>JAOTQQ010000041.1:56325840-56394276 GCA_026546715.1 Gallinago undulata | reverse complement strand
CCCAGGTGGCCAAAAAGGCCAACAGCATCCTGGCCTGGATCAGGAACAGTGTGGTGAGTAGGACCCGAGAGGTGATCATCCCCCTGTACTCGGCACTGGTGAGACCTCACCTCAAGTACTGTGTCCAGTTTTGGGCCCCATACCACAAGAAAGACATTGAGGTGCTGGAGCGGGTCCAGAGAAGGGCAACAAAGCTGGTGAGGGGCCTGGAGCACAAGCCTTATGAGGAGAGGCTGAGGGAGCTGGGGCTGTTTAGTCTGAGGAAGAGAAGGCTGAGGTGAGACCTCATCATGCTTTATAACTACCTGAAGAGGGGATGCAGAGAGGCAGGGGTCGGTCTCGTCTCCCAAGTCACAGGAGATAGGACAAGGGGCAACAGCCTCAAGTTGCGCCAGGGGAGGTTTAGATTGGATATTAGGAAACATTTCTTCACGGAGAGGGTTATCAGGCATTGGAATAGGCTGCCCAGGGAAGTGGTTGAGGCACTATCCCTGAAGGTGTTCAAAAGCGGGTTGACGTAGTCCTTAGGAATATGGTTTAGTGATTTTTGTCAGGGTTAGGCTGATGGTTGGACTAGATGATCTTTAAGGTCCCTTCCAACCTAGACAATTCCATGATTCTTTCTCTGGATGACTAACAGTGATTGACAGCTCTGCTTTATCTATTGGGCAATCTCTGGAATGTTGCGAATTATGTATCAGCAGCTTAATCTAGATGGAAATCTGTGTTCATCCATGGAAAGCCCTGCTTTAAAACTATTTTCTGAAACATTCAGACTTTAATTGATCTTGGTATTTATTTCTTGTCTGAATGAGCTGGAACACAGGTAAGGCTCTCCTGATGACTGAATGATCAGCTCAAGCATAACATCTGATCTCTCTGACAGATCTAGATCAGTTTTAGAACTCTGCTACAAAATGTTACATCTGTAAACAAGTCAATCCTAGCTTTTCTGTTAGGTCTCCACATGTAACCAGGGACCTGAAAGCTGCTGTTTTTCCTCAGATGTGTCCATTTTCATTAGTAGTACGTGGCATGTCAGTCAAATCCCGCCCTTTGTTACTTGTGCAGTCCAATTGCAATTAAGTTAATGAGTCTATTACTGTAGCCAGGACAGTGTCCAAACCCTTTTCTATAGCTGTGTTTGCTCTGTAGTGTTAACAGGATGAAGAAAGTAAACCTTACATTTGTCACCAAGGTAAGCATCTATTGAGCATGGGCACAAACAAAGGTCAACAAATCTCTGCTGTTTAAGAGCTACAGTGGCACTTCAAGCCTCATCACTTTGATGCAGATAACGGTCATTATCACTGTTTTACAGATAAGAAAACAGACTGAAAAAGAGAATTTGCACACAGCCTCAGAACAGAACCAGGATCAGCACTCGAGGGCTGCTGGCTCCCAGACACAAGCTTGGTCCACTTCAGCAGCAGTCCCCCAGCCCGTCTAAGCTTCTGCAATTCACCACAGCATCAATTTCCTCTCACCTACTTTACTTTATCCTGATTCAAGCTGGTGACCTCCTGAACACTTATGTTACCTTGTCCATTTCCCCTTCCAAGGCCCTTGTTTGTTATCACCTTTCCACTCGCCCACTGTGGTGCTGCTGCTGCCACTTCCCACTTGTGCTTTCATGGCTTTGCCCCTCACCCTACAACTGCAGGCAGAGAGTGTGCAGTACGGAACTGCTGGTACATCCAAAAGATCTTGTTTTCCAGATCCTGCAGAGAGCAGAACCAGTTAAACCATGAAAAAACACAGCCCTGTACTTCCAATCCAATTTATCATATTTTGAATGCAGGTATTAAAAGTATGAAAAGGATTGTTAATTCTATCTTGTCCTACTTAGTGGCACCTTAAATTGACTGAACTTGGCCTTAGAAGTTTGTTCCCAGTGTTATCAGTGTTATCCGCTGAGTTTACATTGCATCCTAGATTGCGTAGTTCTCAGCATAATCTCTAACCTCCTGTAATTCCTGTAAAACACTTTTTCCTGACAATTTTTAAAGAAGTCTTTAAAAAATATTAGAAAAAGAATCTGGTAGTCTATACTTCTAGAAACCAATGCTATCAGAATTCAGTTTAAAAGCATTTCATGGGCAAAAGAAAATATTTCCTGCATAAATCAAGGCTTACTGTAATAAAGGGAAGATGCTGCCTCTAATAAGTCAAAGGAATGTACCATCTTGTTAAAGAGTACCAGTCAGCTAACCCATGTTGATGAACAAACAGATTTTCAGCTTCTGGGCCCTCACGTGGTAAACCTGTTAGTTTATAATTACATCTCTCTTTGCTCTGCCAGGGCAGGGGGAAAAGTGCAGGCGGGAGACTGTGCTCCACCACAGTAGCACCTGCATGCTAATGTTGAGATATCAGTTTAGGGGCTCTGAAGCGAACCACTTGCCATAAGTAAATGCAGTTTGACAGCATCTCCTAATAAGAGGAAGGAAATGAAGGAGAGAAAGAAAAGTGATAGGAGACAAAAGGACTTTATAAAACAGGGCTTTATTGCTTTCATTTGTAGCATTTTTTCTTTGTTCCGTTTAAGCACTGAGCCTTCCAATTCCAGATAGTACACAAAAGAGATACCTGTCTTAAAAAGTTTATTTCAAACTGAAACTGTCATGCAAGATGCCTCACAAACTCAGCAGTCCATTATTAGGAGTAACAATGAGCTACCTCTAATTAATTTGGCACAGCCTTTGCTTCTGATACCAATCAAATCAATATTAATGGAGCGTTTGTGCTCTCTCATTACAGCACAAAACGGGTACCAATCTTCTCATGAAGATTTTTGGACCATAAACTGTGTTTGAGGTCAGTGCAGTTGGCTTCTTCCCACCTCCCTTTTTTCAACCAGGATGGAAAAAATATATAATGATGTGCTATTTAGTACCTGGATAAAAATCTACATTCAGGCTGCCTACACTGAGAGACTGAAACCAGTTCAATATGAAGAAATCTCAGTCTAAGAAAATAAAGATTTTAGTAGCTCACAGAGCTCAAATTAAACACTTAAATAGGTAACACTAGATATTTCTCATGCTGCCTCACATTTCTCTATTTATTTTTATCTCCAGAATCAGGCGTGTTAGAGAGGGAGGCCTGGTAAGAATTGCCTCAGCCATCATTCTTGGTTACTTACATCTGTGGTCAATTTTCCACACTTTCTTCCATAAAAGGTAAACGAGGCACTGTACTTGCAACAGGATAATCTAAACAATATGAACAATGTTACTGTTAAAGACCATCTGGCTCATCAAGCACAGCTCCAGACTTTTAACTCCTTGAATAAAGTGTGGAACCCTGCAGTGTATTTTTTTTTTTAATCCAAAATTCATTTTTAAAACCGTAAACGTAGAGCTCCTGGAGATATAAGGGATTCAGAGAGTGAAGAAACTCATTTTCTGTTTTTATCCCTCTTCTATTTTACACATGCCACAATCCAGGCTAGAGACAAACAATCAAATGTCCCATTTTTCTACAAAAAAAAAATCCTCTAAAATGTTCTGCAAGAAGCCGCTGCACGTAACTGGTATGTGTGCAGTTGATATTTCAGAGGGGAGACAAGAGAGTTAAGTATTTCATAATTCACTTCAACTGAATGGCTTGATCCTGCCACTTCTTAAAAGGTAATAAAAGTCAAAGAAGGGTCACCACGAATTAGAAGAAAAAAAGGAGGGAAGGGTGAATGCAACCAAAGAAAGCTTTTGTTAACCATATGCACAATTTCTTACCTGTTTGATAAATTAACAAGCGGCTGGTTAGTGGGAGAAAAATGTTAAAGCAATGCAGGAACAAAATGACCTGGAAGAAGACAAGCTAGTAAGGAGAAAACGGAGTGATCCAGAAAGTCCAAAAAGCAGAGGAGGCATTGCTGCTGGCTGTGCTCTGTGTACCGTAAGTCAGATCACGGCTCTATGCCTCAGTTTCCCCACTCATGGGGTAATTGCAGCCCATGGAGGACACTGCCAGGATTCAAGCACTTCAGTTCTGTGAAGTGTCCTGAAATACAAAGCGGCAGCATGCCCCATGCCTTGAAGCAAAACAGCCCAACAAACATACAGGAGTTAAATATTCTTTTACATTTAAAAGGCTATGGACTTGAAAACACACTTGGTTTTTAACTGAACAACAGATAGAACTAAATCTTGTCATCAGTCTTTGTTCATTTTTCTCTCAACTCTAATTCTGTGATTACTGTGCAAGGAGTGGGTTAAACAGCTCTGCAGCCCTGTAAGTGCTGGGCTGTAACAGAGGGCAGGGTTTTGGTCAAGAGGACGTGTTTTTTTCTCCAAAGAAATTTTACTGGCATTATTAAAAAAAAACAAAACACCCAAAACCAACAAAACCCCCCCAAAAACCCAAAAGAACCACCAACTGGTTAGTTGAAATACTTTAACGTTTTTTATTTATTTTCTAAAAATATATTTGGAAGGCGAAGCAAAGACAATGAATTAGAGCATAGCTGGAATTTTACTTTTTGGGTAAACACAAAAATTAATTTTCATATTCATTGGTTCCTTGCTTTAAATTCTGCATCATGCTGTAAACAGAAACATCACCCTATCTGGTTTCTAGGTAAAGCACACACATGACTGAACCTTCCCCTACAGCAAATTCTTCCAGCCACTCCCAGAAACATGTGCCCACAACCCTTTTTCAAAGTCTACTCTAATTTGGATCTAATTCTCATTGAAGCTATTATATTATAAGCCCACTGCAATATGTACTGACATACATATGTTAAATTCTTAACTTACAAAATCTTTCTAGATGCAAGCAGGGCTTTTTTATTTTTAAACAAATCGCATTTAATATATGCTCATGACTCATCAATTAAAAAAAGCATTGTTACAGTAAGCGAGATAGCTCAGGCAGTTTTATGATTAATGGGGTCAAAAAGTTAGAGTGCATACTTAAAACTTCAGTTGCTCACACTGAAACAATTAACCCTATCTACTGAACAACAACTATACACCAGCCAAAAAAAAAAAAAAACCACCAAAAAGACATAGAATTTCAGAAAGAAGTAATACTATATCACAAAGCACTTATTTTCTTAAAAAAAAAAGGCAAAAAATGTCTCCAACTTATCAAGAGATTTTCTACATGTAACGTCCAAAATAAATTCAGCTTTTAAGTATGAGGTGTTAAGTATGAGTACAATGTGTAAACTAAACATGTCCTAGTGGCTACTTTGCTGAAAAAAAAAAGTCATGTTTTCTGGCTTACCAATTTAAAGTCCTTTTCCGACTACTAAAGCTAATATTAGGATTTGGAAAATGAAAACAAATTATTTATCAACAAAGAGTCTCTTGTGGAAACCTCTTGTACGTTAATGATAACATTAGTTACAAAAGTGTCTGCCAATTATACTGTATCTCCAAGAAAAAACATTCTTATTTAAAATTTATTTTTCTGCTAACTTGACTGAGCACTTATGATCATAAGCATCAAATGCACTGCAAGCAACTACTGGATTTTACTTAAGAGCATTCCACAGGAATAATACTAACACGTGCTGAATGATAAGTGTATATGCGCTAACACTGTTCTGTAAAGCCTTAAATTTAACACTTCAGTGCGTTAGGCTTAAATCCTAGAAGATAGTGGCACCAATTGCTGGGATTACAAGTTTCAATTAAACCTAGAACTAAATTACTGGACCTCAAACCATTTCTTTGAGCTACAACTGTCTGCTAAGCCTTTCATCACACTGACACTTAATAACCCTTAATATTTTTCATCTAGAAAGCTCAAATGGTCTTTCGCATTGAATCCTCGTCACTGCTCCATTTCACATATGTGGAAACTCAGGCACACAATAATGAAATACCCAAACCTAACACAGGAACCTGGGCCACAGCCACTGAGTTTTGAAAGGGCTTGCACCCTTTCAGGAATTGCACCTTGTTCTCTGACTTGTAGCTCACTCTAACTTTCACATGACCATAATCTCTTACCAAGCATTCACATGGCCTTATAAATTACACCAGGAAGGGGCTCCAGATTAAAAACCAACCAACTAGTCAACAATAAAAGGTTAGTTTTAATGTCAGTTCCTGATCCCATTCATTCCACAGCCACACAAAGACTTGAATTGGCTCAAAGGAGGTGACACCCAAGGGGTTATGATCAGAGTGAGACTCCATCTTGCAGTTACCTTGTAAATCTAACGAAGCTACAGCTTTAACACTGAACTTTCTAATATCCTGCTGTGCACATGAAATTGTGCACACTTAGGACCGCGTGATCACTCAGCAGAGAAGGTGAAGAGGGAATGCACACTCAAAAAGCAATATTCCAGAAAATACAACTAACATTAAGGGATGGATCTTTGGAAAGCCCACAGTAAAACTGGGAAACTCCTCATATAGCACACTGAAGGTACCAAAAACTCCACATGGACAGAGACCAAATGGGAAAATTGACCCAAGAAAATATCTGTAGAGAGGTTTAGTAAATGTACATAGAAAGAGTTGCCAATAACAAACTGTTGGAGGCTGGCAGAGCATTCTGAAAAGCAATCATATGCCTCTCATACTCATCTACAGCTGTACATTGCTGGCCAGTAAGTGCTGAGCTGGTTGGCCCTGTACTTGCCTGCTTTTATGTTAACTAGCAGATATGAGAGAAATAGTTGCTATTTATAAAAAAAAAAAGCATATGGAATATTAAATTAAAAAAAATAAAATCTAGCATTCTTATTTAGATTATAAACTTTAGAAAAGTGCTAGATAATTATAACCACTGGTATAATTCAGATTTTCTTTCAAGACCTGAAACAGTAATATTTTTCTGGAACCTTTAGATGGTCTTCTCCAATGAAATACGCAGAATACTTACCTTGTGGGGGCAAAGGGAATAGAAACTGCACACTGGTCCGTGCATGTAAATTAAAACCGCTGAGTGTGTAGCCACTATTTAGGAAGCGTGCTCTAGATGAGCACATCTCAGGTTTGGATTTTCAGAGCCAAATAGTAGACCTGGCAACAGAATGTCATATTGAGTCAGCACGGCAAAGTTCTCTAGTTGTCTTTGAAAACCTCAGTCATGTTTCCATGTAACTGAAGAAAAAAGAAAGAAGGAGGAAAAAAACACCAAAAAAATAGAAATTCTCTCCTCCTGGTCCAGAACTATTCTCTATTTGAAAAAGTGGTTAACTGCTCTACTAAATAATGTAAAGCTTACTCAGACTATATCTTACCAAGAAACATTTGACACAACTTTATATGAATTTCATACGGCAGCATACTTAAATTTTCTTAAAGCCTCATACCCATACTCTTGGCCAAGCCACAGTTAAAGAGCTGCATGAATGCTATGCACAGTGGAAAAGCACCAGAGACACAATGGGAGAGCTTTGCACATGCACTTTCACACCTGGAATACCATTCCCAGTCCTGGGCTCTCCTGTGCAAGAGATATATGGAGCTAGTGAAGACAGTCCAGTGAAGGGCCACAAAGATGGTTAATTGTCTGGAGCATCTCTCATGAGGAGAGGCTGAAAGAGCTGGGACTGTTTAACCTACAGAAGAGAAGGCTCAGGGGAATCTTATCAATGTGCACAAATACCTGAAGGTAGGCTAAAAAAGGCAGAGCTAGAGTCTTTTCAGTGGTGTTCAACAACAGGACCAGAGGTAACGGGCACAAACCAATACACACAGGAGGTTCCTTCTGAACATTAGGAAGAATATTTTTACTGTGAGGATGAACAAGCACTGCGATAGGTTGCCCACAAAGGTTTCAGAGTCTCCATCCTTGGAGATCTTCAAAAGCCACCTGGACATGCTGGCTGTAGGTGGCCCTGCTTGGGCAAGGGGCTTGGACCAGATGTCCTCCAGAGGTACCTTCCAACCTCAGCCATTCTGTAATGCTGTGACTCCAAGCATATAGTAATCATTGTAGCTCAGCAATGACACTGTCATGAGCAATTGTGAACACACAGAAACACATGATGTACCTCCCATCATACTGCCTGTAAGAACCCAAAGTCCCAAGACTCTGGAACACACAGTAATCCTTCAACTCAGAAATGCTCAGAAGGTTAAACTATTGATACAAATTGGAGAACAAGACTCCCACTGCAAGAGCAAAGAATCAAGGAAAGAATCCACCAGGCCAAGAAGGCCCTTAACCACTCTTTCCACGCACAGACAACAAAGCTGTATAAGGACATCTAAGCCATGAACACCTCATTCTTTTCTTGCATTCCTACAAAGAGAAATTAGTCTAGTACCCTGGTAAAAACCAGCATTGCATAAATATGCTCTGGGCATAGGATCTGTTACAAATCAGAACTATTAAGAATTATTTCATCTTTTCTCTTACCTGATGGTTGATATATTTCAGGAAGTATTGTACACACCAGGAAGTAAATGACCTGTGTCCTTTGAGAAGAAAGTGTGAAGCTAACATGAATAAAGAATTATCCTCTCCTTTTCTAGACATGACAAAAGTGAGTGGTTGTTTTCTGAAGAAGAAATCCCTGAAACCGTACATTCTAGCCCATACTCTGTAGTAACTGTTTTGAAGCAAAAATAAAAATGCTTGGGTTGCTGCTTCATCTGCAAAGGTTTCAACAACAGTAACAACAATGTATGCTAACACTTAAAGCCTGGGGAACTAAATAATAAGGAAAACTCCACTAAACATAGAATTTTCTACAGAGCCTGGATGAAACAACTGAAGAAAACTGCTGCAGCTGATTGAACTGTCTCTAAGTCTTGGCATTCATTATTTAAGTTCAGTGGAAACTGTTCTGCCTTGAAGCCGACTGACTCATGCACTTTAACTTCCAATTTCCTGCAAATGATCCATTAGTTTTTGGCAAGTTTCATACTGCATGATACTTCCATGAAAAGGGCAGTTCCCAAACTCTTCCGATTTCAACAGTGTCTTTTGTAACAGAGTTTTAATGAAGACAGAATTTGTAGATACTTGTGCCCTGACGAAACCGAATGTGATCCCACCTGAAGACACCCAACATACTTATCAAAGGTAAAAAAATGACTAAATTATTCATTCTTAAATGTTCTTTTTAAATGTACTTATCAGGACAAATCTTACTAGCCTATACTATACACTCCATATGAGGCAGTGCGCACTTATCAGAGAACAGAAGCTGAGTTTAGATGCGCAGTGTTTAGTTTTATCTGACATGGAGAGTAAAAAAATATCTGCATACAATTCCCAAAAAAGTGCACTACCTACTCCTCTACATCTTTGGGTTTACAATGACTGGTGAGCCACTTGATAAGGCCTAATTCCGTCATTTGCAACTACAATTGCTTTTAAATTTACTATCCCCTTCAAATATTTTGTCACCAAGTGGTATTTGAAATATGTCAGTAACTCAAAATGGAAAATAACTGTGGTATCCCCAATGCCACCATTTGGTAACTGCAGAAAAATGTGGTCTAGTAAATGGTCAGTAGTAAAATTCTTCTTCTTCCAGACCCAGGATATAATTATTTAAAAATGAGAAGAGATGAAAGCTCAACATACTTATATGTGAATACAGCTTTCAAAGTACTTGGTAGGATTCCAAATCCACATATGCTTCAGTTCAGTTGATATAGTAGAAAAGCTTTCCCCCCTAAAACTATGTTTTCCCCATTTGTGCATCTCGCAGAGAGCTGTAGAGCTGGAGTCTTGTGTTTATCCATGCTCTAAGAATACTACAGAAAACAGATTCCTGACCTCAGCTTATCAAATCTTGATCTACACAAAGCAATTATAAACAGGTTATAGACTTTTCATGTTAATCCAATTCCCTAGCCCTCTATCCTGGGACTGTCAGCAAACACAGGTTATTAAATGAGATTTGCAAGATACTCCAACCTTTGTAAGAATTGACCCAATCTCATCCAAATAATTTTAACCAAGTCATTCAACCGCCAAACGGTAGTGGATTTTTGGCCACTATGGCAAAGTTTAGATACGATAAACTAGGCAAGATGGACTAGCAACAAAAAAGTTTTACAAAATAGAAGCAACTTCCAGAATGTTTTGAAGGGCTTGCTTTTAAGCATTTAAAAATACACTGTGTTAGATTAACAGGGGATTAAGACATTGTTGGAACTTCAGTAGCTACTTAGGCACCTAGATCCAGTATGTATTTGGGTGTCTAAATGACACCCACCAGCTCTACAGGTGCCTTTATTTCAGCTGGTCCAGATATCTATCCAGATATCTAAGTCCACCAGACGTCTATTCGCTAGTGCTTGACACGAACACATACATAAATCTGATTCAAAAAACAGGTGCTTATTACTCCGCCTCCTTTCCCAAGCCAGACTTTGCACAAGTACTTCCACTGTAAATAAGATATGCAAAGATGGCAAACCAAAGTTTTAATAATTATTACCTACTGCAGAGGTTACCTTACTTTCTGCACAAGCAATGTGGCATTCGATGTTTCATGGCAAAGCTAAATTTTCCTTCTTTTCTTGGTATGTAGGTTGCTATTCTCCACTTCAGAAAGAACTTTCTCCTGCTTTGATGAAACCACTAGGAAGTATCCCCAAAGACTGCCTAAATGCTCAAACAATGAGGACAAACCTAACCCCCTTCTTTACTTCTTTTTTTTTAATGGACTCTAATTTCCTCATTTTTAAAATGTGTAATTTCTATGCAAAGTTCAGCCTTACAGATCTGCTTCACTCTTTCCACTACATTTTCAAGCCTTAACATAGTATGTGCCTGATTTAGTCCTTAAGCTCTGCACACTCTGACTTGATGCATGTATGCACCTCTTTGAGCACATGAATGATTTCTTGACTTGTCTACTTGACTTGTCTACTTGCATGCTTATTGTTCTGTGAGGAATTAAGTGGTTTGTCAGGCTGATCCCAAGTGCTTAGCATCTGAACAGCATGAATTTTTACTCAATGGAGTAAGAAAACCTTTCCTAGAGTTTCTTCTCTCTGTCCATGCTAACTGCCTACATCCGTCTCTTCTTTCCTGCTGAAAGAATAAAAATTACTGAAACTGGAGACCAATGGTTTCAACTTGGTAATCAAATGAAGCAGAGCTAGTATACTAGTCATCTAGGGGTTAAGCTAACTTGCTGTTTCTTGCCATCAGCCACCATGCACCCACTCTTTAAATTGTGAAAAGAACACTGACCTTTAATCTGTGGTATTAGTTCCTTTGACAAAATGGAAGATTATGTCTTTTTCCCACAAGCCTTCATGCAAAGCTTAGCCAGCTTCCATCTGGTCTGGCTAATTAAATGTAAGTTAACATTAAGTTAAGAGCCAGCTCCAGCCCACAGACCTTCTCTTCTGCAACTGCAAATTTATTAATTGGCCAAACTATTTGAGTATTTAATTCTAATTTTTGATTACTTTTATTTTCTTCACTCTCTCATGAAAACAGGGAAATGTTTTTGAAGACATATTTCCATAATTTCAGCTCAGAAACATAAAACATTAAGACATGCTAATAAGATTCTGAGCAGCCATAAAATTGTCAGGTTTTTTTTTCTTCTGGATTTGACATGTTAATAAAGTACCATCATAACAATGAGAAGGATCTGCCTATTATGCACAAGATCTGGAATAACTGGAGCTGTACACTTTTCAGCTGGCTGTGACCCACAATCTGGCCCTATATGTACTAAAACTAGAGCCAGTTGTTGTATTCCTTATTCAGTCAAAACTCTCTTTGACCTTAACAGGCATTCTGTCTGAATGAAGAACAAAAGAATCAGATCTAATACGGGGAGTAACTAATTGTAATCATACCCACAGTTAACTTTTGATAAAATTTATTTGGAAAACTGAAAATTACAGAAAATCTACAAAGTCAAAATGGTGCTTTGCACTATTTTACTTTTAATATTAACTCTATGTAGGTCTTACACCTAATCCATTTTGCTGTATTTAACATTATGTGTTAAGAGAGGAAAACTATAAGCTTTAAGACTTCTAAAATATACAATGCGGCAAAGTTAGATTTGTGACTTTGTTTAACACCTGATACTACTTTGAGAAATATTAAGTAGAACATCTTAAACCTCTTAAACAAATCCTCCTTTGGGATAAAGGCAAATATCACATTAAGAAATACTATTTCTTCATGTATTTTTCTAACATAATGCCTACTGCAACAGTATGTAAAGAAAATTTAAAAATGCAAAACCCAAGAAATTGTTCACACAAACCAAAAACTAAACACCAAATGAACTGTTGATAAAAAAAAACAAAAACACATTACCAAAAAAATCCCAGTTAAAAGTTCAGTTTCATAAAAACTCTAAACTGTATCAAGACATACAACAGAGAGTTAAATAACCAACAAAAACTGTGAATTGCACAAAGCACTATACAATAGAGCAAGACTAAACACTGAAATGAGGAGACCACTGCTTGATTCCACCTCTTACCCTGAAAACGATGATGTGAGTAAATCATCTCGATACACCTTTTTCTGCCTCAGTTGCCCCAAGCAGCTGGTATTGACAGAACAAACATTTCTCCCTTTCTGTTCTCACTCAAAAATTCTCAGGTGTTTAGAAATGCTCTGTGTTAGGGCAGACTAGTAGCAGCTATTATTATGTTGGAAATGGAAATGGACAAGTAACTCACCTCTAAGAATCTCTGAAAACAAAAATGTTGTTACAGAGTGCAAGACCAACAACAGACTCAAAGCATATTTTTATTTATATTGGAAAATATTGTACAGTATTTATATAATTTAAGTATTTATATTAAGTATTTAGTATTAGTATTTAGTATTAGTATTAGTATTTATATAATTTAAGTATTTATATTAAGTTTGGTTATGAGATTTTCTTATCAACTTATTCTGTTCTCTTCCCTAGCTATTAAATTTTAATGACCTGCTTCATGAAAACCTCTCATGAACCTCTGAATCTCTCTTTTATCTTCTGCCTGGCTTATTTTACATTTCTGTTCTTATTGTACACACATCAGCTCTGTTTTCTCTGTAGCTTACCCTGGGAATGCTGTACTGCACATAGAGTTGTTACTTTTTAGTCAGACAAAAGCAGCTTAGCTCAGAATGTCTGATAAAATCCACTGGGCTAACTCCTTCAAAAATGAAATACGAGACGGAAAATGCAATCTAACTTTACTAGACCTATTCTTAAGGCTAGAAAAAGTCTTCCAAATACCCATTAAGATTCAGTTCATACCCAAAATGCCAGAACTGCAATACAGTGAAATGCTGAGCTCCATTCTGACACACTTCTAGCTGATTCCTGTGAACTAATTCCTGGCACTTACTCCACTCACGCCAGCTTTCCTCGTGAACTGGAGCCACCTTGTGCCCTACACAGCACCTGCACCCTGCTGTCCATTAGGGAAAACGTTTACAAAGAATACTGGCATTCTGGGCATGAGACAACAACTCCTAAAAAATATTTATTCGGATTCTGTATAAATTATTTCATTTTTGAGTAAGTCAACTGCAAGTCAACTGGATGCTGATTATTTTTTTGCAATCCAACACGGCACTGCAATGACTTTTTAGGAAGTACACAAAACAGTAAATCACTTTGAACACTCGTGGTATAATGAGGAACACCACCACTATTTTTCAGTTTGTTATCTGTTCTTACCTATAATTGAGAATTATAACAAAGCAGTGACAAGAATCCAAGGCCATGAGCCACTTTGCTGCATTTTTTATTCTGCAGTAAAACAGTAGTCTCTTCCTCTACAGTAGTGAATTAGAGTGCACAGCATACGGCCTTAAAATAGTTACAAGTGCTACAGTTCAGATTTGGCTTCTAGCCATAAAATTCAAATCCAGCTTTGAAACATCCCCAAAACCCAGAGTTGAATATTTTTCATCTTGTTATAAAATAGGGATCACGTGCATCAAATAGATCTGTAGGTATCTGAAGAGCCTACTGAGGCAAATTTTGATTCAGGGCCAAATTTACCATATTCTAACAGGATCAATATCAAATGCGTTGAGGGTATGAGAGTACTGAGCCAATACATATTTCCTTCTCAAAGCAATGGTGATTTTCTTTATTCCAAAGGAGGAGGACAGACGTGATCACACCTTCTAGTAAAATTAATACATATCATTTACACATGAGATCTGACATTTCTTAAGCCTAAAAGCATAGGCCACCCAAAAAAACCAAAACCAAAACACCAAAAAACCCAAACCAAAACCCCTGAACTACATAGTTACAACACTACTATTCTGGCCTTTTACCATTCCTCTTCTTCATGCACTCTGACGACAAGTTAGACGTATCATCTTTTGAATCCAGTACTGCAATACATTATACTGCATTTACTCTGAGCACTCTGACATTATCATTATCTTCTTTTGTGCCCGACAGCAACTGCAGCTCCTATAATGCCATTATTGTAATTAAGAACAATCTGAACCATTGACAGCATTGCCTCGTTTGCTCTAGAATCCCCTGTGCATTAGTGTTTTTCTAAACCAATATTTCACTATTAATAGTTTGCTGCTTTAGAACCGCCTACGGTTAAAAGAAAAGAAATTATTAGGCCGCAGCCTAACTCAATGGTCAAAGAAGAAACTTGTTAAGAAAAAATAAATGAAAGGCTGTACGCTGGCAAAGTGTTATGCTTTTCTTTACACACATTGAAAAGGGATTCACACCCTGCCAACCTATTCAGGCCGTTACCCAGGTGAGGAAGCTTATTTTGGCCTGCTTCAAAAGGACCACCTGTACAGATACAAAAGAAAACATCTCTCTCTTCTCCCACTAAATGTAGTCAAAGTACTTCTCTGTCTAAACTCTCCCTTTCATTAATCCAGCTTACAGTTGGATAAGTAGGGCACAGCAATTTAGACATTCTTGTCTGGGAAATTCTGACCTTAACACCCACACTTGCTGCACACGTGCTCTCTAGGCTGCCTGCAAAGTATGACTCCAGCTTGTTTGCTGAGCCAGGAAGGTGGTCCACTATAACCCTATGATTGCTTAAGACCCAAGTCTTTTTGTAATTCCAGGGAAACAATCAGTCGTGAGCTAAAGAAGTTCAGACACCACTAGCTGGACAGCACTGACACAATAACATGCACCTCTTAGAAGCCAGGGCCAGAAAACCCATTGCCAGGCAATGAGAAGCAATTTTTCCTCTGCGGTAAATGAGAAGCTGGAGTATTAAGTCCTAACATAAAAGAAATCTGCAGTCTTTACATGTACACTACCTGAAAAGGGCTGTGTCCACCTATTGAACATCACAGGTAACATGGAGCTTTATCTATTTTCAGTAGACATGAACATAGGAAAGCACTATATGAAAATCACCAAAGAAACATGGCTGGTGGAAAAAGCTGGTATCTCCAAAGTGTAAGATAGAAAAACACGTATGACAAAAATTATTTCACAACTCCCTTTCTCCATCCTGTTTCTAGCATAGTTAACTTCACCTGAATTTGTTTTGCTTGTGCACTGCTGCAGCTACCAAAGCCAAGAGGCCGGCTCTAATTAGAGCCCTTGAAAGTTGTCTTACTGCCTGCAAAGGCTGGCAAAAGAGACTCAAGCACTACATGAGACTTCAGTACAAATACTAAAGATGTGGTTATGGTGTTTTTTTCTTGTGAACACATATTCCATTAAAAAATGATGAACCCTATACTCAAGAAACATTCAGGAAATTACAATGTATAGACTACATTTAGGATTTTTGATGTTTTTGCAGTATGAGATCATATTTTCATGTCTGGGGCATCTTTACTATTCTGGAGAAGAACAGCTGCTCCTCACTCTACCGCACCCTTCAGTATCTTCAGTATCCCTTTCGAAGGGAGGGCGGCGGTCACTGACAAATCTTGCACCCCCTTTCCTACCATCCTGACTAAAGTCCCTTTTTCCAAGTGGAATTTCATAGGTTTCACTATGAATAAAGGTTAATCTCACCCAGCACTGGGTCAGTGCCATGGACTGCTCCATCACTCCACAAGAAGGGAAAAGAACAGAATCGGCCCTATGCTAAGCAGAAATCAGAGAAGCCAAAAGGACTTAAACCACGACTACAGCTACCAACAATGACTCACAGAAATACATATTCCAGGCGTTTTCTTTTGCAAAAGTACTTATCTAAGAAAAACAAGATGACTAAGATATTGTCAACCTTGGTACGCTATGTGATGCTTAACACAAACATCACTAAGAAGTCATGAAGAGAAATGAAAAGACTAAAAGAAAAGCAGTATTGAGTAACTCATGACCAAATGTGCCCTCTAATTTTGTATTAAATCCACATATATGATAAGAACCTTTTATGCAATTATTTCACAGAGACTACTAGAAAACTAAAAGGAAAGCAGAACAGTTGGGAGAACGTACAGCCTTCTTACTCAACCCTGCAATTCTTTAATATTTTGAGTAAGATCATCACTTGGTTGAACAGTGGCACAGTCTAGAGCCAGGTGAAGGATTAGGGTGAACAGATGGTGACTAATCTTCCAAATACAGCTCTGCCAATACAACTCACTCTTGACCAGCCACATCCCTGGTTTTCTTTTTTTTTTTTTTCTGGTCCTTGGTTTTCTCTGGCCTGAGCACAGGTTGTCAAAGGGGTAGCTGCATTGTAGGCTATTCACATAAGGCTGCTGATCTAATTTTGGTTTTGGTCCAAGACATCTTTTGTTTGTACTTCAGTCTGGCAACCAAAGTGAATTAACTCACTGGCCACTGGCACACTCAACACACACCCAATCAATCACAAGAGGGACAAGGGTATTAAAACCAAGTTACGTTATCTATTAATAAGTATTGGCACACCAGACAGAAAATGTATGATGGTATGTACAAAAAGCAAGGTGTTCTGAGTACAGCTACACGTGCAAAGAAGCACAGGGTGCAAAGAAGTACAAACTGGAGAAGGCACAAGGAATACACAGAGAGCAAGCTAAGCCTTCAGCCCCACCTCAACCCTGCATCTGGAAGAGCTGCAATACAAAATGTGAAGCACTTCAAAATACCTTGCCTTACAGCTCATTGTCTCTCGTGTGAAGTGGCATCAAACGGCTCCCAGCACAGCAGTGACTGCACCTAGTGCAGTGTTAACTGCACTTTCAAGGGTCATCTCTTTTTGGTTTTGGCTGCAGTTTAGCTAAGAAAATAGCCCATCTTTAGGGATATGAGTCAAGAGCAGTATATATTTTAATAGGAACTGGTACAGGGAGGAAAAGGAAGAGGATCAAAGCTGCAGACAGGAAAGCAAAAATATTTTAGGTACACCTCAACTACTGCTTTTCTAAAGTTTCACTTGGCAAGAACTGTGCCCCTACAACTGATTTCACCTTCAGTGACAACAGCATTTTGCTGAAAAAGACTGCAGAATTCTGTGGATTAAGGAAGCACTTGATCTCAGATACAATGAAGTAACAAAAGAACTGCACTGTCCTTATCTTAATCTCAGTGAGGAAGGCAGACAGCCCAGAATTAAACTACTTGGTCTACAGCGAGGGCATGGTTTACTGGTTGTGGAAGGCATTAAAGAGAGGGGGGGAAAAAAAAAAAAGGATATATCCCAGAGATTCTGTCCAATGGAGAGTCACAGAAGCACAGATCTGTACTTACAGGAAGCTGCCACTAAGCTCAGGGCTTTCAGAAGATGTGGAACCAGACAAGCAGTAATCAAACTCAGCAAGAACTTTTCTCTTAGTCAGTCCTGGTCTCTTTGTCTTCTCTTCCCTTCAGGGCAGATTCTTTAAATGCTAAGAGAAACGTTGGAGTTCTAAAATTACAGATTCTCTTGACAGAATGCTCACTTTACCAAGGATGAAAATGAGACCTTCACATTTACTCTCTTCTACAGCTTTACTTGCTTATATGCACCTTCACGTTGAAGATTGAGTGCATGTTTTTATGAGTCTGATATCAAGGATAGCATAAATCTGGAGATGTAAAAAAAAAATTAACATTGAAATAAAGGTACACCAGTCTGAGCTGGTCTCTAGCTGTTTTTTTTTTTCTTCTTTCCATGTCTCTGTCCTGTAATTTAGAAGCACTGGAGGCTCTTCAACTACTTGTTTAATACCAATTTTACTTCACCACTTTAATCTTTTTTACCTTTCATCTAGATAATTGCTATGCTTCTAGCCAACCACAGTAGATACTGAAAAGAAGTGACAGAGTATGCTGTCACCATGCCTTCATCACACCTGGCCAGTCAGAGGTACAAGTTTGGTGGACCAGACCAGTCCACCCTTCCCTCAGTTGAAATACTCAACCATCAGACACCTGAATCTTTAGATGATCTCCAGAGGTCCCTCCCAATTGTAATTATTCAAGAATTCTGCAACCCCAGCTTGTCAGTCTCTGTGACAGCACAGTCCAGCTGGCAGCTTGTGATCACCACCCCTTCCCCACACATGGGGAACAGCTGCTGCAGCAACAAGCACTGCCAAACCACCAAGCACCCTCATCCCTGTCTGCTCACAGCACCCTAAAGAGCTCAGCAGCGACCACGCTAACGCAGACAGCACAAAAGGAGGGAGCAGCCACAGCTGAAGAGAGAAGAGAGGAAGAGATGGACGCAGCCTTACAGAAGACATCCTCCCTCCTCCTGTCCTCCAGACCTGTCCCTTCTCCCAGCCCAGCAGCACTTCAGAGAGCAGCTGCTTTCTTCAGCCAGACCCCTTGCTCTGCTCCTCTTTACCATCCTCCCTCCTTTAACCAATTCCATGCCTGTTTAGTTTTATCCTGTATGAAACCTATAGGCTCAGACAACGAAGAAACTGCTCAAACAGGAAAAACACAGGAAATAAAAGGTGTATTTCTGTAGCAGCTGACTTGCCCACATAACCTAAGGCTGCTTTCAGAAGTCAAAAGCAAAGACAAAGTTCAGTGGCTCTATGCCCACATACAGGTACCACAGAATTAATGACCATATTGGGTCAGAACAGCAGATCAAAGTCCAGGGTCCTGGCTTAACAATACAAACAGGGAAAGGCAAACTAACAGAATTTTTTCTCTTGGTATAAGCTTTCTAATAGCCATGGATTTCATATTTTCTGAATCTGAAAGGTCTATGATGGTCTACATGATTGACATGTGGGCTGCTGCAGACATTTATTTTTTTCATCCACCCAGACCCATTATTAGCCCCTTCTCCCTTTTAAAAAAAACACTTCTGGCATCTGAAATATCCAGTAAGTTCCAGAACTTAATCATGCATACAGTAAAAAAAAAAAAAATATTGTGTCACTTCAGTTAGTTCAAAAGCAACTGGATGGACTTAATGATTGTGGGTACTCTTCTGTGAACAGGTAGGAGAGCCCAGCTCTGTGTCCACTCCATAGACATCCCCTACTGCATGCATGGGTCCTCCTCCTGCCTCCAGTGAGTCACCACCACAGGTTCCTTTGCCTCCTCTTTGGCAGAGAAGAGGCTGGCAGTGCTGTGTTTTGTGCTAATCTCAACCGTGTCAGCACATTTTATATATCCTATGTTTTACAATTCTATATGATCTTACACCTTCACAGATGTTTACATACGCTAGGAGACATTCACATAAAGCAGGCACTGGTAGGCTGAGCTCTGTGATACTAAGATACCTCTGGATATATAGATTCAAAAACCACCAGCATTTGGGACTCACATTCCTACACATTTGATTGCTGTAGATGAAATGCATGAATTGGACTGGGTCCTACATGAGTATTTGGTTAAAACAACAACTTTTTTTAGAGTAAATTTGGGATTATCTGTGACTTCTGAGATTCAGAACTGCATTCACATGTAATAGTTTCCTATCTTTCTCTGAACCAAACAGAGTCAAAGCCTATTAAAAACAACAGAAAAAAAGAGAAAAAAGAGTCTCTTGAAACCAAAACCAGTAGATTAAATTCCCAATAAGATCACAAGTCCTAGAAAAAAATGAAATGCCAGAAATAATGTTAAAATGCATTTTACAGGAGGAAAAAAGCTGGCAAAATATGCAAGCTATGCAGACAAAGAGCTCTAGGTTGCAAACTACTGCATGAAGGGACTCTTTGCACTGGTTGTGAAAGTATAGTGCCTAACATAATAGGATCTGGGCCTCAATTTCACAATATATAAACAATAATAGATGCTCAACAGTGTCTTACAGATAACAGCTATCAGTGCTGATTAGTTTCTGTTTATTGCAGAGAACAGCACTTGTGGAAAGAGAAGACAGAGGCAGCAAGGCAAGAGAGAGGCAGACCCAAAACCTATCAAAGGCTACAGCAGTTACTATTCCACCTGCACAAACCCACTGCAGCACAGCTGGACAAACAGCTTCAAGCATGCCAGAGCTGTCATTTACGTATATGCCAGAGAGCTGCATCTGTACAACTACTGCCATCACAGCATAAGCAACAGTTGGGTGTTCTGTCTACGCTGACAGAATCATTTCAGAGGCAATTATCTTTCTTTCTGTTGAGCAAACCCTTCAATGGTCAGAGCAGAGGCCTCCCCCAATATCCCCTGACAATTTGGATTCAAAGGATGGGAACAAAACTCCTATACTCTCGAGTAGTTTTTCTTCCTTTCATACGCTGTACACGTGCTCAGAAGGCTTGTAGCAATGAATCGACAAAGCAAGGAGGTGAATCTTCCATTTTTCTTTTCACCTTCCATGTTATTTCCACTTAAGAGAAGTATTTTATCTACTTAACAGAACTTGCTCTAAGGCATTAATTGTTTCAGTGGTAGTACTATAGGTTTTGTCCAGCATCAGCTACACAGCTGTCTATACTGCACCTGCATCAGCAGACCAAGGACATGGGAATATGTAACACAGTATATGAGGGAAAGATTATAAGCACATTTCAATCGCTATGCCCTAAGGTTGAAGGTAAAGTGCATTATGTCAGATATCAAAAACGGCTGTTCAGCTACTCTGACGGCACAGAAGGCCTAGTGTTGATGTACTGATATGCTGCAGTAAAGACAGAAATTCAAAAGTACTGATATTAGATTGATGATAAAACTTTTACCATTTCCTTTTCATAGAAAACACTAGATAATGTCTTCAGAGCACCAGTACAAAACTAGCATTCAGTGGCCCATTTTCACCATTTGCACTGTGTGTTAGCAAATACAATGGCAGTACATATATCAGTTCTTCTTTCAGCTGTGTCTGCATTTAAAATACAGTAGAAAAGAAAGTCTGCAAATCATTTAAGCTAGTCTAGAATGTCTCGCATGAGAAAGAGATGAACAAGTCTACTGATAGGAAAAACAGTCCTTTGCACAAGTAGTGTATTACTCAAAAAAGAAGTTGCAGAAACAGGTCCAAAGAAAATAATTCAAATATGCCAATTAAAATTCAGCAGAACACTTTTTGTATAGTAAGAAATACATTTATTTCATAGTAAAATGCCCACAGCCAGACCAAGACGTTATCTCTCACACAAGGTATTTTAGTCATAGAATCCAGAAAGACAAAAATTTTACTTATAACACCTGAAAAGCTGTCATCACCCTGCACTTACTCTTAATTGTATTTTTAATTAATTTAATTTTTAAGTTCTAAATTCGTATTATTCTGTGAAATGCATGATGGCAACAAAGAAAAGATTAAGAAATTTAAGGTCATTATCAAAACCAGCAGAATCTACTATTTTTTTTATACTGTTAACATACTCTTCCCTTAAGCATGTGGAGCATACAGCCTACTGTGACCTCCTATACCAAAATGAAATAAATTAATAATAAAAAAAAAACCCAAACCACAAACCCAATAGAAAATAAAAAGAGGAAGTATCGTAAGTGGAAGCTAGAAGAAGATTCATTCCTTCTCCAGCCCACCAACACCAAATAAACTATGCAGAAGAGCAGTCAAATTACTGAAATTGATGTCTTATCAATTGAAAACCGATTGAGCCCGTACGATGAGCAGTAATTGCTTTCTACCAAATTCATGGGTCCAAGCTGCCTGTTTCCCATCTGCTCCTGTACAATTTAAGTAATTCTGAACTTTACTCTCTATTCCCAAATGTGTCACAAATTTATTAGCATGGCAGGGGCGAACTCTTAAGATTCTCCACTAAGGTAAGCTCTTAGGAGTGAGATTTCTGTGTCTATAATTGTCAGGCCAGGAAAATTCAAGGACGCCCATCACCTGACCTTACTGAATACACCATGAAAAATTCATATGGTAGCACAACACACACCCCTACCTAAAAAAAAGTCATTCTGTTCTTTCCTTGTACTTGTATAAAAATATGTTTAGTACATAATGCAAACTACTATCAGGAGCCTACAATAAATTTTATTTTGTGGGCGGGTTTTGCTAATACAGGGAGCTCCACCATGCATTTTAACCCCTGCTAGATAAAGACTAGAATCTGCCAGTAACATGTACGGGGTGGGTCAGAGTTTGAATGCCTGTCAGGAATGAAAAGGATGGAATCTTACTATAAACTACAAATAATTTTGGTATATGATAGTTCAGTTGTAAACAGGTCATCAAATATTCTAGTATTTTCTCATTACATAAAAAGTTTATTATAATTAATTCCAAACAAATTTAATAATTTGCAATTTTTATTATCTTAACAGAATGTATACACTATTTAAAGATGTAGCTTCTCACGCTCTCACAGGAAAGACTAAGTACAATGTTCTCATCCTCAGATTACACTAACAGCAACGAAATATTGCGAAGAAAAACCAGGATAAGACCCTACATGACAGATGATGACATAAGCAAATTTGAGTTCCAAATTTCAGATTTTATTAAATATTCTCTAATATTTAATGACAATGTATTTTCCAGATAATATGTCCTAAGGTATGATGAATCCCTGCTTACATCATGTGGGATATCTCAAGTAACACCCACAGGGTGCACAAGTCGTGAAAAAAGCCATAGTAGCTATAGCCAGGTCTATAACCCATTTAATCAGGAGACTGGCATCTTCTGTAGAGTCTACATTCATCTAAAAGAAAAATACTTTTTCTACTTCCCATACATTAAATACAACAATAAATTAGAACAACCAGAATTATTGCCTCATGAAGAAATGCTGATATAGGTGAAACTCAGAATACGGATTTCTTCTACTCGAATATTAAAATCACAAAGCACAAGACTAAGTAGGTAAACGGGGAAATTAATACCCCACACAGAGAAAACCACAGCATTATTTCTAGAGAGTTACTAACAGTTCATCATATTTACAGACCCCACGTGATTAGAGATCAACATTCACAACAAAATGGGGTAGATACCTATATCAGACTAAAATCTGGATTAGAGACTAGATCCTGTTGTTCTACAAAAAAAGTATGAAGAGTAAAGGTGCCATCCAAGAGTACTTCATTCTATTTTACAGAAGTTGAAGATCTAAACATGGCTAGTAGAAGAAACATGTTTTTTTTTTAAATGCCTATGACTTATACTTGAACATTTTCTAATACATTATGTATGTTAACACTTGAATAACCATGTGCACTCCTATGACCAAGATCTGTTTCTGTAGGAAACCTGTCACTAGATAGGTCTCCACTCTCAGGGAGCCTGAGAGAAGATCAGGCTCATGACCACCTGAGAAACCTGAACATATATAAATCTATGGGACCTGACAAGATGCATCCCAGAGTCCTCAGGGAACTGGCTGATGTAGTTACCAAGCCACGCTCCATTTGGCAAGTCATGGCAGTCAGGTGAAGTCCCTGGTGACTGGAAGAAGGAAAACATTGCACCCATTTCTAAAAAGGGTAGAAAGGAGCACCCTGGTACCTACTGACTTGTCAGCGTCACCTCTGTGCCCAGGAAGATGACCGAACAGATCCTCCTAGAAGCTATGCTAAGGCACATGGAGGACAGGGAGGTGATTTGAGACAGCCAGCATGGCTTCACCAAGGACCAGTCCTGCCTGACCAACCTAGTGACCTTCTATGATGGAGTGACTAAATCAGTGGACAAGGGAAGAGTTATGGATGTTGTCTATCTGGACTTCTGTAAGGCTTTGACACGGTCTCCCACAACATCCTTCTCTCTAAATAGGAGAGATACAGATTTGATGGGTGGACTGTTCAGTGGATGAGGAATTGATTGGATGGTCACATCCAGAGGGTAGTGGTCAACTGCTCAATGTCCAGATGGAGACTGGTGATAAGCAGTGTCCCTCAGGAGCCTGTACTGGGACCAGTACTGTTCAACATCTTCATTAATGACATAGACAATGGAATTGAGTGGACCCTCAGCAGGTTTGTGGACAACACCAAGCTGAGTGGTGCAGCTGACGTGCCTGAGGGATGGGATGCCATCCAGAGGGACCTGGAGAAGCTCAAGAAGTGGTTGCATGGGAATTTAATGAGGTTCAACAAGACCAAGTGCAAGGTCCTGCACCTGGTTTGGGGCACCCCCTGGTATCAATATAGGTGGGGCGATGAAGGGATTGAGAGCAGTCCTGCCAAGAAGGATTTGGGGGTACTGGTCAATGAAAAGTTGGACATGAGCTGGCAATGTGTGCTCGCAGCCCAGAAAGCCAGCCATATCCTGGGCTACATCAAAAGCATGGCCAGCAGGTTGAGGGAGGTGATTCGGCCCCTCTGCTCCACTGAGACCCCACCTGGAGCACTGCATCCAGCTCTGGAGTCCTCAGCAGAGGAAAAACACAGTCTTGTTGGAGTGGGTCCAGAGAAGGCCACAAAAATGATCAGAGGGCTGGAACACCTCTCCTATGAGGATAAGCTGAGAGTTGGGGTTGTTCAGTCTTACTCCAGCCTTTCAGTACTTGGAGGGTGCCTATGGAAAAGATGGGGACAGACTTTTTAGCAGGACCTGTTGCAATAGGATGTGGGGTAATAGTTTTAAACTGAAATAGCATAGATTTAGACTAGATATAAGGAAGAAATTTTTTACAGGGTGGTGAAACACTGGAACAGGTTGCCAGAGAGGTGGTAGATGCCCCATCACTGAAAATATTCAAGGTCAGCCTGGACTGGGTTCTGAGCAGTCTTGTCTAGTTGAAGATGTTCCTGCTCACTGCAGGGAGGGTTGGAATAAATGAGCTTTAAACATCCCTTCCAACTCAAACCATGCTGTAATTCTATGAAGACGACAGGCTTCACAGTAACTATTTACCAGCTTTGATACTATACTAGCTTTCTTTTTTTGTTTGTTTGTGTATTTTAGCAGATTCAGATGGCTTCAATCTCACCACTATTATGTTCTTTTCCTAAGGAAATGTGACAAATTCACAAAGTAAAGAGAATGTTACGGTGAATTTAATAAAATACTTTTTCTTCCATCAGCAAGTAACACTCCTCACAAAGTGAAAAAAAAGTTCTCCAAACCAACACAAATATTATTCCAAAATTTCAAAAGGGTAAATATCAACATGCTGAAGTAATAAAATGGCAGGTACAGATTTCAGTCAATAAATTTAATACACACATAGAAGTAAGGAGAAGATTCTGTGATTCTGTGAAACAGAGTACAACTTTTTGTAAAATTGTAAGATTTGTAGATCAAAGTAACTGCTGCCTCTAACAGTTTGTTAGAGATTTCTGACTTAACATCTGTCACTGAGGAAAACAGCCTTGCTTAATAATAATACCGGACATACTAAATCTACTACAAATAGGCTAAATTAAAGATCTTTAAACATACCTGCAATACCAACTCATCATAGAAAACTGTTGTTAGTTCAATGCTGCTAATATTCATCAATACCCTAATAGAATAATATAACAGAAGTGAGTAACTTATAAAGTTTGCCATTATTTACTATTTCATCAACTTCTGGGCCAGGGCCACCTGGAATGACCAGAAAAAGCCAAATAACGTTAGCACAATTGTGCAAAAAGCATTCTAATTGAAAAGCAAGACTGCATCTCAGAAAGATGACGTGATAGTTACGGAACGAGGGGCTACACCCACCAAAGTTGTATCATTTTTGTCTGCTGCACTGATGCTACTCTGGAACATTGTGCCTGGTTTCATTACCCATGCATACCTCAGAAGGAAGGGTCCGCTGAGCACAATACCCTCCTTCACACTTGCAAAAAATGCACATAGCTTGAAAAACTGTTTTAAAGTGACTGTTACTTTGGCTCTATTTGCATCGCATTTAAATTAACATCAGATGTGAAACTGATGGGTGAGTGAGGTTAAATTCCAATTGTCTGTCTCATGGGATTTTAAACAGGCCGATTCAGTAGGGAGTAGATATTTATTCACATGTATGGACAAAACTGTTACATGCTCACTGTTCTTCTAAGCTCCACTGTCATGAGGCAAAGAGTTTTTGCTTAGTACAGGAATAATTGGTTTAAGACCTTGAAAAATGATTACTATTACATACAGTATCAGTTGCGTGCATTACACTAATTTCGACCATACCGCACACCAATACAAAGCAACACGTTATGAGTCGAAGAGGATTTATCGTCAAGGTTTTGGGTTTTTGCACTACGGCTTGAAAGACACGTACTCCTGACGGCCTGCAGGACGCGGCCGAGGTGTGCAGCGCCCACAACATGGACAAGCCCCAGGCCCCCCAAGCTGCGCGGAGATGCCAGGCGCTCGGGCCCGCAGGCCTGGCGGACCCGCAGGCCGCCGCCCGCGCCCGCCGGAGCACTTCACCTACCGTGGGGAAACGCTCCCCTTACCTAGCCCGGGCACCCCGTCTGTCCTGCCCTGTCCCTTTCTGACCCCGTCCCGAGGTACGAGCTCAGCACTGTCCCCCACGCGAGGGGTACCTCTCACCCGGCCCGAGCTCCGCGCCGCCCCCCGCCCCCGCCCCGGGCCGGGCGGCGGGCCCGCCTCAGCCGCAGCGCACAGCCCCCCGCGGCACCGGCGGTGGGTGGGGTGTCTCCCGGCCGGCGCCCGGCCGTGCTCCCGCGTTTCCCCGCCGGGACCGGGGAGCGGCACCACGGGGAGAGACACCGCAGCCCCCGCGCGGTCCCGCCGAAGCCGCGGGTATGAGGCGGCGCGCTCCTCCCTCGCCGCTCGCCTGCCCACCCCACCCCGCACGTCCTTCCCCAGTCAGCCCCTTCCTCCCGCTCCCCAGAGCCTTTTCCTCTCCCCCTGTCTCCTCCTCCTCCTCCTCCCCCACCCCCAGTTTAAGGTAACTCCCAGGAAACGTGCAAACCTGTAACTTTTACCTTCTTTGGCTTTTTTCCTCCTCGCCAGCGTGCCACCGAGCTTACCCAGGAAGGAGTCATCTTTCTTTCTGGATGGGGGGGATTTAGGGGTGGGGGACTTGGGGGAAGAAGGAGACTTCTGGGGGGAGGTTGCCATGATGGCCCAGCCGCCGCTCGGGGATGGAGGAGACGGGTCCGAGGCCCCGATGCCGTGGGAGGCTGCTCCCGGCTCTGAACGGAAGCGGAATTATTTCAAGCATTTGAGGCAGCTCCTGCTCCGCTCTCCCGGCTCTCCCGCTCCTTCCCTCCCTCCCGCCCGCCCAGCACCCGCCGGGGAGGGCCCGCTCCCCACGCACGGCGCTCGCCGCCGGCCCCTTCCTCGGCCCAACTACCCCCGCCCTCGTCAGCCCAACGGCCCCCTCCTCAGCCCAACGGCCTACCACGAGCTCAACGGCCCCCTCCTCAGCCCAACGGCCTACCGCGAGCTCAATGGCCCCCTCCTCAGCCCAACGGCCGACCACCAGCTCAACGGCCCCCTCCTCAGCCAAACGGCAGCCCAGCTTCCACCACCCCCCCTGCTGCCTATCAATCCCTTCCTTAGGCCAACAGTTGCCCAACTGCCACCCTCTCTGCCCAAAAGCTGCCTAACACCCACCTCCAGCCCAGTGGCCTCCCTCAGCCAAATGGTAGCCCAAAGGCCACCACTTCTCAGCCCAACAGCCCCGTCCTCAGCCCAATGGCCACCCAATGGCAGTTCTCCCCACTAAACAGCCACCTTTTCAGCGCAACAGCCGCCCTTACCTTCCCCTCTCAGGGGGTTCAGCCATGGGCCAACGGTCGTCCTTTCATCTGCCCACAGGGTCTGGTCCTTCAGGGTGAGGAAAAGGGTGTTTCATAGAGCCCTGAGAAGGAGAAAGCCCGGTAGCAGGAGCCACACTGGGCCTCCAGGAGGGCTGTAGCCCCAGGGCGGTATGAAGTCTGTGCTCCTCTCCCAGCTGGCGGACCCACAGCTTTTTGGGTGGCTGGCTGTACATCAAGGCACAGGACATCACCTCACCCCATGGGCCATCCACCCGTGCGCTGACTCACAGAGGACCCAGTCATTAACACAGGCTGGTTGGTCAAACACACCAGTCTCAGTGACCACACGTGTGAAAGGGCTAATTAACACGGGTGCCAAAAACTGACTGCAAGTAGGGATCAGACAGCTCAATTCATCTATAACTACTCACTAGTGGAGGCTCTGGAAAGGTGGGGGGTTGCAGCAGCAGGCCGATGTTTTTATACACTGTGACCAACAGCAGTAGAAAAGAACTAATGAAGTAATAAAGTGTCACTAAACAGTTTTATGCAAGTTAAAGTTCAAGCTTAATAGATACACTTCAGTCTTGAAGCACGTTTTGCAAGGGTCTCTTTTGCCTGTGGGTTTTGGCTACGTGTGGTCAGAGCAGCACGAATCATCATGTCCCCTTCACAAAAGAAACCAACTGATGTTGTTAGACCAGTATAAAAGCCAGTGGGAAAAAAAGGTGACTTGGTATGATATACCAACTCTGCTTTGATTTGCAGATGAGTAGCTTAAGAGAGAAGTATCTTTAAACCAGATAATTTGCTGTGACTGGTTCAGGAGGCACCCAGGACTGGAACAGCATTAATGTCATCTGGATGCACTACTTTCGCTTACCACTTAATCACTCGATTAACAATTCAGGCAAAAAGCCACACACACTTCATGCAAATATCTAGCTATCCATTAAGCATAATAAGTGAAATGAAATTACCATGAGGATATTTCTAAATCGGCTAATAATTGTTGTGTTTTTACAAGGTGGTAACATTGGTTAGCTGATGAGGGGTAGACATCAATGCGTATTTGTTGCATGCAGTTAGTATATGCCCTGGAGAAAAACTTTATTCATCCACACTGCCATCAGTTAAAAGCAGGAACGAGCCCAAACCATTAGCACAATCTCTCCTTTCCTTACATTTGTTCTGTGGCTCGTAGCACCAATTGTGTCTTAGGGCTGTTGTCTGCGCAAGAGCCCAAATTTCACACATTATTCTCTTTTTACAGAGGTGCTACTCACACAATGTAAGGGTAAGGAGATGAGCAGTTTTAAATAATTTTTAAGAACATAATAAATTACTATTTCAAAAGGAGAAATAAACACAGCAGGGCCTTTTTTATGTGGATCTGTGACATTGACAAACAGAACCATGCCCCAACTACATTTCCATTTGGATCCAAATGACTATAGAGAGGTGTTGATATGGGATTTTGTGGGCACAGCAGAAGAGACAGCATTTTGACAAACACAAGTGTGCTTGCCTTTGTACCATTACATTTGTGTTAAAGACAAAAAGAACAAGCCAGATACCTCACAACCAGTAACGGATGCTGGGTTGTGCAGTACAGGAAAGTCAGCATTCAACGTGCGTTTGCCAAGTCTCACACAAAATGCAGAAAAGACCCAGCATCGTTCTTTCCTATTTCACTACGCACAGTATATGTAAATTAATGACAAATGCAATGTTACTTATTTAATAGCCTTATGAGCTATGGGTGTTTCACATCACAAGGAGAAAATAAATCTTAAATTGGACTTAATGTGTTTAAAATCAACTTTATTGGATCTGGATAAGCAAATCAGATCTGGAAACACAAATACTATGTGCTTTAAGCAATAATGCTAAAGCCACAGACAGACTTACGTTTACTGGGGGCGGGGGTTATGGATTTATTTCAGAATTTATTTGCAGTTCCTTGGATATAACACTATTGTAGTATTTTTCCACTTCTGATGTTTCTCTTTGAGGATAGGTACAATATCTTCCTGTGCCTTAAGTTTAGAACTACATATGCCGTTTTTTTTTTTCTTTTGATCTGGGAATATGTATGGATATATGACCTCAAATTAATATTGCACTCAGCACAAAAGGCCATATAGATATGCACAACAAGTTACGGCAGATACAGAAATGTTAATTTTAAATGCCTAGTTCTTATTTGAACAGTATTTTAACCACAAATAAAAGCTTCATATAAATTCATGGGGATTTTTGCTTGGCTAGGTTTTTGCTCTGCTTTATATTTGATAACTGAATACTTTCCCAATCGCACTCCATGACCCCACACACAGGACACAGTAGTCAGCAGGCGGCTGTCCAGGCTGGCCCCACTGCATTTAGCATATAGGAATCTGGAGCAGACCTCAAGAGCTCTCACCATGCTCATTGTCAGCACTGTGTTCTTACAGATGAGCCAACCAGTAGCTCAAATTAATTGCATCCTGTTCACGTATATACTTTTGCCAGGCAATAAAAGAAAGCTAAATCCAAATACTTCTTATTCACCTGTATATCTGTCCATGCGCACCTGGCTTTTCTTTCTTTTACTACAGTACTTGGAATGATCAGTCTTACTTCCTGAATGAGCTGGAAGAGACAGAGTGTACAATAAACTGCCCATGGGTTAGGCTGGTACGAAAGAGCAGTGCCGCAGCCAAGCTGGTTAAGGCAGTGCATTAAATATTGGTTTGTCTTGGGATTTTCCCCTAACATTTTTCTCCAAGGTGTACCTCTGGTCTAGCCTTTTAACCATTTCATCATCCAAAGAGTGGAAGTGAAATTTTCAAAAATATTTTATCAAGTTGCTGCTATTGCTGTGATCGCCTGCAGTAACACCCTTCTGGCCTTCAGTAAGACCAGAACTAGATCAAAAGATTAAAGTCTACCCTCTTTATTTTTCTAAGTATTTGTGGTCAGCCTTCTACTGACCTGCCAATTCCACATGGTTAACTGCTGAACACAGCACCCCACCCTGAGAAATAGTTAACAGTACATTAAAAGAGCCTGCTTAGAAAAGAAGGCATTTCCACACAGGTTACTTTGCAGATGTTTAAGATGTATTTCTTGATTGGGATTTCCCAGAGAGTGCCCCAAAATTCCTGGAGACAAGAGCTGTGGCAGGATCTGGCGCTCCTGCATGTGTCCATGAGCAACACATGCCAGGGGCTGCTCCCTCAAGTGTGGTAAGGCAGTGGCTGCCACTGTCACCTCAGGAGCCTTGCCCTGCAGGAAAGTGTTTTTGTATTTCACCAGGAAGTCCCACTCCCCATCACGTGGCTCCTCTGCATGCTGCTGGAAACAGCAGGCTGAAGCACAGCCATACCTGGCTGATGTTGCTACATCCACATCTCTCATCCCATACCCACGTAAGAAAGTTTATACATCCCCTAAAGGACTTTGCTACTTGTGATTTCAGACTCTATAAGACAGGACCAGGGTTGACTGATCATCCCAATGTGGCTACATTATTAACAGCAGAAAGCATCAGTATCAGGGGTAGAAGGGCTCCAAATTTTCATTGCCACCATCATCTAAAACTCACACTCGAGGATGAATCTATTTCCAGCTCACAGGGTGAATTTAAGATTGAGCACATGATTATGCTTGAATTTAAAGCAGAGCTATGCTTTCTTTGGGATAAGAATCTTCTCTTTAAATGATATAACAATAAATTTACACCATTTCATAAAAGTATCAGAGTACTTCCAACCAAATCCTTAAATCCTGTACTTATTGTTGTACATCAAGGAGCAAAAAAAAAGACGAAGATGCAATGAGGAAACATTACATGAAAGGCAAAAGGAAACAAGTTACATACAGTCACAGGGAGTAATTATTTGGAAAGTTTCAGAGGAAAGAAAGTGGTTTTAAAATTTTCAGTATGAAGAGGACATCATATTGGCATTTATTGCTTCCGATAATGTGCCGTTCCATCAATCAGTTATTTATAAATACCGAGCCAAGTTTATGTGCATTTACATCTGGCCTTGCTGAAATAGTTTTAGGAGTGAAGTAAGCTTCACTTGTGCCCTTCACTTTTGCCAGTACTTTTGTACATCTGTGTTACATAAATATTTCAGCAAGCACATTGCTGGCACACAGCACACTCTTTTTGTAGTTCATTAGAACCAACAGAAGAAACCACAATTTGTTCAAAATATTAGGCAAAGAGATTTAGGTGAAATCCAGCAAGTTCCTTGCTCATCGCAAAGTATTTCCCAGTATCTAGGTTCATGAGATGTGGCTGCCATGAAAACTGCAGGGATGGGTTTTGCATGCTAACATGGCAAACCCATCATGCTAAACTATGCAGAAACTGCATGGTCCATGCAAAACCTGGCAGGGACAGTTTTAGATCTTAACAGTAGCAAAGTCTTAAGATGTACAGAATCTCCAATCTCCTAAGCCACATACTGTTACTTGCTTAAGAAAAAAAAACCTACAGTATATCTGTCTGGAAGTAGACTGCTAACCTAAAGTTAAATTCTTAGTTGAAATCAGATATGCATTGGGCTAAAAAGCAGAGGCTAAAACATAAGCCCAAATCTTGCTTATTCATTGCTTACTGCTGAAAGAACTATGCTTCTTTCACCTCGAGCAGCACATTGTCTTGCTCTTTAAGGACCTCCCATTGGTAGAAAGTGGCAAAATGAGATGACCTTATAGAAGTGAAGTTAGTGGAATTTGAAAATTGGCAGTTAAGTTTTGATCACCAATTCTTAGCAATCCATGCAGTGACGCTTTTCCTTCAAGTCTTCAAGGAGGTCTTATAATTTGTATGTCATGCATAAGGAAATTAGGTCATGAATTCCTATGTAAGAGCGAGAAAGTTGTTATCTCATGGAGTTTGCAACTTCTTGTGTTGAAGGTAGTCTGTCAAATGTCAAGTCAAACCTTATTTCACTATAAAATGAATCTGTGAGCTGCAAGATAGTGTGATTTACTTACCAGTATATGAATTAAGAAACTGATATAATTTCTTACCTATAGATATTTCCTAGATGCACACTATTTACTATAGATATCGGTGGAGAGAAATTACTATGGAAATGATTCAGCGACTTCAGAGAGTGAGATATAATTTTATTTTTTTCAAATAGAAAATTGCTCACATCTAGTTCATTTGGACACGGTCAATACATTCCAGCATATCACATTATACGCAACAATGGCAGTGCTAAGGACTTAAAAATGAACAAATCTATTATAAGTTAGTGAGTCAATTCACAGAAAAGACTGAGCAGCAAGAAGACTCATAAGCAAACCAATGTTTAAATACATTTCTAATAGAAGCCAACCATATTAAATTGACCTGTGAACAGTGTACGTAGCTCCTCTGTTTTTCCTCCTCATCATCTACTCTCACGATAAATGAAGACCTGCTTTAAATGACTGAAGAGTTTATTAACTTTCTAAATCACTTGCACCATTCATTTTTGGATCTAATCTTGTGAGGTACTTAATATCAGGCAGGGTAACAGTAGCCTGACAGGGTTTTCCACCCAAGAGCAGACACACAGTTTTGGGTGGAGCATGTGCTACGACCATATGGCATCCAGAAAAGTATCTTTTTAGCAAAGAATATTTTTGAGGTCCATAAAATGCTGATGGTTCTCAGCTTCTGTTGACTCTAATACTCTCAAGAACTCAAATCTTTGGAACTAAAGGGAAAGCACCCTTTCACATTTGGTTTTATAGCAAACAGGTTATCTGCTGTAAACTGAAATCTCAGCGCTTATATACAGTTCTGAGCAACCTGCACCTCACCAGTTGCAGTGTGTGCATCTCCTCTGGGCAAACAGACTGGACTTTGGCAGAGGAGAGCAATCTCCTTCTCCGGACTAGGGGCATCACGTGTCCTTGAGGCTGCTCTTTCTCTGCATGGCAGCAACACTAAGACTTTTTATTATAAAAGTGGGGTGCAAAAAACAATCCTTGACTGATATAACTGGAGGTTTCTGCTGAATTCTCCCCCTGCATGCAAAGTACGAAGAAGTTTGCTTTAAACATTTTTAAAACTACTTTGAAAGCATTATGACTCTGTGTTTTCAACAGAAACCTGTGATAGCTGTTCTAGACAGTCTTGTTCTACAGGATTACATGAGGCCTCTGGGAACAGTGGTAAAATCCAGAAATTTTCTCCACAAAACTGGGAGTACCAGCAGATCTCAACAGAGGAAATGAAAATATTTATTGCTGCTCTGCCTGCTTCTACTTTGTGTCAATCTTAAGTAACAGAGTTAGTTAAAAAAAAAACAACAAACAACAAAACCCAATCACTGCAACCTATCTCACTAACAATGTAATCCGATCAGCTACACTTAGCCTATGAATGATGGGGAGAAAAAAAAGTCTGATGGTAATTTTGGAACACATTCAAGGATTCTGTTATGTCTTTCCATTGCGATGGATGACAAATTATATTGTTAAAGCCCTACATGTTTTGTTTTAAGGGTAAACTCTGAAGTTATGGTAACTGAGAACATTGTTTAAATATCTTAACTCATATTTTATTATTAATTATTTACCAAATCAATAAAGCTATCTACTCTACTATGCAGAGCTTTACCTATACATAGCTGTTAGAAACACATATTTATCAGTCAAAATCAGAGACAACATCCAAACTGTAAAATGTAACCAGACATTCTTATCCACTTTAAACAGTCTAATAAATAAATATAAATACATAAATATAGCAGAACCATAGTATATTCCTTGCCCAATAGAGGTATATTATTTATCCATAGTCAATAGTATAATCTTTTTTTTTTTTTATCTTTAGAAAGGGTATTTTAAATTTCTCACAATACAGCAAAAACTTAAGATCATTCATGAATTACTGTGACAGGACCCAGTGTGTCTGCTAACTTACAAGTGCTTACCAAGAGGCTTTTTAGCTTAAAGCTTTTGTAACAAGAATGCTTCTAGCTTTGGCTGTACCATAGGCAACTGCTGCAAATTAGCACCATTCATGAAATAATGAGAACATCAAATCTTCTCAGAGCATGAGGTAAAATGATATTCAAAAAGAAACAGTCTTTCAGTTTCTCCTTGTTTTTTTTCAGTTTGAAAATGTAGTGCATCATACATACAGTTGGGAATACCACCAATCTTAAATTGCAGAAATATCTCAGATTTAAGAAAGTACTTTAACTACATTGAATACTAAGAATTTATGCGCATCTTCTTTGTCAGTAACTACAAATGCATGTACAAAAAAGATAGGAGATGGTTCCTTTAAGCAAAAAAGTATGCATATATATTCTTGAGCAGCAAGATAAATGTAGTTTAAATATAGCCACAACACTTTTCTATGAAATATTTACATTACAAATGCAGCATTTTTTGCAACACTTCTGAGGAATTATTCTCAGGGAGATCTTTAAGTGCAACACCACTCACCACATTCTATGATACTATTTGTGATGTATTTGGATCAAGCAATTATAAAACAGTTAGTCTGGATTACTATTTTTAAATTATTGTTTAGCATATCTTAGAGAAGACCTTAATCAGTGACATACAAAAGCTTTTTTGAGCATGCAATAGTCTTAAGGGTAGTCACCCCTTTGGTAATCTCATATCATTTTACAAAACATAGGGATTTAATATTGCTTTAACTTCTTGTTCAAAAATATGCAGTGCATTAAAACTTACAAATACCTGGAGAATTAATTTCTTACATTGCATTTACAGTAGTTTTAATGAGTGCTTCTAAGTAGCTATTAATCAAATGACCCTTCCTCTACCAGAAATAAAATGTAACCTTATATTTAGATGAGATGCTTGCTTTCTGACCTTTAAACATTTCAACATGGGTTGGCTGTGCCAAAATATTAACAAAACTACATACAGATTCAGACAAACAGATGGAAGCAATACCATCTCAAAAATGCTAAATGATGTCATCATGTTTCTCAGGAACTCTATTCTCAGCATTAAAACAAAATTCCAAGAAAACAACATCGCTCGGATTTCCCTTTCACAGACCCTGATGCCCATCAGACAGGTAAATTCAGTCCTATTCTGTATTTTGGTGATTCTTTAGGCTGGTATGAGCAAAAGATCTGCTTAAGAGCTTTTGATAACAAAATGACATGTTTGCCCAGTAAACTGATAGGAAATTTAAGTTCCTTCATTTTTCCAAAGACTGTGTCTCCGTGGTTACAAATATTGCTGAAATCATGTTTATTTGCATGTGGCTGTTTAAATCCTGCCCAGTTGATAACCTCTAGATAACATAATGCTTTCAAAGTGCTGGTCTTCTGCTTTTTCTTTCACTCTCTGCTCCTCTAAAGTAGACACAAGTTTGTCTCTTTCTTCAACCACTTTCATCATCTCAGTAAAAATTTCATCCTCCTCATTCAGATCCATCTCATCTTTAAGGCTGTCTAGAAGATCACAAAACAAGAAGTTAAAATGCAGATCACTCTGTTATTACACTTTGCATTATAACTGCTATAACTGTTGGTGTTCATGTTGACATATTATTATAGTCAATGACAAATGAAGTCAATAGCAGTTAATATTTTTCATGTTACAGTTCAGGGAAAATGCCTCTTGCTTTTGGGCTTTTGGGCCATTAGGTTGACCTCTAAGGTTCCTAAATTTAGAGTACATCTTTTAGCAAAACTTAGATTGGAAGGGGTAGAAAAGCACTACTTGTTTATAAAAAAAACATTTCAGCTGAAGTTTAAACTTAGTTTATACGAGGTAAAAAGCCCAACCATGAAATGTAGTACCTGTAAGATAGGGAAAGTGTTTTTCAGAAAAAAATATTGAGAACTGGCATTGTTCACAATCCACATGCTTAGAACACAATCGGATATTTTGGGGTATCCAGCACCATGTAACGCCCCATCTCCCTGCAATCCTCCTTTCCACACTCTCTTTTCTAATACCAGATGAAAGGACAAGCCCAAACTGTAATTCCAAGAACTTAAAAGCAATTCCAAAATACTGCAGTAACCGATATTGCTACAGCTACCATAAAAGCAGATAACCTCTTCTGTGTTTGGGTAGTTGAAGAAATTACTTTCTGCTGCTGCCCGTCATCGTATTAGCTCGATGTTGCTGTCTGCACAGCACAATTAGTGGAATTACATGTGCAAGTGCTTCTAATCCAGTTCAGTGTAAAAGTGGGCAGGTTAGCAGAGCTGTCCTCATTATAAGTCAGATGAGAAGATCTCACAAGCTGCATTTTGCTGGCTGAGCTGCACTTGCAGAAGAGCAGAGGAGGAAGAGCCTCAGCCACTCTGGTCCTTTTTGAAGCCAGCAAGGACTCCTATGGGTATGGCCCATCACTGTGAGCTGAAGCATACTCCCCCCTTTGATTTACCATCAATGGCCATTTTCTCTCTCAGCTTTTGTTCCAGCCTGCTTTGGTGATCCTCCAATTCTAGCTCTTGGGCTCTAGGTACAATAAAAAGTACGTTAAAGAATAAGCTTTTCAAAATAAAGATATATACATTAATATTCCTTCAACCAAGAGCTTCTGTGCTCTGTTTATCCAGTATTTTCTCCCCATTGGCAGTCAAGGCTAAAAGCCTTGCCTGTGCCTACATTGCAACAGCAATCCCAGAAGCACCACCACCACCTTTTTGCATTATGTATCAGATTAAGCCCCTTCGTACATTGCAACCCTTAAGGCTTTAACCAGCTGTGCTTTGCTGGTGGCACCCACGACGTGGTTCTGGATAGGACTGAACGCTCCCACACGGGAAGGGCCCTTCCAGGCCCTCTTCACAGGAGCGGATCCCGAGGCAAGGGAATTAACACACATGAACACATCCGGACAACAATATTTTGTGTCCTGCAGCAGTAAAAGCAGCCTGCTTTTGCTTTTTAAACTGCTTTGCAGGCAGTGTCAGCAGAAAGGATTGCTACCACAACACCCAATGACAATTGAAGTGGAAAGAAAAAGTTTGGCCCCTGGCAGCATCAGCACAGCTGGGGAGAAATTGGGGTGCAGCTGGAGCTAGTGGCTGGGCTGCAGGTCTGCACACAGCATGGAGGGCTGACTGAGTGATATGGAACTGATAAATGACAATGAGCAGCCTGCACTGATGTGAAATACAGGGGTGAGTAATGACTGCTGCAGCTCTCATCGCCTTCCCACATTGCCCAGAAATAGTGGAGAAAATAGCTAAGAGTCACCTCCGCCTATCTGTTGAGTGCTTTTCCAAGGAGGTGAGGTGAGGGAGCTACAGCCAATATTGTTTCCATCAACCACAGTCAGTGGCATCTGAGACAGTTTTTATTTGATTTGTATATCTGCTTGTTTCATCACTATAGTGAATTCCTAGATCTTTTCTCCTATGTCCAATAAAAACTGAGATAAACTTTTCAGACTGTTTTTCTTCTATAGAAGAAAGTGCCCCACTATTCATTAGACCCACATTAGATAAAGGCAGAGCATCCGTATGCTATACTAGTTTAGAGTATCATATATGATTGAAATAATTGAACCACTATGAGAGGGAAGCATGAGGAGGGCTTGACTGAAAATCTGTGTTCAAAGCAGATTGCAGCTACCCTGGGAACATTTATTCCATGACAGTCTCAAACAGCAGCACGCAGCAAGGTGTTCAGGTGAAACATGAACACCTCCTGTCTATAGTACTAATGCTTGTCCTTACTTACATAATCAGGAGCTCAGACTCATACCGCATTAATTTATTCTTCTCCAGGACCAGCTCAAACCATTCATGTAGCATCTGGGTTTCATCCTTTGTGCCTGAATCTGTTTAAAATAGGATAGTTAAGCGTGCATTACCAGCTTTCCTACCAATGCTCTTACAGCTTGAGTTCACTTTAGCCCTCATTTGTAAGCCTGGGTGAGTCCAAATGTAGAGCTTTTTGCTGTATGTAACTGACATCAGTAAAGTCTGGGTATAACAGCTATAAAATTCTTGTCTACGTTTGGTTGAATGTTGTAGTTTATTACAGTTAAAGGTGCCTTAGATTTAACAACACTTTTGCTTTGGAATTTAAGTTTTTTATTCCAAACAATCACATGGTCTTTCTTTTTTTTTACATGGGCATCTTTTCTTTCTCTTAGTTCTGCCTTTCATAACATAGTTTCTCTGCTGATACTGGACTCTGGCAGCTGAACTGTATGTATAAATGGGTATACCATTAACACAATCGGACTTCGGGTTGTACATCCTGGCAAGTATCAACTTAGTCCCTGCTTCCAGTGGGCATCAGATGCAAAATGGAATCCTCTACAAATTTCCATTCATTTGCCAACTGGCCTCTAAATCTGTTTTGAATAACAGGAAAGGCCATGGAACAGGACAAATCTGTTATTACTGGGTGGTTTTGTAACACTTTGGCTAGAACATCACCGATAGGCACTATTCAGGCACAAAACACAAGATGGTCTTTCTCCCAAAGAGCACACAGCTTGACTCTACCTTGCTGAGGAGGAAGGGGAGAGCTTTCTCTTTCACCAGGTGAAGTCCTTTACTGTTCCTAAAAAGCAGTCTGTACAAAAATCTTTGGCAATGAAGAACCCCTGGGTGTTTTCAAGTGGCAAGTCAGACCACACACATATTTCTTTTCTCTTCTGTCCTTTTTAACACACTCATCACCGCTCACAAAACAAAACCAGCCCACCACCTCTTGTGGAATTAGAGCATAAGCAATGGCACTGCAACACACTTCCCACAATGTCCGCTCTGCCCATCTGCCCTCTGTTGCCACAAAAAAGTGATCATTTTTAGGAAGCAAATATCTTACACTACTCCAGGTTGAGGCAGCAATTTAGGTGACAGGCTGGCCCCTTCAGAAGCATAAAACCAACAGCCAGCCCCTGCTCCTGCCTCCGCACATGATAGTTACCCATCCCACCACACGGCTGCCGCATGTTGGAGGCAGCCAGACCTGGGACAAAGCAAAAAGAGGTGCCATGGTCAGGCAGGGGAATGTAGCACTCTTTGCAGCACACTGCTAGATAACCAAGCATAACACCCCCATAAACCAGCCTGGCTGTCTTCTGTGGAGGAAGACTTATGTGATTTCTCCTACTTTAGGAGGACTGCACCTTCATTTCAGATGGCTGAGAGCACTGAAGTCTAACCCCAAAGGTCTCAGGTTCAAGCTCCGGAGATAACAATTACAAGAGTTTCATTAAACTAGGTTACCAAGTGGAGAGATATCCAGAGTCCTGGACAGCTCAGCATTGTTTCAGATGCCTTTCTGCTGGCATTTTGACATGAGCTTTGTTCTCAGCCCAGGAATTACCCTCTTGCCTCTACTGCTTCAGCTGTCCTTCACTTTAACATCAAAGCCAGGATTTGACTCCACTCAAGAATGGCAGTCTAATGCCTGTCTCCTCCAGGCAGTAATGATCTCACCTGAGTATCCCTTTAGCAATCTTCCTGAGCAGGGGCAAAATTGTTGAGTGTTTGGGATCACCAGTCCCTTTGCATGTCTTCACCAGGCACTGTCATCCCAGAAAGCCCAGGTCACCTCTTGCCAGCATCAAAGAAATTACATGGACCCCATGCCAAGGACAGGAGTCATGCTGGTTTGGATGCAGTTCTGCAATTTCTCACCAGGATTTGACCCCAATCTGAAGTTTCCATGAAACAGAAGGAAAAAGCAGCAGGAGAGGGCAAAGAAATCTTTGTCCAGTTTCTACCCAGTTCCATTAAAACTTGGCAGTAATGGATGTTTCCTATGTGTTCTTCCAGGTCAGCAAGTGATGATAAAAAAAAATGTCTAGTCAGAGTGACTGCTGGAGCAGTTCTCGCTGGGATATGTTGATGGTAACTTCTCACAGATTCAGTGCAAGGATGCAGCATTAGTATTCAGAGCCTTAGGTCTTCGTATCCCACCATCAGAAGTTAACATCAAAATTTGATCTATCTTACTGTCAGTAAAATCATTGCAATTGTAGGTATGCGTATGTCCTGCACTACACACACAGAAGGTTACTGTTCCCTGTTTGCTGTTTTCTTTGTTAGGCAAAAACATTCTTTTCTTTAACATTTCCTCAGTAAACTTTAAAGTCTCTATATCACTAACAAAAGACTGTGTATCATAGGTTGATTGAGGCAAGGAAAAAGCATTACATTTCTCAACAATGCCACCCATTTTAGCAAAATCCTCACTGCAAGCTGAAATAAAAATAGTCCTTGTTTTTCCTCCTTTTCCATCCCATAGAACAGCCCCTAAGTGTCCCCAGGGACATTTTTTCCCTGAGTTTTTAAAACATTTGTTAATAATAATGTTAACAGTTATTTAAGTTTGATGGAGCGCTTCATGCCTTCCAAGGGCAGCACAAGCCAATGAAGTCTTTTGTGTAATGCAGGACGACAGATCTTTTTAAAGGTTAAAGGGAAAACAACTTGTGAGTTTGTTTTGTGAGCCATGCTGGCTTTTTCTTACAACATTGCTAAAGCAAAACTTTCCTCCTGGTTTACCCAAGTCTCCTTTAACCTGGATCCCATTTGAAAGTCAGATATTCTTCTAATTACATCATAGTAATTTCTATATTCATAACTTCTGATGGAATGACAGGCTGTAGAGTGTTCTCAAAACCTCAACATTCTGTCCTCCACAGTGATGCTACACCGTCCCTCCATATTTCAGTCACACAATAAAGAGGGCTTGGCCAGTTTGCGCTGTCTTAGGAACAGCTAAACCTCGTATTTCTTACTCCTCCAGGATTTCAACTGATCTCTTTTAACTCTGTTGAAAGTTATGAGAAACCTTGGATATGCTCCTTATGAAATCAAAAATTAGCTGCAACATGTGCAGATACTTGTTCACCTTCCAAAACATGGAGACATTTCTTAACATTCTCTCAACACAGATTTTCTTCTTTACCATCATTCTTCATGATTTGTGTAGTCAACTGATCAGTTATGCTAATTTCAGTGGAAAACATGTTTCAAGATTTTTATTTCTGTATTTTTTTGTAGGCAGATCTCCATAAGCCTCCACAAATGTCAGTGAAAAACAAAGCAATGGTACAACAATGATTTATTATTTGGTATTTTGAACTACAAAAAAGGAAATAATGGGCATGAAAAATTATTCATAGGAATGATCTTAATTTTTTTTTTAATGCATGAATTGTTGTCACTACAATTAGAAGACCATCAAGGCTTCATTTTGCTCATCAGTCTTTATGGCAGTTGTTTCGAACCCACGCATGTTCTCTTCTAATTCAGTTGAGGAGCTAATGAATAACCCCCTAACAAAGGGGCCATTCATCCCAGGCTTACAGAATTATTAGAGGACAGTTGCGTAAATGTCACTGAAGACTAGTGTTTGCAGGCTTGTCTCTAAATTTAGTTATTCACAACCTTTGCAGCTCAATATTATTGCTGAACTGTGATCGTTTTCTAATTACCTTAATAATACCTATTAAATCACTTGAATTGCATAAGCTCAGACCTCCTTAAATACAACTTAACCTAATAAACACTGGTCATTCATTAAACAATAATGCTCATTATTTTTAAGAAGGTTGAACAGAATATTAAACTCACTGATTCCTGCATCATTAATTGTATATTATTACAAGCAACAAAGCACTCACATTTTGTTTGGGAAAACTTACAGCTTTGTGCTTTTGCACCAGAAGAGCTATTGAGAGACAGTAACATCCTATGTTTCAGTATCTGCCCTATTTGTAACTGGCCACCTACACACAAACAATCAACAGGGAGAAAAAATAGTACTTTCACCTTAATGAGGGCAATCCAATTACTAAGGATGGGGAGAGAATGAGAAGCATCAATCTCTTGGCAGACAGCCTTCTTTAGGAAATGCGATTGTCAAAACAGCAAAAACAAGAGGTGGCTCTAGGCCATTTATCTTGGTATTCAGTATCTGTCCCAAGAACAAGAAGCTTCTTGTCCCTCTATATTTTTGACGTTTCCAAAAAACATCCACCTTTATACAAATCAGCAGTAAAGAAAAAAGCTAATACACTAACTCCTCAAAGTCGTTTTAACAGACTTCCTCACAGGCAGTGAGATGGGTGCCATTTGATAAATGGTTATGTTTCCATTTAAGAAAAATGAAAAAAGATGGAAAGATGCTAGCCCTTTAAATAGCATTTGAAATAGGTTGGCACTATCAATTATAGGAAATCAGTTAATAAAAGGCTGAACAAATTATGTCTCACTGAACTGATTAGTGCAGTGTTAGAATGGGGGCAGTAACCGCTAAGAAATATGGTATTAAAAAACCTGGCATGTAGAGATTGTGCTGGGTTGCCTAGCTAAGGCAACAACAAGATCAGGTGCCAAAATATAGCTAGGTTTTCAGTGTTGTGCAACTGCTTGTCATGAAAGCACGAGGCTCAGCTTTCTAAAACAGAGGTAAATAAAGACGCATTTGCAATTGGGCTGTCAGATCCCTAGAATCCTTACAGCACAGAACTGCAGCCCCCTCTGAAGTCCCTTACATGCATCGTTCAAAATCCCATCCCTGTTTTGAGCCTGGCAGGAGCACCCAGATGTCCCACCCTCCTCCAAGAGGCCTCCCCAGCTTCACCTCATGAGCACTGGGAAGCATTCGTAAGGCTGGGCTGGCAAGAGGATGCCCACAGTCCTGGGTGCTTGGGATTGTTGCTTCAGGTAAGTAAATACCTTGCCTCCAACCTGGGCCAGGACAACGTCCCTGTTATCTTCTACCCACGGGGGGAAAGGCTGTGTGGTTCAGGTCTGTGTGCCTGCATGCTGCTGTTGCTATAGCATGGCCACCGACTCTAATCACATTAATGGCATTTCACACTCTGGGAGAAGTCATTAAGGACTCTGTTACTAGGCACGGGCTGCTGCTGGCTTGGTAACTGAGATACAGCTCCTGGAAACCTCACTGGTTACCTCCAGAAGATGAAATTAAGCTCAAGATGGGATTTAAAAAAATGGGGGAGGGAAGAGGTGTGGAAATGTGGATTCAGGTTCAACAGTAAGGCAAATAATTCCATATCTGCGATAGCCAACAGTAATTTATAGCACTCGGCGTAAAGGTGCTTGAGCTAACAGAGTTTGAAGTAAAGGGTAAATAATAATCTTTGTCCTTACAGTTACTCTTTCATTTCAGATTTTGCTCTGGACTCTATTTCTGTGACAATCATTTAAACCTCTCAGCTTTTAAAATGGTTAAAAAACCACCACCAAACACCAAACAGTGCTTCATTTACCTGATTCTCCTCTTAGTTCTCTCTCCAGTTTGACACCAAAAATCTCCAGAGCTCTTTGTCTTTCTTCCAATTCTTCTAGTTGGCGCTGGATTGCCTGCAAAATCGTAATGGTATGAAAGCTACAGACATTGCTTTAAAATTCAGAGACAAAAGATGGTCTCAGCGGTTAGAGAAACAGCTTGAAAAGGTCTCAGAGGAGTCATGGGATTTGCAAACTCATTGAGGATATTAGGCGCCTAAGCAATTTAATAATTCCACTAGGTATCTATCCACATTTTTAGTGGGTAAGTATCAGAGGTATTTAGAGAACCTGTTTTCCTGAACTTTAGCTCTTCTGTTGTAAAACAGAAATCAACTTTTCTGTGTCTCACAAGATGTGAAAAGTCATTACCTTACAGATTCAGAGACACATATTCTGAGAGGCTACATTAATAAAGCTCATATAAATATACAATTTATATTAGCTATAAATATACAGCTAGAAAGCTTTGCTAGCTATTTTATTGTCCATAGGGTTTTGTTGTTTGTTTTGCTTTCATGTTGCACAAGCTTTTGACACAGGGAGGAAGGGGTCTAATAAGTAAGAAGTGATAATTCAGTGGCACCTCAGGAAGGACTTCTACATTCACTGATCTGTCTCCTTTTACGTAAGATGTTCAGAGATGCCATGTAGATAGTAGTCATGAAATGCCTTAAAAGGTTAAATTGACAAAAAGAAATGCTCAGCAGTTCCCATTTCAGGCTGTTAGGGAATACTAAACCAAGCCCTCATCAATAGCCTAACAAACATGAAAGATGGTTTGAAAAGTTTGGATGTGATTATTTCCACAAAGCAGTAAAATAAGTTGCGTATGCATCTAATTTCACCTTGCAATAATTTACAATTCTCAGATAAAAACTAGAGCATAGTTGTTCTTACTTTGGATTAAATAAAATAATATTTGTCATGATTTAACCCTAGTCGGCAGCTAGAACCACGCAGCCGCTTGCTTACTACTAGTTTGGATGGGGGATAGAAACAGAAGACTAACAGTGAGAAAAAAATTGTGGGTTGAGATAAAGACAGCTTAATAGATAAAGCAAAAGCTGCATATGAAAGCAAAGCAAAATAAGAAATTCATTCACTGCTTCCCATGGGCAGGCAGGTGTTTGGCCACCTCCAGGAAAGCAGGGCTCCACCACATGTAATGGTTACATGGGAAGACAAATGCCATCATTCCAAACATCCCCCACTTCCCCCCAGCTTTATATGCTGACCGTGACGTCATATGGCATGGAATAGCCCTTTGGCCAGTTGGGGTCAGCTGTCCCGGCTGTGTCACCACCCAGCTTCTTGTGCCCTCCCAGCCTGCTGGCTGGCAGGTCGGTGTGAGGAGCAGAAAAGGCCTTCACTGTTTTTAGCAACAACTGAAAACAGCAGTGCGCTACCAACACGATTCCCACCCCAAATCCAAAACACATCAATACACCAGCTGCTACCAAAAATTTAGCCCCATCCCGGCTAAAGCCATGACACTGTATTCTTTTACATGGGTTTTATTCTGTCATGGATTTTATAGTAATGGCTAGAAATTACCATTTTCTAAAATCCACTGTCTGGTTCAAACACAAAATTCCTCTCCTTTTTAGTAATACATTTTGCAAAAGCAGTAACATCTCCAAAAATGAAGATTTCAGATTCATATCTGAAAAACAACTTACTAGCTTTCTTTTTTAATTTAATATTGGTACAGAAACAAGCGGAAGCTCCATCCAAAACTATCCACTCGTTACAGTAATACAACAGAAGATGGTGGACAACTCTGCCCAGTCAAAACCCTGCTACCCCCACTACCATATCTTGATTACCATTACAACCTGAATTAGTGAATTAATAAACCTAGCTCAAGTTTCTCTGCCCTATGCTACAGTACAGACACACACAAAAAGTGGTAATGGCCACGTAAGCCATTAAGTTGTATGTGTATATATATATACACACACATGCATATAGGTATTTACATGTGGTAAATGACACACATAAACCTGAAAATTCTGACATCAGGGAGAATACAGTCTGAGATCAAGTCATACAGTAGTACACTCCTAAATCTTTGAACTGCAATTGGAAATAATAAAACATTAGCAGAGTCCAGAGCTTTGCCAAAGAGCATTTGCCAAAGAGCAGGGCATGCATAAAGTGAAGTGACTTTCCATAATTAAGAAAGAAAATTGTTTACTTTCATTGTTGTAGGAGAGAAGGAACAAAACCCATTACACTATTTTCACACCCTCTTGCTATTACCCTATAGGGGTAATAGCTCAGTTTCTTACATTCTCAGGGACTGATATTATTTCTCCTTTCTACCTCTTTCCATCTTAAGTGTATTCTTCTCTTATTGCCAGTCCCTATGCCCTCTCATTCTTCATACACAATTACAAAATTCTGATGATCTACCAGGGCATGTGGATTTGTCACATATAGAGATCCAAGGCCCTGCCACATACATTTTTCTGCTCCTGATGGTTTTAGGGGATTTCCACAAAGAAGTCAGTGAGCAGCAGTGAGGAACAAGGGGAGGTGCAGAGCCCATGCTGGGGACCCCTTGTCCTAGTTAGTCACTCTTGGGAGACAAATGGGACATCTGCAAACTACATTTTCACCTGTGCTTTGTAAAGCCTCTTCAACTCTTCTTGTTTAATCAATTGCTTTGTCTCCTTCTCCAGCTTCCTTCTCCTTCTGAGAGTCCTTTTTGCCTACAAAAGAGAGAGAAAAAAATAAAGGCAATCAAAGCATAAGTATGCTGTTACAGGTTTCCTCAAACCTTCTCCAGAATCACAGAACCATTGAGGTTGGGAGAGACCTTGGGGTCCATCTAACTCGATTTCTCTGCTCAAACTGAGGTGAGCTACTGCAGGGTGCTCGGGGCAACCTAACTTAAATGAAAATATTCATGTAGGAAAGTTTTCGTGTGTTTGTCTACATTGACTTTAAATCAATACAAGTTCTTTTTGCTACCCTAAGTGAGTGTGAACTGTGTCTATCAATGAAAAAATGTCTGAATCACAAAGTTGACTATAGACAATGTACCACGCTACGTGGCTTCTGCAAAGATCACCTTCGTCAGGGAAGAAGCCAGGCACAGGCAGTCGGAAGCACCAGTTTAAGGAAACAACTAATTTCTACTGCTGTAGCTGTTAGGTAGTAAAATCCACTTTGAATTGTTTGTAACACGGTAAGAGGCACATATTCGAGAGAAACAGCCATCACAGGACACTACCTGAAGACCTACAAAACCTTTCTCTATGGTGTTATGGAGGTTTTTTGCCTTTCCCTGGGCCGCTTTTGCCAGGAAAGATGGGCAGCACGTGCTACAGTGCTGGCCGAAGGAATTGCCTGCACTTGCTCCAGCTTGCCCTTGACCCAAGATATCTGGAAGTGCTTCAAGGCTGTGGTTTTCCCATTTTGGAAGAGACAGAATATATGTGCACCATAGACAAGACAATTAAAAAGCTAACAAGCCAGGAAGATGCTAAAATTTTTTCCCACTGAGTTTTCCCAGAGAAAAACAGTGGTACTGGCAAAATAGCATCCGGAGCTGGCAGGAAAAGAGGTGCTAGGAGGCAGCCGAGAGAAACAAGCTGAGCAGGGAACATGCATCAAAACTGAGTCACTGCTAACACTCATGCGCAGCAGCTGCTCATCCCCCCTGTTGCTGGCAGCTGCCCCAGCTCTGCTGCCTTCCCCTCTGCCTGGTCCTGCCTGGCTCTGTGGCTGCCCGCGCTGTTAGGAATGGCTTCTATTCAGTTTTCTCCCACGTCTCCCTTTTTTCTTTTTGTTTAAACATTATTTAATTCACCAAAATATTATCTTCCTAGAGATTGTTTCTCCTCTAACAGGAAGGATGAATGATGAAGCCTGACATCTCAGCGCGTCCTGACGCAGAGCCACTGGCGGGATGTGCTGCACTTCTGCCTTGTGGCACTTTGGTTCCTCTAGAGCTGAGCAACTGGGTCTCCATTCACTTAGCTTTCAGCTTGGTTATGTTTCTCAGTGTACTGGGCAGCCACTTGCTTTGCTTTCCTATTTTTCCCCACCCTCAAAGGCAACATATCAACAGGCCATCTCATACTATTAATTCCACTTACTGATATTCCCCCCGCAGGAAAGAGGTAAACATATTTCTGATGAGCTATGCAGGGAATAAAAGCTCTGTTTCTTCAAATCAGAGCTGGTTATCAAGAGTTCACTGGAGGCTTTAACCCCACCACTCCTGCCAGCCACAGGAACCAAGTTAGGGCTCGGAGATCCTTGGCATATAAGGTCTGGGTCCAACTTCGTAGCTCAAGCAGTTGTGCTGATTAGGATAAACACAGTGCTTTCCACGCAATTTGCCTGTAACACCTCTCAAATGAAGTTGTATTTCCCCAAGAGAAATCTGCATCTGTTTGGTTTAATTTTTTCAATGGTTTGCTTGTTGGGCTACATATTAACACCACTTAAGGATGCAGCTTCAAAGTGGTTTCAGTGAATCGTGTCTGCTTGTCATATTAAGACCTTCTCTGTCAACAGACAGACACCAGGTTGGTGTAACCTGGGGGAATTAAAGATCCAAAGAGGGAACAGAAATTTTGATTTTCAGCAGTCTTAAAGACTTTTACCATATTTTTCTCTCCACAACAAGTAGCTTCCACTGATAAAGCATTCCCATCCCCACTTGGAGAAATTGCACTGTGTTTTGGACTAAAATCACATGATAAATCTTAAATACAGTCCAACTGAGGAAATATCTTTGTTTCCAAGTCAAGGTTACCTTGTGTGTTAATGAAGGCTGGGATTCAAATTCATCATCAGAGGAAGAAGTAGAATACTCAGTAGCTTGTTTTATGACACGTGGGTGTTCGCATCCTAAAAAGCAGGAATAAAATAGTTAGTGAAGCAAAAAATAGTGTTCTTTAAATTACACAGACACTTTGCACCTGTCTTGAGTTCTAATCAGCAGCACCTAGAGTAATTAAAAAATTTGGCTGACAGCACTAATTAAATTTTTGATCCCTGTCAAAAACTCTGTCTGGGTATATTTGCTTTTTTTCAAGTATTGCATACAAATAGATTAATTCCTTGAGCACCCTGCATGTAGCATGCTGTTCTGAATGCTCTCAACATTCATTAAAATGTATATCTGAAGTTAGCCATATTACCCAAATGATTGTATAAGGCTCACCATACAGTGTAATTGAATGCAAAAAGTCTGAGCCAGCTCTTAAACAAATTATCCTTATGTGGCTTGTAGCATCTGGCACCCATTTTTACTACATGACATCTGCTCAGTGTAAAATAGTTGGCGTCAGAATGTCTGGTCATATAAAAAAATCACAAATGTAATCAGAAGCAAATGGACTAAGAGAACAAGGCTTTATCACACAGCCTCATGCAACATAAATATTTCACTAATTATGTCTAAACAAACGTCACTTATTTTTCTGCTTTAGGAATATTATCACATCATTGAACTGTTGATTAAAATGCCATAATAATTCAGGAAAATCCATATATCACAACAATGCACTCCATAAGGAAAACTCAAAGGCTGCCTTTGGAAGGAGCATGCTTTCAGAATTATAAATTAAATTATATTTAATTGCAGCAATTTTATCATGCCTGTTTTTCCAGCATCTTGTTTCAACTGGGTGTAAATATTTGAATTTCTTCTTAATTTGTCTAATTCATAGCTTCATTCTCTTTATTTCAGAAAATAAAACTGCTTTTGGAACATCTGTCTCTATGCTTCAACCTGCTACAGGGTTAATGATTAACAGCTGGGCAACATCTTGGAAATGTACATTATTTAAAGCTAACAGTGCCATTTTTCTTTGTATCTGAGAGGTAACAGTTGGCTTTCTGTGTGCAAGTTGTATTCAGATTAAAATCACTTCCCACTCTCCCAGCGTAAATGTTTCTTCTTTGCCTTGCACTGGATGCCAGTCCCTGTCTCAAGCCCAAATTTAAAATCAGGATCCATGAAACAGATTCATCCCAGACAGTAAAGCAATCAAGAAATTCTGATTTTTACTAGTGGTCTCAATTTTAGAAGCACCCAGTCCTTACATTAAATGAAGGTGCAAGTTCAGAGGGCCCAGTGGAACAGAGTCCTGCCCTCCTTTTTGCAGGACAAGTTCTTGGGCAGCAGATGCCTGCAAGCAAAAGCAGGGAGGTGCAATAGCCCTGCAGGTGGGTCTCGAGCCTCCCAGGTGATTCCTCTGCTCCAGAATTGCTCAGGCTGCCACCCTATACCTCTTGGCCTTGTGACCCTTGGAGGAGGGACACAGGTCCTGCTTGCTGACCTGCTGGGGACTCTCTGGTAGCTCACGATTGCTGGGGTAACACCAGTGCCATGCACAGCCCCATGCTCTGCAGACAGGAGTCCAAATCCAGCTGCACCCCAACTCTACCCCTGGCAGGGACAGTCAACTGTAAAGCCCTTCCCAGTGCATGAGATGGAGGAAAACATGGTGGGTATGACAGTCAGTACTTCTTTTGAGGAGTAAACTCACCTATCTTGCTTTTTCCTGTGCAACTAAAAGTTTGCCCTGACTACCTTGCGGTCACACCACTGGTGAAATCAAATTCCATAATATGCAAGCAGAAAACCTTGCAGCCCATCAGGGCTGGAAACACAAGCAATTACACACTCCCTTTCTTTTCTCAGCTCTGGGAATAAGTGACCACTTCCCTGAGTCCTCCTCCTTGAGTGATATGAATAATTTAAAAGGCGTTAGGAGGTCTAAAGGGAAAGCAGCTTGCTGTAAAACACGGGCACCTGCCTCCTCCTTGGGGGGTGTGACACTGGAGCCTTTTGCCTTTTTGGGTCACAGAGAGGGTCAAGGACCTCCCCAAGGACTTCCAAGGGCTATCACATGAGCATTAGGAAGCCAATGTCCGTGCACGGAATAGATTCATAACATCCACAATGCCTATCTGCTCTGGAGACCCAGGTATTTGCACCTTGCTCTGCAGAGAAAAGCCATAGATTGCTACAAAACATCTCAGCTTTTCAAAGCTCTCTGAGACAACAACCACCCAACTGCGATCAGCAACTTCCTTCATCATCTCCACCCAAGAAGCCTGTAGGAAAAAGAACCACGTGAAACCACTCAGTGATGAGGCATCTGATCGGCCTACCTGAGCTCCTTTACAGTTATGGTCTCTTGTAACATTTATTGCATATACATTTCACAGCACTGACGTTCTCTGCTAATATAATGTGGGTAACTGAAGCATGGGCTGCTCCAAGGAGCACACAGCAGAGAGTGACAGAATTGAGATGAGGATAAAGGGTTTTGGCTCTCAGATGTGTGGTCCTGCACATTTCAGGGATATAGAAACAGTGGAACACTGCCTTTCAACATTAAAAGGGCATCCATTCAGTGCTCAACTATTTTTCTTTGGAGAGACCAGAAATATGCTTTAAAATTTACCCCAGGCACAAATTTCAAGACAACTGTAACAAGCCTAGTGAGAAATTACCTCACTGAATGAACTTGCTTAATGCAGAGCTAAATACCACAAGTTTATCCTATTTTTGAAAAAAAAAAAACAAACAAAAAAAACCCAAACAAACCCACAACAAAACAGAAACCCAAAACATCAACAAACCCCCCCCAAAACCCAAACCAAAACACTCTTCTGTATTAGAGTATCTACATGTTATACTAGATGACTGAGCATTAATCTTTTCCATCTCCAGGGGGGTGGGACAGGCAGAATTTAGCTGCCAGCTGTGAGGATTTGGACAAGGAGTTAACACATAAACATGTTCATTTTAGGGACTTTTACACTTACTGAGTCATTTAGATCTGAAACTTACACCTGTAATAGTAAAGTTCAATAAAAATAATTTGTCTGCTCTAAACACAACAAGTCTTAAAGCTTGATAGCTACAGAAAAGATTGCAAAAACATATTTTGTTTCTCCAAATATTAACTCATCCCTTCTAGACCTGGGCTTTTGCTTTCCTGCCATCTCATTCCTCCAAAATGGGAGTTATTTATTACTTAAGTATTCTAACATTTCCCTGACTTCCAAATTAAGAGATGTTATACTACAGCTTTTCCTCTCCAGCTAACGTGACTTTGGGTCACTAGGAATGGTCAGCCATGGGTTTAGTTCTTAATTATAAAAGGGTCAAATATTCCCGTAATCTTTATTAATCTATTCTTGATTTCTACCTCACAGTAGCTACTAGGAGTTTGGTGAAGAGACCTTTCCAGCATACCTGATTTACAGCTGTCAAATTGCAGGAAACTGAGTATTAATTATTACAAACAATTCTGAACAAAAAGGAAGATATCATATGGACAGGTTAAGAAGGTGATACCTTCTGTTAGAAATGGGCAATGCCACCACTGCCATTAATCTGCATGTCACAGCTCACCTAGGGTGTTTTTGTGTCATAGTAATAACTATAGACAGATCTCTGCACAGCCCAAAACTTCCAAGTGGCTCTGAGGAATAGCTCTTATGAAACAGAGGGCATTAGCCAGACATTCTTTAGACCAGGTCTGGCTATCAGAAGCTTGAATGACCCATATGGAACTGCAGGTGTAAGTTTGAGCAACAGGCAATCTGCTGCTTTGTAATTAAGATGTCTGCTTCCTCATGCTGAGCTTCAGCAGGTGGTTGAACACTTGGTAGGAGATGGCAGAAGGACAGAATATAGTTTTAGCTTGGACAGACACCTGGATTCAAAATGTAGAAGTCATCTGCATAGGAAAGACACCTGGACATGTATTTGCAGATGAAGTAACTAAGATAAAGTGTAGGGAAAGATCAGCAACATAACATAGAAGTAAATGTGTGGGGTGAGACTGAAGGTCCTTCCAGACTGTCTCCAGGAGTGTATGTCTAAAGGAATGCTATTGGCATGGGGCAGTCATTCCTCCCCTTACCACTTGCCCAGCTTCCAAGCATTTTTTTCAGTGCAGGAGCTTTCTAAATTGGATGCAATTTCTAAGCACCTGATTAACCCTCAGTGGATTTCTCTTCAATGAGCTTGCCCAGTCTCATCTCAAGCCCATGGAGTTTTATCACCCAGCTCATTTTTTGGCTCCAAAAGCCACATCCTCTTGAGGGAGAAAAACCAGCATAATCTAAGACCAACCATACTCGCACTGAACAAGTCTATCTGGCCTCAGAAAGGATGGAAAAGCCCTACTAAAAAGAGCCAAAAGGAGTATGAGAAAGAGCCTCATTAAACTGGTTTCTGCAAGGTGCCAGGAGTATTTTTTTTCTTTAAAGAAAATATTTTTTCTGAGATTCATGGTAAATTTCAAGAGAGAAAAATGACATATAATGTAGGCTAAAGCTTGTCATCAGTTCGTGACTGAAGTTTGCCAAGCCTGGACCTCAGACAAGGGCCAATATGAGATAGAAATGCCATTTCAGAGAGCCAAGAAGGATTGGCTCCATACCAGCTCAATTTACTCAAATATGAATGTTTGAAAAAGTTCAGGGAGCTGCAGTGCTGAAATGTTGACGATCACAGATTACTGGGCAAATGGCTAAATCAAAGCTATATTTTTTTATCCTGAACAGACTTTGCAATGCCTACATTCAATAATTATAATAATTTAATGATTCCTCTTTTGACTTGCACATCAGAGGAATGCAGCATATATTAAACATGCAGCACGTTTTACAAAAATATTTTAAATATAAATAACTTGTAGCATTATTCAAACTTATCAAGAGCTTTTCCCATTTTTGTAGGAACACAACATATTTATTGTAATACATTTAGTTAAGAGCAAGTCAGCTTGGCTTTGCTGATGGGTGATAGCTAGGTATAGACTCAGGAAAAGTGTCCTTTTTGAGACCCCAGGTGACAGGTGTGAACAGCAGCCGCTCTCTGTGGCTTCAGATTAGTCCTTAGCATCCTCTGGCTCAATGGGGATGCCTGGTTTTGTGAGTTGCTTGATAAAGGATGCTTCAAAAAGCCAACTGAAAAATTTAGGAATGAGAGCAGGAGTTATTCTATTGATTTTAATAAGCTTCAGATCAAGTCTGTTATATACTACATATCTTCCTCACAGCATGCAGTAGCTCTGAAGCAGAAAGGATGCAAAAAGGATCTGACAGCTCACTGGGAATATTTCAGTTACTTCACATTTTACACACAGATTGTTATTTTAATGCTGCAGTGCAGCAGCAATTTTGGGGTTACAGCTTGGGCTGCAATTTAATAAATTAACAAACAAACAAATATGTCAATAAAAATCAATAGGTTATCAATAAAATTCAATAGGTTATTTAGTGACTTTCTGCAATGGGCTAGTGGAAAGATGGATCATGGAGAAAGACAGGTGGCTGCAGCTCTCATACCTCATATTTTATACCTGAAACTGTGCTGCACTTAATTTTTTCTGTGCTCAGATTACTCAGATTGCTCTTTGTCTGTTATTAATATTTCTTACCATCTGCAATTTTAATACTAACTTTGTTCTTGCACAGAAACATGAAAACTGATGCCTTTCAATCCCTACCCAAATAGGCTCACAAAAAGTCCAGAGCAGAACAATAACTGCTATCTCCTCTCACATAAAAGAACAAGGGGATATTAATGAGAGTGGAAAGCTCCCAAAAGTATGTCTACAGTTCAGTGACTATGGCAGCAGACAGAGTTGAAGAGACACCTACTGAGAAAGCAGATACACAAAGCAAAGCTTCTTGCTATTGCAACTGTATTGCTTTGGTCTCTGAGCTCCTCATGACAAGGGTAGCAAATGTACTCTGCACTGGAGGTTTTGGTGCTTGTCCTTCTGTTTGCCCACTGTATGACCCCTTCTACAACACACTCAACATCACAGCAGTAGCCACTGTTCACAGCATCCCACTCTGCCTCACCACTCCTTCCACCTCAGCAAGTATATTTTCCTGTTCAAACACATTTGAACAGCAGCAAGCAGCAGAACAAACTTGGGTCCAGAGGGCTGCCTTCTGTTTGCAAATCCATTCTGCTCATTTAAACCAGAAGCAACTCAGAATCACAGAATCACCTAGGTTGGAAGGGACCTTTTAAGATCATCTAGTCCAACCAATAAAAACAAAACAAAACAAAACAAAAAAAACCCCACACACCACCACATTCACACCACACAAAACACCACCCAGAGTCGCCCCACTCCTGGCAGCACCGGTTCTTGAGAATATTCCCCCTGCCTGGTAACTTTGCATGAAAAATTAAGGACTGAGGAGAAAAAAAAAAAGAGAGAAAAAGTCAGGAACGGGGCTTTATATCCATTGGCATTCCCTGCCAAAGGGCTGCAAATTAGTTTAAAAAGCAGATCCATGAGGAAAAAGATCAAAACCAGCAACAGCCTGCGACCGACTGGAATTCAGGGAGGCTGAGGTCTAGGAATGAGATAGCTGTGAACCACCTTTGCTCCTCTCTTAATTTAGAGCTGATCTTGCTCCAGTTTAAATTGGAGAATCCTGACGGCTGCTCTGAGTTATAGGAGTTGCCAGTTTTCTCAGGAGGTTTTCTTCTTTCTGCTGTTTGCAAAGTGAAAGTCACGCAAGGAAAGTATCTCGTGTCAATCATAGGCTGGGATTCCTTTGATGCTGGCATTTACTTAAACTTTTATACTATTTTAATATTTCACAGCTAACTTGTGACAAGGGCAATAACAATTAAATTAAAGCAAATAAACTGGTTGTCTTTAGATGTACCTTATCAATCCCAGTCCTTCCACACATCTCTTAACAATTTTGCCACTGAACTGTCAAAGACATGATTAAAAAAAGGTGGCTGCTAAAAGTCTTAGTGCTGATTAATTTGATCCTGAGCACTCTGTTCCTACTCAGCGCAAATGCTAAGCAATTAATTCTTAGCCATGACTGATGCCACTGTCAATTAAAGCAGGGTCTGGCACAAGAATTTTTGAAAATAAAAAAAAACCCCAACATTGTCTCGTGGTGTTTCAGCACATTGTGCTGGCTTTTTGATCCAATAGAAATAGAAAATATATAAGTGAAATGGATGAAGAAGGAGGTGTTAAAAAGATGGGTTGACATGGAATATGGCTTAGTGATTTTTGTCAGGGTTAGGTTGATGGTTGGACTAGATGATCTTTAAGGTCCCTTCCAACCTAGACAACTCTATGATTCTATGATTCTATTCTAAGGGAAAGAATAATAGGCATGAAATTTAAGGAGACAGCTGCTGGTCAGCACACATTTTGGGTGATTTCTGTGTGTTTTTTTTTTTTTTTTTCAGATGTCATACAGACTGCCCACTCAGTGCCCTGCAACACACAGAGTGTTAATTTGGGCATCATTTGGGCACGTGTTGATGAAATACAGCTTTCCCTTTGGTGGGGCAATCCTATGCCTCTTCCCAGCAATGAAATCAGTTCATTACCCACTTTCCTGCTCATGCTCTAATTCAGAGAGTTGTTTTAGCACACATCTAAATCCCGACTGTTTTCATACGGTGGTTTTAAACGTGCCCAAAAGCCAGTGATTTCAGCGTGATTTAGAGATGTGGTCCAGGAGGTGTCAAGACCATGGGTGCTGCCAGGAGTGTGCCAGGTCCCAACCGGCGTTGAAGTGATGCTGTGGTTCGAGTAACTGGGCACCAGTGCATCCTCTAGGCAGCCACCAGTCCTGACTTCTAGACTTCCAACAGCAAGCTGTTCCCCCTCTTGTCTGACTGTTGGCGTGAAAATTTCAATTATAGAATTTACCTTCGGTGCTACTGGTAATTCTCTATTTTTGCTAGATCTGGATTTGGTCAAACCACAGGAAATATTTTTTTAATGATTTCACAATTAGGAGCGTTGGTGAAGGCAGGTTGATATGGGAATCGCGTCCTTATTTATGTGGTTGTTTTCTTTTAGAGATGAAAAAAAAGCACTTAATTCACCCTTGTGAAAGGCTCTAAGAGAGTCGGTCTTCTGGAACTTCATGTCTCTTAAGGAAATAATCATACTTTGCACTTATATAGCACCCTGCATGTGAGGAAGTCAAAAAAGGCAAAGAAGAGCAGATTCCCGAGATTTTGACAGAAGAAACCAGAGAAATTCTCATGGGACTCGGAGAGTTGCTGAGCAGGGATAGGAAATAAAAAGAGTGAGAAGATTTTTTTTCAGGTTCTGCATCTTAGCGAAAATAGAAGTTCTCTGGGGGACTTCTCTGAAACTTGTCACAAAACTGCGATCTAGCCATCCTAGGCTAATGACAGTCATCAATGAAACTTGATTTTCTTTCAACTGTCAGGTTGAAGAAATAGCTAAAAGCAAGAGTGGAAAGATATATTCTTTTTTATTTTCAGATTTTTGGGTTACTATTACCTGACGATGATCATTTTGCGGAAGATATTCAATTGATGCTATAACAGAATATGCATGGGCAACCAATCTGTCATGATTATGGTAGTTTCAGGCAAATCTATGAGGTTGCACAAAAAAATAATAATAATTTTTTAGGATTCCTGCCCAGATAGTAAGGAAAGTTCTTTAATTATGGGAAACTCATGGCTTCTTGGAAGTTCTAGCTCTGTTTTGACCTCATTACAAATGTAACTCCTACATTGACATAAAATAGCATAAGAAAATATTTTCGCTTTCCCAACATTTCTGAGTATAATTTCAGAACCCAGTTCATACCTGGACTTTTACAGTAGAAAGTAATCCAAGCAACAGGCATTGGAAAGTTGCTACAACATTATTTCAAAAATTTTGAGAGTTTACATATGCTAGGAAGGGTTTCAGATTTTTTAAGCTTTGTGATTATTATCACAAATGTAATAAATTTCATTTCCGTAATTAACCATCACTTTAAAAAGTTTACCATTCCAAAAGCTATTTTATTTTAACATCATTCATTTTTAACAGATGTCACAATTCAGAAAAGTTCTATAAATAAGTACACTGAGCAATTTAAAACTGAACATTATTCTGAACCACCTGGTTGCAAAATAATATTTACGTACAAATGTGCGTTTAATTTAAAAATATTATCCTACAGTCACATTTTGTGTCATATAAAAGTTAAATTAACACCCTACTTTTTGTTTATGAGACGTTTTTTAATTTTGAAGTTAAAAGAAAATGATAAATTATCTCAGCTATTCTATAGCTTGCTGCATATAACACGAAACATACGGCTCCTTAAAAAACATCAAACAGGCTGCCCCAGCGAAGTACAGACTCACTGTCTGAGTCTTCCAAGGTCAGCAGGGCTGAGAGTCGGGATTTGGCTCGGGCTGACGTGGAGCTGAAGGCAGGAGGTGAAATCAGGCTCCGGGTTTGGGTTCTGGGCCTTGGGAAAACAGAGGAATTTTGTGTTTCGGACATCAGTACCCACAGCCGGTGTCACTGAGGGACACTTTGACCCATCCTGTGAACCCAAGGTGTTGTAAGCTCGCTCTGGGACTCCACTTTTGGGGAACCTGGCTTGTCAGGATGGGGACGGAGCTCTGAAGAAGCACTCTGTAATAGGCTTCAATACATTAACACCCCCTTTTTTTTTTTTTTTTAATTTATACATAAAACTGGGTGAGACATGAGAAGAAACCCTGCAGGACGTTGCCATGTCGGGCATGTGAACCTTCATCCCAACAGCATTGTAGCAAAGTGTGGTGTCTCTTCAAATGCTTCTAAAACGACATTATTCTCTGCCATTTTTTTTAAATTTTTTTTTTTTGTTCTTGACATTTTAACAAACTGTCCCTCTTAATTCCTTCTTTCTTTTCCCCAGTACCAAACTCAAACATCACTGATGATAGATATGCGCCAAGGGAGATGGCTCTCAGCTCTGCGGAGGTGTTTAACCTCCTTCTTACCCGTTTCTGCCGGGATTTTGTGGCCTCTGGATGTCTGAGTCCCCATGGGATGGAAGAGCTGACGTGACCGTAGGTTTTGTCCAAGGTCTGCTCGGAAAGCACGGAGCCATTTTTCACACATGCTACAACCACGCTGGCCGGTGTAAGAAATAAACCATCATTTCCCCCTCCGCGACTGTCACCTTCTCCTTGGTCTTTCCCCTTCGAGACGGGCAGAGGTTCTCAGTCTGCTTGCACATTTGTCTTCGTTTCTTCCCACGTCTAACGTTGTTGCTGGGAACACGTAGGCTTGTTTGGAGTCGTGAAGGAGGTCACCCAGGCCGGTGGGCGTGTGGGTCACTACCGTACGACCAAGAACCTCAGCTCCCAACATGGCCCTCACGTTACTCCACCACCACGTTCCTCCCTCTCTCCAACACACGCCCGTTGGGAAGTTCTCCTCGGCTCCCACCACTCGGGGAGCTGATGGTGTCAGGGCTGTAATTTGTGCCGAATTATTTCCGACCAAATCACCGCCAGGTGAGAGCTCTGTGTTGCTGGCCTTTAATAGAGAAAATAAACTCATTGCACCAACAGTGCACTAAGGAAAAACAGTGCAAAAGCGACAACTTTTGTCATTCTGTTGCTATTAATTATTACTCCTGGTCCTGCTTCTCCTGCTGCTGTTTGGAGACCAGGGTGTGGAAGCATCTCTGAATTTCATCTGGCTTTCCACACTGCAGCAACAGGACATCATTTGCATGAAGGCAAAGTCCAGACACCAACGAAACCCATTTTGCCGTGGAGGGTTCTCGAAACATCAGTTCATATCTGTATAAAATGGGAGATGTTGAGGCAACAGCATGCTGGGGGCCAATAAGCTCTGGCTTGGGGGTCACCAAACAGACTCACGTGTCCCTTCTCTGTGCAGAAGAGGTTGAAAGGTGGCCAATGGATGTTAACACCCAGCTTAAAAAAAATGAGGAGGAATTTTAAGGGCAAGTGGTTCCTCTTGGTGGGTACCCTGTCTCCGAGCACGCTCCGCAGATGCTCCCCAGGCTTTATTTGTTCCTGGGAGTTGGGGGAACGCTGCAAGGTCTCCTCATGTTTTACTGTCGTTTCTGCATTGCCCTTTTATCTCTCCAGACGCGGTATTTCAAAACCTGGTGTTTCAGGGCTGGGAGAGCTGTGTCACGATTGTTTCACCGGCGCTTGAGCGTGGCTCCTGGAAGCTGTTTCATAAGGGCTGGTGTTTCTGGAAGTAATATGTGCGGCGCAGGGGTTATATGAAGGATTCAGACGTGCAGTCAATAGCCAGAAGCGCAGAAGAACTTCAGATGCCCGTCTTCCTTCAAAGGAACCAGGAAAATCGTTTTCCAAAGTCACCCTGCAAACGGTCGCCCAGCGTCTTGCTGGGGTCTTCAAGCCACACTGAGACCTCCTGACCAGGGACATTAATACCAAACGGACCAAAATCACCCCCTTTCATCCCGTTCTCCAGAACACAGGAAGATCTTTGGTGTCAATAGGTGGCATCACAGAGGTAGGAGAGAGATATCTCAAATTTTGTGAAACTGGTGCTGTTTTTAGGAAGCTAAAACTTACCAACAGGCATCTGCAAACCCAAAATCACGCTGTGGCAGGTAACCTTTTAGGGCATGTTTAAAAAAGCATTGTTTTTCCTCCCATCACAGTCATAAGAGATGGCAGGTACATCCTCCAAGAGCCAAACCCCTTTCACCGTCCATTCACATAGAAAAGAGACCTCTGAAAGGGCCAATCAAAATAAAACATTTCCCAGGCATTGTACCAAAGAGAAGAAAAATATACTAGATCTCTTCTAAAAGCTTATCTGGAAATGAAACAAAGCTTTTAGGTGAATAAATATCTAGTGAACCCAAAGATGAAATGAAATATTTTTAGGTGACCTGAATAGAAGAAAAAGAGTATATCAGTTAAAAATTGATTAAAAAAAAAAAAAGGAAAGAAAATAACCCTAAAATATCTTTCAAAACCCAGTGGAGTCCCTGACAAAGAGAACCGAATTAGTTAAAAGAAATAATCTGATAAAAAATACAATTATGGTACTCCAAGGTTATCTGTTTATCAGATTTCCACTGTACACTTTCCATGTGTTCCTCTCCCTGTACCTCAGCAGATCTTTCCCAATATTTTAAGCAATTTCTCTGAGCTAATAAGTGCCCTTCCTGTGTTTTTCTATGGCCTGGTATTTCCTCATTTTTCTGTCATAGCTCCTTAATGCAGCAGTCTGCAGCTAGAGCAGAAAGAGCCAGTGAAGGTATTTCCCCCTTTGGAAACATACAGGTTCCTCTCTCATTTTTAAGAACTTTTTTTTTTGTTTTTTTTTTTTTCTAAAACTTTTAAATTTTTTAAAATGTGAAGTTTTGAGTATTTTAGGTCAGCAACTGTGAACCTCTGAATGGCAAATTCAACTGCCAGACCTGTAAAAATGACACATTTAAAGAAGAAAATTCCTATATTGTTATTTTAACTGTGTGTATCCTTAATAATATTAATATTGTTAATCATCATAATAATATGGATTATTAAGAAGGCAGTGGGTATGTAGCTGCTAATTTCTAGACACTATCCCACCGTTTTCATGCTGTTTTCCTCCCTGTTGGGAAAAGAGTCAGGAGTTATAAGCAGGTTGATGGTTCCAGGCCTTTCTGCCTGGTGGTTTGTACAGATGACGATGTGAATATACCCTGCCAGAGAATCAAATGTTTTGTTTTTCTTCTCCTTGGGGTGACCATTGTCTCCAGCTGGTTCTATACAGAATGAGTCATTAATTAAACCCGGGTTCTTTGCAAGTGGCCTGTTGCAGGGCTGTGGTTTATTCGTGCTTGTTCTGCTCCCGCAAACAATATTTTGGGGGATTTCAGGCTGATGTTATTTTTATGATTTCACATTTTCTTCCCTCTTCCTTCTGCTGCAAGTATTCCTCTAAGAGGCAGAAAGTGAAAGGCTGGGTTAAGAAAAACACAGCCACCTCCAAAGTGCTAAAACTGCAATAAACCCATCATCTCTAACAACAGCGGAGCATGAAAAGATAAAAAACAGCCTGCCAAGAATGTAGTAACCACCCATTCACTTTTAAATGCTCTCCACACTTCAATGCACAGACCTAATTACTTTTCTGCATTCCCAAATCCACTTTGCAGCGCTGCAATCAGAAACCTGGCGTTAAAATATTTTAGACTCTAAGGATCAAGACTAATTATGGGCCTAAGCTGCACCTTTTGGTTTCCTTACGAGCCAGCCTGACCCCCCCACCTCCCCCCTTCCCCCCTCCCCTCCTCCTCCTCCGACCCTCTCCTTCCCCAGCCTCTCCACCCCCTTCCCTTCTTTTGGGATGCTTTAAAGCACGCTCCACTAGAAGAAAGGCTGTCCAGCCTCAGTCGGGGGTGAAGTAAAGAGAGAATAAAACAAAAAGCAACTCAGTCCAATTCAGTAAGCTTCAATGAAGCTGGTATATTTAATGTGAGCCCAGGGTTAGCCTACAGAATTGTGGCAGAATGCAATATTCTCAACAAAAAAAGATGTGTTTAAAGTCGGGCAAGGCCCCATAAGGCTGTTGTTGGTGTTTAAGCAGTACACCGAGGTATTTAGCTCTGAGGGTTTCTAAACATTCCAGCTGAGAATAAAACCACAGCTTTACAGTAGCTTCTTAAAGGTTTGGGGGGCTGGGAATGTTCCCTCCCCCTTGCATTGAAAAGTCAATAAACAGTAGGAAAGATCATGTCATAACAAAGATGGAGCCACCTATTACAGGGCATAGTGATGGCTAATGGCGCTATCAGAAGGGCTAATCCCATATATTAAATGCTGTAATTGTTATAATAATATCGCGGTTATCAGAACACCCAGGCGTGGGGGCATTTTTCATTTTGTGCCACCTAAAAACGGCTGCCGACCATCCACGCTTCCTGCTGGGTGGGTGCTGGCTAAAATATGGAAATATTAGATAATGACGTCAACGAGGTGGGGGGCAGCCCATGCCCCGGGGCACACTCTCTGCCATGGCGTGCCTTAATTTTCATGGCATCTGCCAAGCTGCTTTTGGGTCATTTGGGCTGGAGCTACAGTCCTGAGAAGCTTCCACTCATGCCAAACCAAAATCTGCAAAATCTGGCACCGGTGTTTTACCTCCACGGAACACTTTTCGTTCCATGACGGTTGAACCAGTTAAATAAGACAAGAATAAGAATAATACAAAAAATAACATACTGGTTGCTTGTCGCCATACAGGTGGGCGAGCCTGTTCCAAGGACCTCAATGAGAAAAAAAAAAAAGAAACAAACAACCAAACCCCCAAATATGAACTTCTTTGAAGTCTCCCTCCCTTCCCCTCACACACACCACGGTAGGCTCAGATCGTTACTGATCCCGTAGTTACGGGCATATAAATGTTTTAAACCCCGGTCCAGTTTAGGATAATCGAAATTAAATAGTCATCCACAGCTGCTGTTACGAGGGGAAGGGTTAAAACAACAAGGCGGTCTGCGGGGCGATAGTTCACGTGAAGGTTTAAGAAAAATAATAAGGGAGTTAGCAGAGAGCACGCACATTGGCTTGCAACTACCAATTAACCCTCCTTGTTAGATAGGTAATTTATTCCACTCAGCAGCATCAAATATCAGACAAAAAAGGTGGCCAAAACAGTAATTATCTTCATGGAATTCAAAGGCTTGAAAGCCATAATTCCTAAGAAATAAAAACAGAGTTCTTTTCATAGTGTATGGCTCATCTAAAGACTGTAATAAGAGCCAGGCCCTAGCTGTGACCCTTTACACTTCAAGGTGAAAAAGTAGGTTAAAGAAAGTAATGGCAATAATCACGGGGCTTTTCTACATAAAACAGTCTCTGAGTGGGGGTCAAGGATCAAACACTCAGGGCACTACCTGCGTCACACAGAGATCTCTCCCACAAAAGAAATGACGAGCAAGAGTGGCAGGAAAGAGCAATAAGACTAATCAATTCTAAAATTATTAGGAAAAGAAAAAGATCCCCACTCCTCCCCCTCCCCACCCCCCCACCCCCCACCCCCAAGAAAAAAAAAAAAAAAAAAGAAGGTGGATTTCAAAAAGTCTGGATGAGATTAAAAAGAAATGCGCCAATTGTCTCCTTAATTTTTTGAAAAAATAAGTCTGAGGATTTCCTCTGCTTCACAGAGAGCTTCTATCAGGAATGAATGTTAAATATTTCCATTTCATCTTCATCCCCACCTACCAGCTACGTTCTTTTGTACCATCTGAAATGGGCTTTACATTCTTTTTTGTACCAGTTTGGACACTTTTACAGAGAACTGAAGATGTCTATCTCTTGGGATTATATTATAATTTTTTTTTTCTTGTATGGTGTTAAGCTTTTGGATGATTTTTGCACCCTAGTGAGTGAGATCCCCGCTCTGAGCTTGTGTGAGCTGTAGGAATGCATTTCACATTGGATATTGTCAAGTGGAACACACTTTCTGCTACCCCCCATCACTCCGGCTGTTTGAGAGTTCAAAGGTAGGTCCCCACAATGGCATGTAAGAGCTCTCTGGTCTTGCTGTATACCCTGGGGGGCACGGTGTCAAGGATTTAGTAATAAAGATATTCCTTATTTTTCACTTGAGAGAGTTAAGGCACGCATCCCATTGCCCGATTTAAATTATGCCTTATTTTACAGCTTTATTTTTCAGTCTTGTAGTCTGTATTTTAACATGTAAACACCACCCCATTGACCTGACCAAGCTTTCTACCTTTCTTAAGGCTGGGCAGACGCCAAGATTTTTCTGGAATAGGAGCAAAGTGCTGAGCAGCGAGCAGGATCCAGTGCCAGCAGAGGAGAGGGAACTGCAGGGCATGCAGGTGACTTGCCCAGCTCATTTATTATTTTTTTTTTTTGCCTTTGGTCTTCCTTGAGTTTCAGTTGTCTAAAGATATAGAATCATAGAATCATAGAATCGTTATGGTTGGAGAAGACCCTTGGGTCTACCCTTTCCCTCTGGCAAACCCTTCCTGATGACTGAGCCGTCGTATGAGATGTTCACCTGCTTTACAAGCAGGATGGTGGGCCCCCACCTCCACCTGAAGTTTGGCCGTGAGATATGAAGCTGGTGAAGTAAAGAAATGCAGAATGCAGTGCTCAGGTAGAGAGAACCACCTGTTGGTGAGGAGCCATGTGTTCCTCCCAAAAATGTTACTGCAAACATCACCTCTAAGACGTACAAAACAACACCTAGCATTAATTGAGCCAGTTTCTGATTAGCTGACTAAGCTGTCCTCCCAACTTCTGAGTGGACAGCAGAACAAAAAATTTAAAAAAGTAAAAATTAACCACGATGTTTCATTTCTGGCATCACAGCGTGGAGCTATCTCATGGCAGTATAACTACTGCTCCCTCTTCTCTCGGTAGAACACAACAAAATAGGTAGCCTATACTGCAAGATTCCCAGTTTTTTTTATAGATGGGAGTGATGACAAAAGACTTCTCTCATTCTTTGCTGCTACTATGGAATAGTCAAAATCTCCTTGGATGTCTGAACATTTTATATCATATAATCTAATAATTCAGTATAGCATCGGGTCACCGAAGGCTGATTCATCTATCTGACACATTCAGCTATCTATTAGATATATGCTAACCCTTATGCCCATACTGTACAGAGCACATTCTGTAAGAACTGAAGGAAAATATGACTTGACTTTATTTTTTCTAACGGGTCAGAGGGGTCACAGGGGTGAAAGACAGAAACATAGGTGCATTGTTCATCTAATATTTATTATGTTGAGTGCGTACAGATTCTGCCAACATTTTCTGGTTGCTGAACTGTCTCCCCAAGATTTTAAGATAGGCCAGGAGGATCTGAGACATGAAAGTGCATTCATTTATTCTACAACATTATTTCTTGGAAACTTGCTGTCTGAGTTTTCTCCACGTGCAGGTCTTACAGCATCCTCTGATGTATGTCACCGCAGATATATCCCTAATTATTAAATTGCCTTTAATGTGTTTAAGTCAAATATTTGCATTCATTGTCAGATATCAGAATTCACTTCCTTTTGATGGAGTTTCAATTAACAATTATTGTCCGGGTGACTCCTTAGGAAAAAAAAAAAAAAGAGGCCTTAATGGCCACCGTGCTAGAAGGTATAATGATGGCCACATCGGCCTATTGTTTGCGATCTTGGCCAACTAGCAGAAGGTCACTGAGCCTCATACCATTGATGTGATCTGACTGAGCATGAAGTTAAAATTATAGTCTCACAATGAGCTGTGATGTTTTGGGTTGCGGTGTTCGCAATTAGCCACAATGTGACCTTCATGTTTCATCCCTTAAAAGCGGAGTTACATTATTGATTATTATTCCTGGCATTGCTGCGGTTTATTAGTTTTGTCAGATTTATTTTATATTCGGTTATTTGCCACATGAGGATTATGTGGCGAGTCATGGAGTATGTGCCACATTTTTTTTTTTTTGCCTTTTTTTTTTTTTTATTTTATTACAGCAGATGTTCCTAAAATAGATGTAAGCATCTCTGCGAAAAGCAGCCCCTCTGTGCCAAATTCCAGCTCGTGCTAATGTGGGAACCCAGTAGGATGAGGGAAGGAGTATAAAGAACCTTTATCCTCTGCTGGTGGAATGACAGTGGCTGGGTTTTGAAGAGGGGCTGGGGGCATTGCAGTGAGCTGAGGAGAGCACAGGGGAGGCTGAGGACAAACCCGGGCTTTGCCCCACTCTCTGCCACCTCCATTCTGCACAGCATGGGGGAGAGAGTTATTATTAACGCAGTGCACTCTCTCCCTGACTGCAACGCGGGAGTATTTTGTCAAAACCCAACCCCTATACCGCATAAAGAATTTTTGTCTAGAATACACAGACCTCAACAAGTGGTCACACTTTTTTTTTTTTTTTCCCCCAAACACATTCATTTGGGGGGTGGTGAAAATACTTAACTCTGTGACCCGACATCTCCTCCTACCATATTTCATCCCGTTATCTTACTGCAGCTTGCAGTAAGAATGCAAATCTTCCAAAATTATCTTTTATTCTCCCTCTGCACTGAAGATGCCCCCAAAGCATCTCTTATCACCACACAGCAACTTTTCCCTCAAAACTTTAATATGGGTTTTAAGTAAGTTTTTTCCGAAGAAAGAGTTTTGAAAAACTTCAGTAACAACTTCCCTCCAAAGCAATAATCCAGTTTAAACCATTTTAGTCTTTGCATTCAGCAGAGGGGAATGTTTCTTACACCAGCCCCTCCAGCTTCACCGACAATTTTTACATGTCACAGTATCAGGTACTTTGCTGACGCCTGGTTAGTTGTGATTTATCTCATTTCTTTTGTCCAAGTGAGTCAGGTATCATTCCCAAAAGATCTGTCAGTTTGCCTGGCAGGATCTTCGTTTGGTTACCCGAATTGCACTTAAACCTGTTTTTAATGCGATATCTGATGAATCAGATGACTGGCCTCTGAAGTCTGTTCTGATGTTTTTATCAAAATGAAAATAGGTTATTTTAAGAACTCCTGATGAAGCAGGACTGTAGGGCTGACCAGGGATAACCTAGACTGCTAGTAGGACTAGTAGAATTGGTAGCAACTAGTGGGCTTTGCTGTGCCCATTTCTGGCTGTGGAGGTGGGAAAACTAGTTAGAACTTCCAGGGAACCTTTAGAGATGAAGTCAAAATCATGACCCTGAACCTACAGACAAGGGCATAGTCTGTTTGTCCCTTGGGTCCCAAAAGCGTCAGCAGAAACACAAACGTTTCTAATACTGCATTCAGCTATCCTCCCCTGCTTTTCAAAATTTTACTTTAGCCCGTACCATGATCCTGGCAAGTTTTCAACATCTTCTGGGAAATGGTGCCATTTCCCTCAACGATGTGAAAGTCCTGCCCAATAGGACGTGTTGCTATTTTTAGGAGAAGCAAGCACAGAACAGCCATGAATTTCAGACCAGCCTTGTAATTTCCAGGCCTTGGCTTCAGAAACTGAGCATCCCAGAGCGAGCCACTTGCTGCCCCTAACTCAAGGTGAGGCACAGGAAAGTCAGACAACTGTGCACGGAAGACCAACAGCAGGCTAAAACCCCCACCCAGCATCCAATTAAACTTGAATATGAGTAAGAGCTCATGGTGGAGCAGTTTGGACTTCATGGAGGTCCAGCCAGGCACAGCAGCCTGCAAAGGGAATGCAATTTGATTTTGGAAGAGGAAGGAAGGAGGGGGAAAGAGAGCAAGATGCTCTACTTGCTAAGGGGGTAACTGTGTGTCAAATTGTTTTACCGAGACTTGGGGAGTGGGTCAGGAGCAGTTTTATGTTACCAGTGGCTTCAGTAGAGTGTTTGTGGGTTTTAGCAGTTTTTAAGTAGGCAAATTGGAGCTGGAGAAGCAATGACACCCGCCTGTATATCATGGAATCACGGAATTGTCAGAGTTGGAAGGGACCTCTAGAGACCATCCAGTCCAACTTCCCGGCCAGAGCAGGGTTGCCCAGAGCACATCACTCAGGAGCATCCAGGTGGGGCTTGAAGATCTCCAGAGAAGGGGACTCCACAC
>JAOTQQ010000041.1:56308122-56325740 GCA_026546715.1 Gallinago undulata | reverse complement strand
AGGGCATGCTCTAGTGCCCAAGATTATTGGTTTGTCGTGGGCTGCTGTGTGGGTGGGTGATGGTTTTTTTTTTTTTTGTTTTTGTTTTTTTGTGGTTGGACTCGATGATCTCTGAGGTCCCTTCCAACCACCACAATTCTGTGATTCTAGGACCCGAGAGGTGATCACACTCACCACCACTGTTCTTGATACTCCTAACACTCCTACACACCACACTGTTCTTGATACTGTTCTTGATACTCCTAAACCTTAAACAAAAGATATATTTATTAGTCTTCCTATGTAGAAGGTAACTATAAAGTAAATACGACATGCAATAGGTGTGTTTGTGTGAGCACACATAGGTCTTTTAAATGTTGAGTGGTATTACTAGAAATAAATAATTCTACTCACCCTCACCTGTGGAAGGGTAACTTAGCCTATCTTCTGGAGAACGGTCCATCATGGAAGACAGAGATGACAGGAAATAATTCCCTTCTCTGTCATAAACTTTACTTCTCAGTCCATCAAAGAGTGACCCAAGACTACCCTTCTGTGCAGAGTCATCTGAATTGTCCTTGGAGTTGTTCTTGGGCTCTGGAGATGAAAGGAGGAGGTTCTTTTCATTACAGATAAATATGTCATCCACAGGAGCCTCTGAAGGCGTCTCTTTAAAGGTAAACTTTTCTAGGAGACCAGGGGCATCTTCCATCCTAGTGCATGATGATTTCTGAGGTATACTGGTTGTCTTGGAAGGCCTGGTGTGAGGACAGTAGACTGGGAAGGACACCTTCTCACTGTAATCCCTTAGAGATCTCATTTGAGAGCTGACAGAAAAATGACATGGATTTGAGAGAGGGCTCCCATTTTCTAAATACTCTCCTGACCACTCCCTTACTTTAAGCTCCTGTGCCTGAGTGTTATTTATTCTATTATTGTTACTGTTCCTTTGGCTTAGGGAGTCAGGAGTACTGGGGAAGATGAAAAAAGCTTGTTCTGAAGAGGCTTTGACTTTGCTGTCTGAGTCTTGCTTTAGTCCCTCTGGAGATGAAGTTAGAGGCTCCAAAATGGACCTCTTGATCACATTGGCTATGAGCGTCAGCGGTGATTTTGGCTGGCCAGCTGTGTGCTCCCTGGCAACTGTATCTGGATTCCTCAGAGCATCTTTTGTGTCAGCTGGCAAAGCTGGCTGAGTATCATCTGCAAATAAGAGAGGCACAGGACAACCAGATAGTTTGAATACATCTTGTCTCTGGTCGGCATCCTTCTCCTCTGAAGTCCTCATTGCTCCTTTGCTTCGATACCCCTGACTGATTCCACCTAAGTCCGCTCTGTTTGAATCATATGACAAGGGTCGCTGTTCAGTACAAAGCACCATCCTCTTTTTTGCCTCCTTTAATTCTTGCTCAAACTTTTCTACTGGGTGTCTTGTATGTTTATCATCTTTTTCTTTCAAATCCAGAGATGACACTACTTTTGTCTTCCTGTTAAAATCTTCTGCTTTAGATGTATATTTCTGGGTTTTTATTTTCTTCCATCTCTGGGCTGTGTATGTCCCACTGTCACCATCTATATCTTCAGGCTCAGAATAGTCAGCAGCCAGTGTCCCATTCCCAGGAGGGGTCCCTGGAGAACCTCTGGTGCTGTTCTGAACAGGGCAATGGGGCACATAGAGACAGATGTCTTCAGGCACATCTCTGGCTTTTTCTTTTATTTGAAATACTGGGCTGCAGGGTTTGAAATGTCCTCTTGTAGCTTCTGGTGGTTTCCCGTAAGAAGTCAACTATGAAAAGAAGATTATTTTGTGGGTAGAAAAATAATTTTTTTTGTATATTTTATTTCATATAATATTTTAATCAATTTCACTCTTAACATAATACCAATAAACATAATATTTTATTTATATACATGCATACATATGTAGATGATAATAAAATAGGAAGAAAAGCTTTTCCCCCTAGAGGGCTAATATTTCTCTGCAAGTGTAGATCTAATACTACTGTTAAATTTAATAGTCTAAAAATAACATTATTCATTCTAAGAATCTGTCATATCTTTATGAATTGCTTTTAATATCTTCCTTAGAAAGAAACAGTCCCATCTATAGGAAAATAAACAAAAGCAGATCTGCTCTATTCTCCTGGGTACATTTCATTTGCATCACCTTAGAGTTTCCAGCAAGCAAAGAGACCATCATCTGTTGTCTCCAACTGCTTTTATAATATTGCATGCTTACATGGTGCAGGTAGGAATGAATGAGGTGACTCAGAAAAAACTGTAAAATGCAAGATGGTAGTTTAGAACAATTCAAATAGTTCTCTCTTATGATTGTTTTTCATTTGATAAAGATTTAAATTCATTACTCTAGCCACTAAAATCTTCTGCTGGAGATAGTAGCAAGGATAAATGTTCAAGTTACCTAGCCAGCAGACCAAAACTAGGTTTTTAACTTCTTCAGAGGGAGGCATTTTATCCTCAATGCTATAACAGATGGAAAGAAGATTCAATTCCTATTTCCATTTATGTGCCAGATTCCCAAATTCACACAGGTGAAGCCATTAATCTGTCTGACTTCTCATTTCCCAGAAGCATCAGAAGGCAGGCAATAATGATTACTCCTTATTTCACAGTTGTATTTGATGACTAAAATTAATATTGGCCAGGATCTCAGCTAAAAAAACCATGAGGAACACCTATAAACAAACAAATACCCTCTTAATCCTCTCTCTTTAGAGTAGGAAAAAGGCCACCAAGCGCTGCTGATAGAGTGGGAGCTGAATGGAGTCACCTCTCCTCGAGCGCAGCGTGGCCAGGCAGCATTGTGCAGCTCTGTTCCCCTGGGATGTTCCCTTCCTGTCCCCATTGTCCTGGACCGGATATCAACTACCACCGTGGACATAGAAGATTGATTTTTTTTTTTCTAATGCAGACCTGAGGTCAAGCAACTTTAATAATGTTTAACCCAAGGGTGAGGACAACGAGCTAGGACACGGAGGACATGGGCTGGTCCCTGTTCCACCCAGCTCCGAGTCCGGGGGACGTGCTGCCCTTTGCTCGAAATGGTCGGTCACGACTCCTGCTGCAGCACTGCATTTAGGTCAGGCCCACCCTTCCACAGTGTTAAAAAAAATAATATAAAATTTTAAAAAGCAGGAAATAGAAAGGAAATCCTAGGTCCTGATAAAAGCTGAAGATGCTCCTGATCTAGGGATGGTGTGAAGTCACTGTAACAGGTTGCCCAGAGAAGTCGTGGATGCCCCATCCGTGAAAGTGTTCAAGGCCAGGCTGGATGTGGCTTTGAACAACTTGGTTATAGTGGGAGGTGTCCGTGCCCATGGCAGGGGGGTTGGAACTCAATGATCGTTAAGGACTCTTCTAACTCTAACCGTTCTATGATTCTATGAGTCAGAGGCCTGCTACAAATTAGAAGTCTTCTGCCCACCAGATGCAAGTGGTAAACATTAGATGCAGGCATGCCTATGTATAAGGGCTTTAATGGCCTGAAATCACCCAGGCTCCCATGCCATGTTGCCTATGGCTGGCACTACGTGACCCCTTACCTCAGCTTCCAGATTTGCTCTCCAAAGCCAGTGCTGGGCCTGCCTTTCCCCTGGTGATGGAAGTGGCATTTAAGCCACCCAGATGTGATCCCTTCTCACTCCACTGCTGCTGGCACCTGGCCTTGCCCAACATACCACACATGGAGACCTGTCTCCACCCAGCCCTCCGAGCATATGGGCAGACAAACAGCCATCTTGGGAGCACCAGGGGACAGAGATTGGGGAGGTTTCCTCTCCTTTGGGCATGAATTGTGGCACAAATGAAATCCCAGTGGCAGTTAAGGGAAGGGCAAGATGTTAGTGCCTACATCTTGGCTGATGCAATAGGTTAGTGCCTAACTTTCAGTGTGATTAAGGTCCGAGTCCCACAGAAAGCAAGTGCTACTTATCTGCATGATTTGGGTATGGCTATATCAATCAGAGCATTGAAGTCTCTTCCCTCTGTATACCACAGGCATAACTTCAATTTTTGTGGTTGCTGTGAGGACCAAAACTGTTTGAAAGAGCAGAGGATGCTCAAACAGCCTACTAAGAGCAGACATGCCAGTAGTTACACGTGTTTTGCTGTGCACACTTCTTTATACCTGTGTTTGGGAGGGATCCTCTCCAGGACCACTTTGACAGCTGTCTGAGCTCTCCTTCCAGTGTAGCCCAGGTTTCTTGCTGGACAGTAGAGGGAAACCTGCCAGAGACACAGATTTTACCATCATATTTGTATTGCTTTTGTCTTAGATAAATCTTGAAATTAAAGAATGAGTGTAGAAAGTTAAAAAGTCATCTGGACCTACAGTAATGAAGTTTATGGCCTCGCTCACATGTCTGTGCATGCTGTGCCAAACACATGTTGACATTTTCAGCAGTGGATCTGAACTGCTTCCACTTTTTGCCTGTATGTAATGAAGCAGCTTTTGAGTTTCAGGAAACTTTCTGGAAAACCAGCCCTCTTTAGAGGGCTTCCAGGCATTCAAAGCAGAGGCAGTCAAAAGCAGTGACTTCTGAAGCTTTGGGTAGTTCTGAGAAATGAAGAAATGGGCTACTCCTGAGAGTGCTGTCTGTCAGAGTGGGAAAGAAATGGGAAATGCAACCACCTGCAGGCAGTAAGGAGAGAAACAATCCTGCCACCTCCCACACTGCGCCAACAGGCAGTGCTGGGGGCTCTCTGAGGATTAGGCAGGGTAACTAATTGCTAACAGCCTTGAACCAAAACTAGCACACACAGACTTAGACCTACTGGAAGAAAAAAAAAAGTAGAGAGTTAACTTGTACCTGAAGAGAGTCAGGAGAGCTCTCTAATCTTTGTGCCTGTGGGAATTTTACATAATAAATAATATTTGGACAGAAGGAGAGTATCCCTGAGCCAAGACATTACCATGACAAGTTTCAACAAGCAGAATTGTTAACTCCTAAATTCAGTTATTAGTTCTGAAACCCACAAAGGTTCCCAAAGCAAACATTGGTTCTTTTATGTAGGGATTAAATGCTGTGTAAGGACAAATGCAACATGCCAGACAGAGAGGATAGTTCCTGCACATGGACTTCAGAAAAGGCAAACCAGGGACAGAGGCCAAATTTCTCTTCCTTTCAGCGTCTCACCTGCTTGTTCCCAATCTTGATGCAATTTGTTACGTTCAGTGAAGGACTGAGGGAAACAATTTGCTGGAGTTCATTGAGGAACTCCTGTAGGGATCAGCAACCAAGAGCTGACCTTTATATTCTATATAAGGAACTGAGCCATGGGAAAACAAGAGAATCCAAAGTTAGGATTAAAAAAACCTCACTGTATAAGTGAGCCAAGGGGTTTAGCCTGGTTCACTAAAGCCCTTTGCCTCCTGGCATGGGCAACCATCGTGGCTCAGCATACTGAGGGAACGTGCAACCTCTGCAGCAGCAACAACCATAACACTATTGATGGCATAAAACCCACAGCCCAGGGGTCTGCAAGGTAATGGTACCTGCCCATGGGGACAACTACTTCCCACTACAGCTCTCGTGACCATGCACTAGCTGACAAGGACAGGGCCCACACATGGGAGAACATGGATTTGCGCAAAGCCACAGCTTGCTATCTTTCACAGAGATAATGGATTTATTCCCACCAAGATGCTGAATCCATATTTGCAGCTTCACGTTCAAAACAGGATTTTTAAAAAAGTTCGCTTGGGCACTACCGTGCTCTCTTTGGCCCAAAAGCTACTCCAAGTGACCAAGATAAATTAAGAGCACTGTGTTCCCTGTGGCCATGCTATGGGGATTAAAGATTTTGAAAGGTAATATCCTGCTCTGAGCCTTTCAGCCAATACAACCATGACACTGATTTCCTTTCCTTGGCCACGTACCTCCTGCTGTTTATGAAACATACGTGTTTTGGGAAATAAGTCTGCAAAGGAGACAGATTTTTCTTTCATGTGACTGATGATCATATGAATTCTTGTAACTAAATATTAAGTGGATTAAATATAGAAACTAAGACAACATTCCTCCAAAGAGTAAAAACCGCCTTTATTCTGTTCCCAGTATATGCTGAATGTGCTTTACACCTCATTTTAACAGCATACTTGAGGCTCAGACAAATTCATGCAGCGCGTCTCTTTCCTCTCAAAGGATTTTAGCTCCCTCTAGAGCCCTTTGGAGGCACACGAAGATTTTAATAAAATAATGGGAAAATTAATTGGGAAACGATTAAGTAATGCACTTACTGGGAACAAGCTGAAAATGAATCGAAATTAAGAGTGACCTCCTGTCTTCTCTCCTCTCTCACAGTATTTTTTTCCCCTCAAATCCGGAATAAGCCTAATTATTTTTTTAAAATATTTTAAAAACTGAGATCAATTAAGGCAAGATCTTCAATCCAAGCCTTTGGTGAAGACAACACCTGATTACAAGCCAAACCTCAAATGTTGTACAGTGCTGAGTCAGCCCTAAGGCTGACACAGATGTCACAAGATATCCCTGGCACAGCACAGTCTTCCCCCGGGTGGGACATCCTATATGGCTGCTCCAGAGAGGCCTCGCAGGCATGCCATGTTCCCTGCATCTCGGAGGTGTGGTGAATCCCAGGAAACACAGCCCCCATCATGACCCATCTGCCTGTCTGTCTGCCAGAGCACAGCCCATCACAGGGATGTTTTGCTAAAGTCCAGCTTGCTAGAAGCAACCCCTCAGGACCATGAAACAGTCCCGTGCATCCTCCACTGAGATACCCCAGATGTGTGGCACCAGAGACCTCCAAGGGACACATAAGTTCAGTACACCCGTGTACCTGAAATCAGCTGACCCAGATGTGAGCCCTCTGCCAGGAAGGAGAGATGCGGCTTGTCTCCTTTGTTGAGACAGAAAAATTCATCCCACAGCAGGTACTTGCACATAATCTTGAAACTTGTTTGTGTACTCAAACCAAGCAAGCTGAGATGCCTCTGCTTGAACACTGGTCACATAACATGTGCAGGGATCCTACTTGTTTCAGAAGCAGAGCCTTAACTTCTCTGAAGGCAACTGGGACTTTGAGCAGCAGGAGAAATCCCCCTTGTTGCAGAGGGCAGTTGAGGGGAGGGTTAAAGAGCAGCTGTCACCACCATTCCCCAAAACCCACTGTCTCCGTGCCCAGAAACCGTGCCACTCGGTCACGTGCCAAATCCTTTCTTTCCACTGCTGCACATCCATGTATTATACTTAAGGCTGTCAACACCCCAATCTAACAGAAATGACTGTGTTTCTAACAAAGTTTTGAGAGGACTTGGGATGCTGGGAGGCTTGTCCAGCTCCCGTACTGGTATGATCAATCCTGGCAGGTACCTGTGAGCCCTTAGTGGGGACTGGGCAAGCACAGGGTGTGCTTGCAGAAGGGCTGTGCCCAGGCAGGTGGGCAACCCTGTTAGGAGCAGCAGAGATGTGAACAGGGATGGCTGGCTCATTTGGGTACCACAGCCCTGGAAGATTACTTGGACGCAGCACCAGCTGCGAGGAGTGACTGCACTGCGTATTGAAAGCAAATAGACCCAATTGCTATTGAAATCACTGCATTTTTGTGTGACTTCTATAGGCAGGGACAAGTCAACCCAAACCAAGAGAAACTGCCAGACGATAAGAACCAGTAATGCTCATTTTCACCACTTCACCTCTTGGGATAGCTGTTAGTAGTCTCTTCCTTTCAGTAACCCTGAAACATTGCCTTTTTTTTTTTTTCCCTAACAAAGGAGGTGATAGAGCACCTGTAGATAAGTGCAAATGGGCACCTCCAGGAGCATTTCTAATATGCAGTGGTCAAAATGTTAGATCAAGCATTGGACCTAAACAAAAGCAATCAGTGCACACTGGGCTACAGACAGAATATGTGGCTCTGGGATAGGGGTGCATTTTCTTGGCTGGAGAATTAGTGCAGACACAACTTGCCAATAAGTGTGATAATGTAGGTAACAGCATGCAAAGAGGGAGCTTGATCTATTCAGGACAAGAAAACGGAAAATAAATATTTGGTGCATTTTAGATCTCCATTTTTCCAGCTAGTGATGCAAAAAATACAAAACTTTTAAAGGAAAGAAGGAGAAGCAGACATATAAGGGACAGGAAAACAGGATACAGTATAAACAGAAGATACAATTGCTTCTTAGGCTTTACTCACTCATTTGGAGTTTTCTTCTCCAATTCTGGTATTTATTTAATGCCGTGGAGTGAAAACTGTTGGCTCTCTGTAGTGCTGAAGAGAAACAGACGAGACACACGGTCAGCTAACGTAGCAAAACCCAGAGAGCAAAAAGAGAGAGGGGAGAAAAAAACCCAACAACCCAAACGAAGCGGCGGGGGGTTAGTTCTCTGACCAGCTCCCCCTGGTCCCTCGTCCCCGGCGCGGCCGGGAGGGGGCAGCGCGCACCCGCCGCCGGCCCCAGCTGCGGGATGAGGCTCAAAGGAGAAGAGCCCAAGTCGCCCCTTCCCACCTATCCCCAAACTAACCCCGGCCCTTTTCTCAGGGGAGGCGAGACGAGCAGAAAGGCAGGCAGACAGACATACAGACGAGGGGTCAGGCTGAAGGAGTAAAAACTGAGAGATGTAACGCAGCCGGGTGAGGTTGCGGAGCTGGGACACAGGCTGCTCATGAACATCTAGATACCTGGTTGGCATGGTGGGGAGGAAAGTGAGATTAGCAGGCAGAGGTGGGGGACAGCATAAAATTGGGGAGGAAAATGGATAAAAATCTTCAGTGACTGACTGCATGGGGTCACACACTGCTGGGCACGCTTTGGGGGCTGCTGCTGTCCTTTTTTTTTTTTTTTTTCCCTAAACAAGGGCTTGGTCATTCAAGAATCAATTTGAATTGCTGTATGAAATCCCCTCTTTTCTGCTTAGATTAAAAATGCATATATGGATGTGGGGGTTGTTGGAGATATGAAGAAATGAATGCTGATGGCCTTTTATTTTCTGCAAAAACATTGCTTTGGCTGTTTTTAGCATAATTTTTAGTTGTGACCTTCTCCAGCTCCAGAAAGGAGTTTCCATTTGGAATCAAACTGTTCCTAAACCTATCCCCACTTCCCTGCTAGCTATATCCTTTCTTCCATGTGCTTTCACTGGATGAAAAAGTTTTAAGCAGCTACTGATACAAATCCAAATTGAACGAAGCAGAGCTCTCTAGTGCTTCCCAATGTCACCCTTGCTTAGACAAAACTGCAGATATTGCATTGACTACTAATAACATCCAAACTTTTTAACAGTAGGAAAACATTCCTCCCAGCCCTGCAAGCTAAGCACAAGGCACAACTGCTCCAGGTTACCCCTGCATCACCCCTGTTGTTTCAGCAACATCACTCAAAAGACAGAAATCTCTCAAAGGTACCATCAACAGGTACACCCTCACCACACTGCAGGCAACATTCTCTGCTTTGAAACCTCTCCCCCCAGCCCTGACTTCAGCCCTCAGGAGAGGCTGCTGGAGCACCCCCAGATCAGGATGCTGCTTACCATCAGCAACTTTGGATGTTCTAGGGCTTTCCTCTGGTGTCACAGGGCTCCAGGTGAGCGATGCCCTTCTCTGGACAGGGCTCGGGCAGGTGGGGGGCTCCAGCAGTGAGGTCCGTCCTTCACTCACTTCAGAGTATGATGAGTCCCCATTAAAATCAGACTCCGGGTCAGAGCTACAGGGAAAAAGGGTGAGATGGAAAGAAAGTGGGACATTTCAGAAGATGCATAGCATGGAACTATTTATTGCCCTTCAGCACAACAAGTACCAGCATCAGCACTGACAGCGATGCAGGTCACGGAAACATGTTTTGCAGCCAGAGCTGATGTCCCCATTCTGATTGTTTTCATTGTCATTCTTACAGGACCATAATTTTCTGTAGATGCTACAGAGCTGAGATATTCCTATTCCCATCAGACTTCTGCTGTCTGGATTCACAATCAGTATGTTCAGCACCTGGAATCAAACTGCCACCAAGAGCAAAGTGGGGTGAAACACCACACTTCTGGGTGAGCAGGGACAGGTCCTTCTGCCTGCACACCAGGCTGTACACCAAGATGAAGAAAAGGAACCAAGATTTGGAATGCTGTAACTGGCCTAGAAGCAAGGCACAAGGGTCAAAACTCTACCCTTTCACCAGCAGAAGACAAAGCCAAGGAGGGTGAGGAAATGCCTTTAGAAGTTTGGGGCAACCCATGCTGGAAATCATGCAGCATCAGTTGTTTCAGCCCCAAGGTGACAGGTGACACTGCACTGGCACCAGGCTGAAACCATCTATTTTAGGGGTTTCTAAATTGAAACATCAAGCATGATAAAACAACACCTTTCAAAATAAAAGCTTTGCAGGTATGTCTGAAAGCTGGGAAAATATTTAATCCAGCATGCAGAAGGACAGACATCTCAAATGAGAACTTTATAGAACTAGGGTATTTTGTTATTTGTTATTGCAACATCATCATTTCTGCTTGTGCACCGGGCACCTTGCAGAGCCACAGGCAGGGTTTTGGACCACAAGAGGCTGTGCTTGGTCCTGACCCCGCTTCTGAGTGCTGCAATTCAGAGGAGGAAAGAGCCTGGAGGAGAGAGGTGAGGACAGCCACCAGCCTGTGAGGGCTTAGGCAAGAGTTTGGAGAAAATTGTAGGCATTAGTCGAGAGAAGACTAAATGAAGCCACATGAGCAACCTTCAAACATGCAAAAGGCATCTTTAGGAAATAAGGAAACAAACCCTCCTTGTCCCTGGGAGCCACTGGACCAGCCCATGGAACAGCAAGTGCAATGAGGCACTTGAGCTGATCACAAAGGCAGATTTTGTCATGCCCTTCCTTAAATGTAATTAAAAATATGCCACACAAACACATGTGAATAGCACACAATTCATGTCCTTGCCCCTGGGCAGGAGAACAACCATTTGAGGTGATTATTAGTCCTTTCTTCAGTAATAATGGTATTTCTTTCATCTCTAAAGGCCAGACTGTAAGGAACAGGCACTTTCAGGCCCTTCTGATGTGACCACGTTCCCATCACCATAAATAAGCATGCCACCATCCCACTCGGCCCCTTTCTAATGCAAACAATACTGCTAAATTAATTCAGAGATTTATTTTATGATTAATAGCTCTACCTTAAAAAAAAAGAGGCGCTTAACGCTGTGAGTAGTCCTTTTTGCATGCCAGGAGAAAGCTGCTGCATGTTTGCACAGCACTGACTTGTAGAAAGTAAAGATTTATTGTAACAGCCCAAGACACAGCCCGTGAGCCAGGAGGAAGAAGAGTGGAAAGGAGAGGCTGCAGATGGTATAAAGCCAGGGTAAATGCCATAAAGATAGTGCCTGCCAGTCCTGTGTCCCTGCTTCACCAAGATCAAACCAGTAGCAGGGCTGGCAAGGCAGCAAGCATGGGAGCACAGCTCCAGGTGCGTTGCTCCCTGTCGGTTGGATCAGAGTGGCCTCAAATTTCACTACCAATGCATACTTTTTAGGTATCTTTCAAGCTGCTTCAAACATACAGATATGTATAAAAATATATAAATGTATGAAGTCTTCGATAGCTGAGATCCTGTGTGGATGGAGAGATACCACACTGAGATCAAGCAGAGTGCCACACAAAAGAAAAAGACCTGCCGTTAACATTGATTGACATATTTCTGTTTTAAAGAGCAAAATGCTTATTTTCCTTGGCTGGCAAAGAGGTAAGTGCTATAGTACAAGGCTTCTCTTCTGACCTCTGCTAGATAGGTGGTCATTATTCACAAGTACCCACAGCCTTTGACTGCAAAGCTATGTCACCAAGCTGGTTGTTTTCCCCATCCCACCCAGTACCCAGCAGCCAGCTCAGCAGTGCTATTTGTCACTTGCTATTTCTCTTGTCCCCCATTTTTAGGCAGGGGCTGGCCTGCCCAAGTGGCGAGAGATGACAGGCGCCTGAGTTGCTGCAGCAGCAGGAGTCTGACCTCAGAGCTGCTGGCACCTGCCGTGCTAGTAACAAACATGATGTCACTTCTCACACCATGTCCTGCTGGCAGGGAACCAGGGTCCTTGCCGTCCAGCCACGGGGGCTGCCACAGGGAAGGGAGCTGATCCCTCTGATCAGAGGGATTAGCCAATTCTCATCCCTGCCTGCACGCCACGGGGGCACCACGAGCCGGAGGGTATTAGTGAAAGATTCAAGAACATGTTCCATAGCAGGGGTCTGTCAAAGAAGTAGGAAACTGTTCCCTGAGCTCTCAGCCCCCTGTGGGTGAGGAACCATGCCAGGCAGAGCACAAATGCCATTTAAAACCCCTGCAGGGAACAGCAGAAAGTTGCATTTCTAAGTGTTGCTGTCTACAAGCTATACGCAACACGACGAAGAGGTGTTTAAAGGGCATCAAGAACACGAACGACCTTCCTTACAGAGCAATAGCTCCATGTTTGCAACAGCTGGATCTGGGTTTGCTCCCCTCCCTGCTTCCGCCTGCCCCCCCGCTTCTTTTTTAGTTCTCAGTGAGGAAAACCGCTTTAGTCTGGAGATACCAATCTATTCTTTATACGGAATGAACACCCACAGAATCCTGCCCAGAAAGCCAATAAATTCTAATTTGTACACAGAAATCAGGCTTCCTCTGACAGCTCTCGAAGGATCAGATTTCAGACTTCTTGGGGGTCTGCAGGACCTGAAACACCCTGGGAGAGGCATGGGGTGTGGAGCTGTGGGATGATGTCCGGGCTGGGAGAGGACCCTGTCACAGGATGCACCTTTTGCCACAACACACTGACTGCCCTAATGCCTGAACTGACATTTGCTGCTACGCAAAGAGCCGAACCCAAGCTGATCAGGGTAATTTTTTCTCTCCGATTCAGGCCTCTGTGTGTGATGTGAATGTTTGAAGATTTCCTGCTAAGTGAGTCATGTGTCTGGGGGATTTATGGCTGCGGTAAAGAACAATTGTTATTCTGAGTGTGGTTTTTTTTTTCTTTTCTCTTTTTTCCCCCAATTATACGTACATTCAGTACTATATTTGTTAATCTTTCCTTTGTGTTCCAGAGAAAACCAAGCTGCTCTTATGTGGTTTTTATTGGCTTACTTGTATTTTAAAGTACCTGCTTGCATCACTGGTGACCATGACTCGGACTGCGAGAAGGTTGTGCTCAGTCATCTCTTCCTCGGGAATGACCCTCACGGTGGCCCACTCGGGGGAAGGGGGTGAGAACCAGCTTTCCAAGTCATGTTGGTCGGGGATGCTCTTCACCTTCTTCGGGGAGGTAGGCTCATCGGCCACGGGCAGGCAGTGGTCTGGGAAGGCACAAAGGCAACAGTGGGCTGTCAGGGGAGGAGGGAGTCTGCAGGGGGGATGTTGCCCCCTCATTCAGGTGGTCCTTGGCCACCACCAGCAGTTTCCACATGGGGCCCTATGCTGTCCCTGTAGCACAGGTGAGGTGCATGCACCAACAGTCTGTCACGGCAAGAACATCTCTTTAAGCCAGTACAGCGCTGCCAGGGTTTGTCAGCTTGGATGCAAGAAAAAGGAAACTCCAGAGGCAGCCTCAGCTTTTGCAGCTGCAAGTCCTCATTCAGCTTGGTGGGAGAGCCATCAGGCTGGGCTCCTGATGGCCACAGTAATGAAGACACATGCCATCCACACAAGTAGGGATTTATGGTCTCTTCTCAGGCTCCAGGTGTGTGTGTGTGTGTGGTGGGAAGCAGATGGATCAACCTGGCTTGGGTGGCTAAAACTTCAGCATTTATTGCAACTTTAGGTCAATTTAGAACAGTGCAAGTGAGCAAAATAAACACAGGCTCTTCAGAAAATTATTTTTGAGTGTGTACAGCAAATACAGACACTGGTTTGGGAGAAGAAGCGGCATCACAGTGGTCAAATAGCACTACCCCATAACTTTGAATTCAGACAGGAGGAATACAGAATAAAGCCAAATTTCCCTTGCTCACCCCGAGTGATGCAGACAGAGCCAAAGACAGGAGATATCTTTCCCTGTAAAATCTTTAATTTCTGAGCAACCTCATTTATCCAGAGCCTCCTGCACAAACAAACACAAACATATCAGCCACAAATTCCCCCAAAGCTCAGTGCAGAAGGGACAAATGACAAGCTCCGGGAGTGTGGCTTTGCTCGGTTCACCTCCCATGTAGGGTGCTTTTCCCGCATTTAATTCAACACTGTTGCTTCTAATTTACACTTAAGTGGAAAAAAAGTCAGACCTGGGACATGGCTTGTTTTCCCATATATTAGAGCAAACTATCTAGTAAACATCAATTAAACTCCTCTTTAACTTCAGCTCCTCCATATATTGCAGGAACGCACTCAGCCCTGTCCTTCATTTTGCAAGGGTTTTTAACTCAAATGCCCAGCACTTGCATGGCTTGAACACGGAAAACAAACAAACCAGTGGGGAGCAAGAGTGCTATGAGCAGATCCTTGTCCCAGAAGCATCGGGGGATTATAAACACCACAGAGCCCAAGTGCTGGCCCACGAGACCCTCCAGAGCTGCAATTCCCTGCCTGTCACACATGGCTGTTCACCAGGGGGGCTGCGGCTGCCGGGCACCACTGCTCCTGGAAGCTGACATGGCAGATATCATGGGTGCACGTGCCACACCACACCAAGCCCTAACCCCATCTTGGTTCCCTTGGTCTGTCCATCACTGTTGCCTCCCTCTGGTATCATCTCTGTGGAGCTGTGAAACAAGGTCCTCAACACAAGCTGTGACAGCAGAGCTACACATTTATTCTGCATGATTCGGGTTGCTCCCAGTCTAGCCCAGAAAAACTGGGCTTCTGAGCTTCTGCACCTCTCCCAGTTATTTTTTGTGCTCACTCCCTTCTATGTTTACAAACAGCCACCAGTGAGGAAAGCCCAGCTGCTGGTGGCAGGGATGGCTGTTCTACAGGTACAACTCTTGTGCTGGCCAGGGGAAGCTCCCTCACTTGCACCCACAGACTAACTCAGCTTTGCTGTCATTTTTTTTTTAGTGGTTTTACTGATTATGCTTCTCTCAAGAGGCACAACATTGCACTTTTCAAAAGGCTATGGTGAGCTTCACAAAAGTCAATGTATTTTCTTGGCTTGAAAACTCCTTAAGACTTCACTGCTAACAAAGAGTTGTTTTGTGGTTTGTTCTTTTTTTTTTTTTTTTAAATAATTCTAATTCTATGTACAAGAGGCCAAGAAGGAAAGGGGAGCGGCTTGCTGCTTCTTCAGACCAAGATGCTCCCACGTGAAAACATGTGCTCAGGCTCTATGTCCAGCCCACTAGTACCACCGCAGCCACATGTTTCTTGACCAATAGAGATTTCATTTCCTTTGGGAGATGGAGCAACTTCATCCCCCTCTGATTTTTATGTTTGACTTCTACTTTGGCCCAGCCAGGCCACCCACCCGAAAGCTGCTCCCAGGCATTGCACAGTAAGCCCAGAGGCATTTAGGTGGCAGTATGGGAGTCCATGAGTCACAGCAAGGCTCGGCTGCCCTTCCTCACATGGGGCATAAAACCCTCCTGGGAACGGCCTCTACTCCTCCAGAGTTGGGCTGGACCTCGACATGCCATTTGTATTCTCCAGAAGCAAAACAGAAATCAGCATTGTAAGCCAGTTTGAAAAAATAACTCCTTCAACTCAACTTTCTCCTTAAAGGATGCTGCATTTTATATGAAAATCAGAGCAAGCAAAACCCTACAAAATCTTGCCAGCTCAGTGTATAAACTTTGTACCCATGCTGGGAATCAGCACTGCACGTGGCTGCTAAAGAAAGTCAGTTTTGCCGTTTGCTTGCATGCTCAGTACGTATTCCCTCCCCATCCTGCACATTAATGCTTTCTGCGCCACACTAACAGGAAAGAGGAGAAAACATGTTTATGACTAACAGACACACACAGCTGGAGAGCATCAAAACCCACAGACAGGCAGACTACCTAAAATGGTTCCCAGCATGGTTCCTGAACGCAAACAGATTTCAAGTCAACAAGTCCCTCTGCAATAGCCCATTACACATCCATTTTTAAAATCATTATAGAATAGTAAGTCAGAGCTGGTGAAGGACCTCAGAATGTCACCCAGGCCACTGGATGTCACCTCCCTCTGAAGAGTTACATTTCCACTCTTCTTTTTTTTTCTTTAATCATAGTATCTCCCCTTCTTGAATTTTGCACCCATAAGTTGGGCCTCAGGAACCTGTTAGACAGCTGAACCCCTTCTAAGCAAGGTAAGTTTGCATTCATTCATTCATAGGGATACTAATTCATATGATACGAATTGGTTCATTCATAGGGATACTAATCACGTTTGAGGTCAGCCTCCTTCATTAGCATCCACCCCATCTAGTGAAAGCTGTTGGTCTAGATGATCTTTAAAGGTCCCTTCCAATGCAAACCACTCTATGATTCTATGACCCGAAAGCAAAACCACTCCTTACTAATGTATTTAGTCAATATTTTTCCTGTGACGTATAAAGTTGAATAAACTCCACTGCACTCAACTCCATAAAAGCAGGAAGAAACTGGACCACCTTGGTGTATCAGTGCACGGGACACTCACGCATTAACTCAAACACAACATTACAAGTTCTGCAGGATGCTTGAAAAGATTAAAGTTCCTACTGCTGTTTCTCACCACAGTGCTGTGCCTTGGTAACAAGCTCAAGGAAAAGGCAAGGATGTTCCAGATGCCCCAAGTGTCAGGGAGTTTTTTGTAGGCTCTAATGCCAGTACACAATTTCACTGGTATCTCCTAAAAACCAGTCCTTGCTGCACCGCCAGACTGTAACCCTGACCCCATGTGCAGCCTGGCAGAGCGCTTCAGGCTTCCATGAGAGAGAGATTTCAACTCCTGAGAACAAGAGGAGCACAGAGAATGGGGATAGGCAGCTGCTGGATTCATGTAGACACTGCAGAGGAAGAGCATGGGCAACTCAAACAGAAGCCTGGGGGCTCTGCAGGCCTGGGGGCTGCCTGGTAATTACCATCTGCCCCTCCACAGCAATGCAAACAAATCCCTTCAGCCATCAGCTGCAAGACCCCACTGCTGGTTGTCACTGCCCTTAATTTCAAAGAGGTATTAAAAAAGGAGAAATATGAAAATGATCTGATATAAACAAGGAATTTAAAAAGAAAGCCAGAATGTCATTAATGTCATTAAAGCTCTTATTTTGCACAAAAAAAAAAAAAAAAAAAAAAAGAAGAAGGGTCATCTGAACCAATTTCTCCTGAAGCAGCCCAAAGGATGAGTACTTACAAAAAGTGCGGCACACATTTATGCTCAGGAACAGATGCAAGCCTCAGTGCCCTTATTCCCATCACACTGCAGGTTGAGACTGGCACTTCTGGTGAACATTGTAATTAACTCTGGTCACACACCGAGCAGGCTAATACACCGGCCCTCATGGAAGAGGCTCAGGTAGGGGACAAGCTCGAGATGTTCAGCACTTCTGGGTGCATGCAGCAGCCCCCATGCCACCCCTGCTTTCTGTGGCAACTCAAGCTCTTGAGGAAGGATTGAGGTGGACATTCAGCTCCTAAATCTAAGGTGACAATTTCCACATAAGCTCCAAGATATATTATTTACAGAATCACAGAATCACCTAGGTTGGAAGGGACCTTTTAAGATCATCTAGTCCAACCAATAAAAACAAAACAAAAC
>JAOTQQ010000041.1:56251792-56308050 GCA_026546715.1 Gallinago undulata | reverse complement strand
CCTGCCCCTCATGAACCCGTGCTGGCTGGGCCTGATCACCTGGTTGTCCTTCATGTGCTGCATAATGGCACTCAGGAGTTTGTGCTTGAGTCCTTCCATAAATCTGTGCCTGGCTGAACTTACCACATTCTTCCACTTCTTCACCAGAAGACATAAAAATGGTGTTATAGCTATTCCCAAAGGGGAAGGGGCACGTGGCTGTCCCCAGGCCACTCATCTGGGATTATGCGGGCAGCCTGTGCCGCTGCAGGCATCTCTGTGGCCAGCCAGTGTTCCTGCTCCGCATCAGGTTTCCTCCCCAGGACAGGAGTTTTTCTACTTGAAGCTAAGAGACTGAGTCAGAGGAACTGAACTTTGTAAGATAAACACATGCAATATAAAAGCTAAAGAGGCATCCGGTCTGCGGGACAGAAAAGGGCAGAGCCCCATTTCCTGTTGATAGACGCTGGTGCCGTGCCACTGACCTCTGTGGGGCAGCACTAGACGTTATCAGAGGAGAACCCAGTCCTCGGGAAACAGTCACTCAAAATAGCATTTGCATAAGACCTTACTTCATTTCCATCACACTCACTTCAGATTTCCTACTGCCTATGTCTCAGCGTGCTGAAGAGCTCCAGCAGGGAGTACGCCCGCTCCGCAGCAGTTTGGACTGGAGTCCCTATTAATCCTTTGCCAAAATGTTCAAATAATTTATCCGGGGCAGGGGGGAGGGAAGGCCCAGACAAGCCGTGCAGTGGGAAGGCGTTAATCTTAGGTCAGAGTCAGTGGAGCAGATCTGTCATGCGAGTACAGCTGTGGGGACAGGCAGCACACGCCACAAGCATCTCGCAGCACGCTGCTGGCCAGTTAAAGTGGAAATGTCCTAACAACAACTGACTTTGCACTTTTTAGGTGCTGAAGTTCCCTAAGCTAGTCAGTATGAGTGAGCTAAGGAGCTAACATGTTAATTTCCAAACCCTCCATGTCCTTTGGTGCTTTCCTGTGCTGGAGTGAGGCAGGGCAGCCCTCCTGGCTCTGCTCAGACACAAGCAGCAGGTCCTCCACAGCCTGCACAACCTGCCATTTAAGCTGTCTGTTTTATAGACTACACTTATACAACTATAACTTGCTGTCTGAAGCTCTGGTGGGGTTAAGAGTATTTAAGTTTTCTATTCCTTAAGTAGTTAACTCTGCCGTCATCCACATACGATGATCCTTCCTCATCCATCACACTGCCCCAGTGCTTTGATTTGGCCCCACCATTGCCTTTTTCATTAATCTCCCAATTCTCCTCTGCCCTGCCAAGCACATTGTGCCTTTCCTGATTTATCCCTTACCTCCTGTTTTCCTTTTCCTAGCTGCCTTTCTCAGAGTGATGTCCCAGTAGACTCCTGCGCGCTCCTTTCCCTCCTCTTCCAACCCCCATCCAGTTACAGTCTGGATCTGCTACTGATCTGGGTAATTTCTGGGGCTGGAGACACCTTTCTGGCTCAACAGCAGGTAGACCTGGCCTAAGGCAAGAGCTTGGGGGCCTCTGCTCGACAAAGCAACAAGAACAGCTCTGAGGTACCACAAAATCAACCTCACACTTTCTGCTCCTAAACTGTGTGTCAAAAACATAGGTCCCTAATCCACACACAAACTGCTGTCTGTGTCTTCAGTGCAAGTGTCTCTTCTCAGTCTGAGCTCTCCTGATCAAAGTTCTTCATTGACTTGCACTGACATCAAATAACTTGGCTTTAGGATTTTTTAGTTTCAGATTTGTTGGTGTGGGGTTTTTTTTTTTGTTTGTTTTTCTTTTTTTTCTGCAAGCGTTGGAGCCTTCAGTTATTTAAACAGCAGCAATACAGTCAGTGATTTCAACAGAACAATCCTGTATTCAGCTGAGCCTCCCACTAAAAATGATGAAAAATTTGGGTAAACAATTTCTCCTTTGTCTGTAATTCAAAACCCACCTCATCCTCCTCAGGCAGGGAGAGAAACAACTGGTTTCCTTACAGGGGAAGGATTTAGCTAGACCGCGTGGTAACTGAGAAGTATTCCTACAGCTTCATCTGCAGGGCTCATGTCTGGGTCAGTGTTCACCCAGAAGGTCAGGGCTGTTCAAAACCCACTGCAACATACAAGCTTGACCAAACAGCCCTTGCAGACCCTACAGACAGATGCAAACCTCTTTCCAGTAAAACACACTTATTCTCCATTAAATGTCATGACCAGTTTTCCCAATTCACCTAGAGTGCCAGCTCACCCTTGCATTTGAGAGCGATTTTTGTGTTAAGTCTCAAATGAGTCAGAGAGGCAGCTGGTGAGGAACAAAGACATTAAAAGATCTCTGCAAAGCTGGGAGGATTCACAAAAGTTGGAAGGCAGACCTTATTGCAGCCACACAGAAAGGATTGCAAATACTCATTTTTTTCCCCATAGCACCAATAATCCAAACACCACAGTCATTTACTCATGGAAGGCAAATTAGCAAGACCATTTGGAAGACCATCTTCAGCCAGTTCATGGCTTCTGGGTGCACTTGCAGAATTTTGCCCGTCAGACCCAGCAGAGACCATGGCTGAGCAGACTAGAACACTCAGGGACGTTTGTACTGAGGAGCAGAGGAGGCAGCAAAGCGACCCAAGCCTTTGGGACAGCCCAGCAGGGCCCTGCATGAGACTGCCAGCCTGCACCAGTGCCCCAGCCCTTCAAAATCCTTCACCCTGCTTTAGGGGAACACAGGCTGTATGAAGACACTCCCATCTCAGCATGGCTGTCAAGCAAGGGCCCGGTAGGGCTGGTACCTCAGCAGGGGTCTGTTTCGAGCGGATTACCAAATATAAGAAAAAAACCCTATAGTTTGTTTATGGCTCGGCAAAGTAGCAGCCTCTAATTAGAAACATAATGATGGTATGTGGAGATCCCTGTATATACAAGTCCAGCAGCAGCCCTCTTGTAGTTTTTAAGAGATCTTTCCCTTAATCTCTCTGGACACACTGTCCCTGGCTGAGCCCTGCAGAGAGCACACAGGTTCAAGGCACATTCACACTAGCAAAAAGTGTGCAAATTCAATATGGTTCTTTTGCTCACTGAAAGATCATTGCAACTGTGATTCTCTCAATGGCAGGCTTGTAAAATTCACACTTTTACAGAGTAACATCCAGTGATGATCCAGCATAACATAAAAGCATTTTTGCCACCTTTCTTTTTTTTAAATAACTTTTTGTACTAGCATCCCCAGCGGTCTGGATGCATTTCAGCATCTAACAATGCCTTCAAGCAGCACCACTCCCCTGCAAAGGTTCTGGGCCCAGTGGGAATGGCCAAGGAGGGATCACGCCAGTGTGACTGCATGTGCAGAGCTGAGACCCAGCTCCACAGCGGGGACAGCCCTGCAAGTCGTCCCAAAGCCCAGAAAAAAGGATGGAGAAACCTCTCAGTAGGCAGGATCAGGGACTTCAGGATCCCAAGTGCTTTTATGAATAATTTGGTTCACCTTCTTCCCTCAGGTACAAGGGCAAAGCTGACATCCAAGCACAGTAGTGGAGAGGTCCTTCTTGTCTTGGCCTTGTGCTGGAAGACAGCAAACCTCTCCCAGCATCACAGGGTGTCACTGCCGGTCCCCACAGGGACTGAGGGAACTTTTACACAGGGCACTGAGCTGCGCAGACCCAAATCCAGGCCTGACACTGTCTCACGGTCTCAGCACCACCAGGCCATGCCAACTCTACTAGGCTGTTCTGCCAAAAAGCTCAAGCTCATATTTTTGAAAGCTCAACTCTCAAAGCTGTTTACTGCCCCTCCGTGACTAACAAACTGCTAAATGCAGTCTAACAGCAGGTAAGCTCCTTCTGCTACTGCCAAACAGATAAATGCGTCATTGCATCCCTCCCTCCTGGTCCCAGAGGCTTTGCTAACACACCAGACCCATTTCATGAAAGAAAGGTTTTGAGTTTCACGCTGGTGTCCCACACATGCCGTGCCAATTCAGAGCTGCACAGAGAAGCTCTGAAACCCATTTCTATGTTATACCACACTAATGGAACAATTGCAAGGGGCTTTGCTTAACTGATGAAAATATTCCACTCCTGTGACTGTCCCTGGTGTGGGTGCCCTTTAGAAACCTGCTCAGAGCCACGGGGTGCCCGGAAACTTCGCGCCACCACATACGCAGCAAAGGAGAGGCCCTTTCCAAAGAGGCTTATCATCTACCCACCCGGGGCTTCACAGATGGCTTTCGGCACCTTCTATGATTACCATTTATAAGGCGTTGATCACTCCTGTGAGTGCCCCCACTGATAAAGCCAGGGCCAAGGAACAGATGCAAGCAGGAGATGTTATTCATACTGGCAAGTCCCACTTGACAAGGCAGCCTGACTTTCTGTACCGGCTGCTGCTCCCGAGTCATCTGCCAAACCAGTGTCAGGCAAATCACATTACTGTGACCTGACAAGGAGATGACAAGGAGCTCAGGAACTGGCCAAATTTGGGCAGAGCCAAGTCCCCCCAGGGGGCAGCTGGGCTGGAGAGGCCGTTTCCCCCCTCACCTCGGGCAAAGCACATGCTGCCCCACAACGGCACAAAGCCTGAACTCTGCCAAAAAACGTCCCCCTCCCCACCAGCCAGCAGTGCTGGGCCAAGCGCCTCGCCCACCAGCCGGCTCAGGGCAGCTGTGCTTTGTCAGCTTTGCTGGGGAGCGGCTGCTCCAAGCGTGCCTCTGCCCGTCTTGGACAAAAATGGTCAGAGACACTCCACTGAAGGATCCTCAACCAAGGCAGCTGCAGCAGCTGTGCCATCAGCAGCTAGAAGTGCTCACATTTATACTCCCTCCTCCTCTTTAGCCAGTTTTGAGTCATGAGGGGGGAATTCATTTTTAAGCAACCTACAGCAGGAGCTCCTGTGGTGTATCCCAGCTAAGGCGAGTCAGATCAAATGGGAGCCCCACACAGTCAGAAAGGGGGAGCGAGCCTTGCCGAGAACAAAAATATGAAAACAAACTAATACAGGCCCAGAGAATATCCTTGAAGAAGATGAAATACAGAAACAGAGCCAGGAAATAACAGATTTTAAAATGATATATCAACTTTTCTGCTTTGGGCCACAACACACCCGGCATACTGGTGTTCAGGAAGGAAGCTTCTGTTGGGAGGCCTGGCCAGGAAACATGCCTGAGAGCACCATGATCCAGCCAGCTTGGGGATCACACACAAGGTCTGGTGGCTGGTGGGCTGGAGACCACCCGGCTGGGCCCTTGGACAGAGGGGTTAGAAGTTGTTGATAACTGCTGCTGGTGGTGAAAGGGGACCCTGCCCCGAGGCCAGGCAGCTCGGCACCCACCTCAGGAAAAAGCAGGTAAGAAACGATCGATTTCCTACGGCCGTGCCCAGGCTGTGTATATGTGTGCGGGCCTTCTCCGAGAGGCGGGGGAGGAGGAAACCTGCTGGAATTTAGTGTCGCAACCTGCATTTGGGTATTTGGGCTCCTCTGACACCTCACGCTTCATTGACTCCCTGGCGGTGGCGGAGCAGGAGCAGTACTTACCCACAGCTGCCCACCCAGGACTGGCAAAGGCCTTCCAGGTCCTCAGGTGAAAAGCGCCACTGAAATCCCAAGTGCTGCTCTCACCAGCGGGGGCGGGGGGGGAAAGTGACTGGGCACCCAGGGCTAGCACCTGGCTCCCTTTCCCTGCTGCGCAACTGGCCCGAAACATCACAGTGCCAACCCACGAAGACCCCAGCCTAACTTGCGTCCTGCTTTTCCGGCTGGTGATCCTGGGGCTCTTAGTCTGCCATTAAACTGCATCGCTCCGTAACTCATTCGCCGGGTGAGTCACCTCTGCCTGGCCTTGTCTGGAGCTGCTGACTACGGCAATGACAAGAGTGAACAATTGTAAAGTGGTGTTACTCATAAACGCAGGCAGCTCTGGTGGTGAAAGCAAACACCAGTTGGCATCAAAACCTGACAAAGATATTCAGTCAGCAGACCATAAATTGATTTGTAGCCCACCCAGCACACTTAACTGCCTCTCTGACGCTTTACTGTATCATAAACCAAAAAAAAATAATAGTTTATGAGTCCTGCTTATAGTACTTTAAGAAAGCTGCAGAGGAAGGTGTGTTTACACCAATGCTGTGGAAGCCCCAGCTGAAATGAACCCAGCCGCACAGGACCAAGATACAGAGCAGAAAGCACTCACCAGGGAAGCACAGCCCATGAGGGACTGTGAGAGGGGATGGGGGAACTACCACACCTTCACCTTGGTTGGGCTTGGGTCTTGCTGCAATACAACTGGTTACCAGCTCACACTGCAGTGAAACCCAAGCTCAAACCTGTTACAGCTTCAGCTGTGCCCTTTAGCCTGAGCTTCAAAATATATAAGGTTGCAGGGGATGATCATCTATGTTTGAGTTTGAAACTGAAGACATGCTATTAGGGTATTTCATAAATCTGCCTTAGGAGGCTATAGGGCATCTAGCAGCATTCCCAAACTGATGTCCTGTCCAAACTTGGACTTTTCATCACACTTGAGAAACCAGTTTGTCTTTGAAAGAGGACTCCTGTGAAAGAGATGACGACTGACGTTTCACAGATTTCACTTTTTGCCACATTTCCTTTTTCCTCATGCTTGCTCCATACATCTGCAGCAGTCGTTTCCATGTTATGGTGGCTAACAAATGGCAAAGAATAAAGGCAACCAGCTCTCCCATTTCCACAGGGTGGCACGCTGCTCTCTGTGGCAGTAGGGCCAGATCACCTGTTTGGTTTCCAATCACCAAAAACAAATGCTGTCCTGTTGTCCCTCCTTCACCCATGGCCCAGTGGTGGGATCCTCCATGGCCCCCTCCTCCTGCCCTCATGTCAAATGCCCATCTTCTCCCACTCCCCTCTGGGCCCATGGCAGCACCTACACAAGTTCTTCAGCAGCAAAACACTTTTTCAAAGTGTTGATTGCTTACCCAAAACACAGACATTTCTGAATTCAGGCATGAAATATAACCAGGAAATTTGAAGCAAAAGCAAGACAAACAAGAGCACATGACTTTTGAATGCATCTGGGACGGTGCACATTAACATTCTAATGCAAGATAAGCAAAAATTAATAGAGATAAAGGAAAAAAATCAGTGAAAATATACTATACGTATATCTTTACGAATAATTGCCTCTCAAAAAAAAACTGCTATGATAACACACTATTTCTATGCTTTCAGAGTAAATAAAAAATATTTTATCAGAGCAATCTGTGTTAGTCTGGTATATTAATGCATATAGCAGTTGTGAATTCGGAGTGTGACAACAATTCCGGTCTCTAGAGTGATCAGTGTCTGTCAGAATAATATTTTTGCACACAGATTCAAAGCACCAAAAACCTTTAAACAGAGATGTGAATGAATACCTGAAGAATAAATGCTGAAAGAACAAATTCAAGACTATAACAACATGCAAATTTCTTTGTAATTTCACGTTTCAAAAAAAGGTCTCAGAAATTCCATCCATTTTAAACAATTTTTGAGCCCACCACCTGATGAGATGAGATCAAATCCTCCCTTCTTTTTTAACACAGTTCGTGAAAGAAAGGAAAGAGACTTGGGGAAATATTTACATGACTAATACATGTACTTGGATGAAGCACTAACACATATTGTCCTCTGATCTTCAGCAACATGATCTTTCATGAAAAAAATCAAGTCATCTGCAAACATGTCATGCCTTCATAAACATAAATATTAATGCAGAATTCAGTGCATTGCAGAATTCATTGTTTTGATTGGAAGGTGAGGAATGAGTGAGCCAGAAGTGAATTAAAGCCAATTACACTAACTAATTGCCATAACATTGTAGGAAAAACGCAGACCATAGCCCTTGCTTAAGGTTGGAATACATACAGAAGCAACTTTCACTGGCATTTTATAGCTGTAGCAAGAAACTGAGAGAAATAGATATTACTCTTCTTGGTCGAGTTAATGAAAGGCTGACATTTGAATTTGAGTTTTGCCTTTTTTTTTTTTTTATTTAAATCACATACGTTTAAAAACAGAAAGATCTTTTTTATTATAAAGCATTAGCATAATTATAATAAAGGAAGGTTACCTTTACAGAATCCCAACATGTCTGATTTTTATTAACAGGCATCTAGGCAAGTAATGCTGCCTTGCTTTGAGAATTAAAGCAAGAATGTGAGAATTATAGATTAGCCTGTCTTTAGGCTACCTGTGTATGTATTTCCAATCCAAATGGCCCTGGCGCAAGAGACAAGTTCAGAACCCATTTGAACCAGTGTAAAGAGGAGGAAAGACAGAACAGCTCCTGGGCCTGCCAGACACAGCAAACATTGCCTCTGCTGCTATAATGGCATCTATAACATCAAGCAGTTTTCAAGTCTTAGAAAACATTAACTGTGTAAAGAGGCATTAGCATCATCTGCTGCTCTGAAACCATGGTTTTTGGAAGGCACACAGTTCAGTGGCAGCTCCAGACTGGAGCAGCAGCCATTTTGCTTTTCAATCAAGCACCACTGCCAATTCCAGCTACGCGAAGGGACAAAGCATCACTGCTCTGGGGTGCGTTTATAACAGCGTGTGCTTTCTGCAGACTGGGAGCACTGGGACTTTTGGGGAGAGCTCAATGGAAGAGCAGTAGGAGGATTCAGGCCTCCTACTCACAGGCAGGTCTGCTCATGTGGCCAGAGGAAGGCAAGAGTCCCAGATTAGGCTTGTTAAACTTAACCCACTAACCTCTTCCTCTAGTAGCACTATGGTGAGCAAAACAAGGGGTATTTAGTTACAGTATGCAATGATTTTGACTGTGAGGGAACTAACAAACTTGATCCCCTCGTGTTGAGTATTTTGTCTGCGTTATTTCTTTTCCGCACACTGAGTCTTGTTTTGTCCATTGGTGTTCCAGGGCACAGACTGTTTACTACTAGGTATATCCCTCTAGTAAGAGGATTTGCTAGTGACTTGACTTTTTGGGCCTTCTGCATCACCACGAGCAACACAGTTACTACATTACTCCAATTCCAAGCAATTGTACTGATATTTAGCAGGAATAAGTGAAATTTTATGAGAACAGCATGAACATCTGATGCCTCCCAAAGTTTCAGTGCCAAACAAATCATCACCTTCTGCAGACACAAAACCCTCTTCTGATGTTTCCATGCCAGTGCCTAACATGATCAAGTAAAGATGGCAGAAAGGAGCCTGCTCCAAAACTGTAAATTGTACAAAGAGTAAACTTAGTTTTACCCAAATTGCTTTGTCCACTGCCATTAAGGAAGTGTGAAGCATTCTCTTAAATGGTATTTGTTGCCCTATGTTTTCATTATGCAAATCATCTCCCCTTCAGACAGCAAACTTCCTACTGTGCATGGTGGTTTTTTCTTTGGCAGGGAAGATGGAATAGTTCATTGGGAATAACATTTGTTGTTCTTTAGCAATGTTGTCTTTAGCAACACTTTCATAAAACACATTTCTGTTATTCAATCAGCTCCAGTGAGGCTCAGTTTGAATTAACTTTAAAAAAATATATTACACAATCTTTCTATTAAATTATTGGGACTATTCTTTCTGGGATTTTTTTTTCTTGAAATACAAAGGAAGAGGTTACAACCTAACAATTGCAGAGCAAGCAAAAGAAAGATCAATCACAGAATCATGGAATTGTCAAAGTTGGAAGGGACCTCTAGAGATCATCTAGTCCGACTGCCCTGTTAAAGCAGGAATGCCTAAAGCACATTACTCAGGACTGCATCCAGGTGGGTCTTGAAGATCTCCAGAGAAGGGGACTCCACAACTTCCCTGGGCAGCCTGTTCCAGGGCTCTGTCACCTTATGGTAAAGACGGTTTTCCTCATATTTGAACAGAACTTCCTATGTTCCAGCTTGTGCCTGTTGCCCCTCATCCTGTCACTGGGGACCACTGATAAGAGTACAGCTCCATCCTCCTTTATCCCCCTCTTTAGATACTTGTAAGTATTGATAAGGTCTCCCCTCAACCTTCTCTTCTCCAGGCTAGAGAATCCCAGCTCTCTCAGCCTTTCCTCATAAGGGAGATGCTCTAATCCCTTAATTATCTTTGTTGCCCTGCGCTGGTCTCTCTCCAGTAGTTCCCTGTCCCTCTTGAAGTCGGGAGCCCAGAACTGGACGCAGTATTCCAGTTGTGGCCTTACCAGTGCAGAGTAGAGGAGGAGAATAACCTCCCTCAACCTGGCTACACTCTTTCCTACGTAGCCCAGGATTCCATTGGCTCTCTCGGCAACAAGGGCACATTGCTGGCACATGGATAGTTTATTATCCACCAGGATCCCCAGATCCTTCAACTCACAAGTGTTTTCCAGCAGGTCCACCCCTAACCTATAATAGTGTCTGGCGTGAAGGGGAGGAAGACTTGGGAAAGCTCTTTTGGAAAACCTGCTGTTTAAAAAGAACTACACCACCAGCTTTAAAACCAAAAACAAAAATTAAAAAAAAAGAAGCCATAACAGAGTAAAGGAGGGGAAAATAAATACATAAATAAATAAAAGAAGTCCACTGTTAACAGATAATAGGCCACCATTAGCTGCAGCTCCCAGAAGATACAGGGAGCTTTTAAATAGCACTCCAGAGCCAGGAGCAAAGGTAAAGCTTTGCCCACAGTTATTACCTGCTTTCCCTGTACACATTAGAAGATCCCAAATACATGTAACTTAGCATGACCTTTATGACATTTGTTAATATATAAAAACCCAAAACCATAAGGAAAGGTAACAGAAGTCAGAGAAGAGGACAAATGCCTCTTGTGTTTGCAAGACAAGCAACCCCCAAGCTTACCACCACCAGTTTGTCATTCCCAAGAAGCATAAATCCCGACACCAGGCACCTCCTGATCTGCAGTGGATGGAATAATTTGTCAGGAACCCTCAGGTAGATCCCTTTCAAAAGGGACACACGTGTGATTATACCACCACAGTAAAACTCTCTGGCCTTTGGGTCAGAAAACAAAGATAATGTAACAGCATACACCAGAAGAGGAATTTGCAAAACGAGCGGGAAGTCACTATTAAGTCTCTGTTCTCAGCAAATACTTTTAAAAGGAAAAGATGAAACAAGGAGACTTATAAAGAACTACATTTATTTTTGTTTACAGCAGGTATCATAAATAAAGCTAAAACAATTTTCAATGTGTGCAAAATACAGAATTTCCATGTGAAAATTTAAATACAGCATTGAAAACTATTTAATAAAAATACTCAGTTAAGATTATAAAGTAAAATGAAGACAGAAGATTTAGGAAGAGAAGGACAGAATCCTCACTGGTCAGGAAGAGCTAGGAAGACTGCAACAGAAGGTAAAAAACACAGCAACAGGAAGGGGTTTGAAATGGCAGACCTTTACATCACGACCTTCATCTCAAAGCACGCTGAGCTTTGTAACAAAACACCATAGCCCTGAAATACATAGGAATTCGTGTCCTAACCATCTGTGCAGGAAGTGACACTTAAAATACAGAGAGGTTTCTGCGTGGGGACAGCGTGGGCACTTTCAAAGTCATCAAGACATTTTAGGATATCCAAATAAATGAACACTATCACTTTAAGCATGCGAACATACAGGTCAGCAAGATAAGGTGTGGGGCTCTGACCCCATAGCCCTTCTGCATTCCTGGCTGAGGTGTGTGAAATGGGGCAAGTGGCAGAGGATGTCTGGCCCCTCCTGAAAATTGCTGCTTAGATCAGTTCCCGAAGGCCCTTCTCTTTGAAAGGGATCCTCAGCAAGGAAGACTGGGTCACGACCATATCAACCAAAGCCTTAGCACGCTTGCTTCTCAGCCTGAGCCCTTGGTTCTTGTTTGGATTCATTTCTCCTTCCAGATTATCAACATGTGATTACAAATACTGGAATTTATAGAAAAAGGTGCATGCAAAATAATCACATGAATTTGTCATGGAGATTAGTGGCAATGTCTCATGCAGCAAGACAAATCCATTCGTCACCATGGCAAACAGGGACCAGTTAATTACTTAACAAAACAATTCAAAACAAAACTCTCTTGTTATATAAATGTGGCATTTTGATATTACAGACTAAAAATAGCATGCACATCTACTGCTGTTAGGCCTGCTGACTATGTTACCTGGGGTGGAAGACTGGAACTTGCATTGTTTTGGTTACCTTTTCCAACAGAATCCTTTTATATTATACTTTTCTGGTATGAAAGCAAAAAAGTGCTTAGAAAGAGCCACAGTGCTCAAACAATGCTGGCTTATTGTATATTTGAGCTCAATGGAAATAGGTGCTCACACTAACCAGGAGAATCAGCTGGCTAATCTGGTCCTGACCTTATTTTAAATCTTTCCTTCAATACTTCAAAAGAAATAAGGCTTCAACCAGTTCTTTCAAGAAACAATGTACTCGCCTAACTTACCCTAAAGGCACAAGGAAGCATACATGCACAGGCACAGAGAGAAAAACATTCTCTACAGAGAGCGCAGACATTACCTTTTCTAGGACCGTGAACTCAGCAACAGGTTAAATGATCATGCCAAAGCTTGCATCCATTAATATACCAGACACACACAGTTTGCTCCAAAAGTCTTAAAAAACCCCACATAATGTAATGCTTTCAAACAACAATGTTAGTCGCACAATTTTGGAACTGGCAAGCGGAAAAAAATCACCTGAGAGCAGAAAGGCTTCAGCCAGTGAGCGGATGCAGCACCGGAATGATGAATTGGACTAAAAGCAACAAGGGAGATTGACAGAGAAGTCATCAGGAAGAAAAAACATAGAACTTAACTTGGTTATATAGGAAAACATCAAAAAGATTACATAGGTACAAAGAAGAATTGGCCCAAATAAAATTGCCTTTTTTCCATTAAATCACAAATGAGGACAAATAGATATGAATCTTACTAGTAGAATTTTAAGATGAAGAGGTTAAAAAAAAAAATCTACCAATTTGATTGATACCAATAAAGAACCTTCCCAAGAGAATCACCTGCAACCTCCCAGTGGAATATGAGTGTAATTAAGATTCCTCAGGAAAATGTTTTCATTATGCAAGTGCCTGAATTTTGTTGTGGTAATGTTATTTATTTTATTTTTTAAAAACTTTCTACTATTAGGATTCAATTGTTTTAAATTCATTGGACATCAGGGATTTCCAAGTTTCTTACTATATCACCATTTTCTGCAAGTTATGCTCACTCTGCTGAAAAGCAGAAAACTTGCGGTAGTAAACAGCAGGAGAAAATGTTTTTAAAGACTGTGCTGTTGACAAACTGAATCAAGATTGATGTCAAGCCAAATTTTGAAAGCTTAGCACTTAGCAGGTTGCTGTGTTGCAGGAGTAAGATGGTAAACCACACTCCAGATGTTTGTTTTTTACTTTCGTTAGCAAATAATTAAAAAGTATAGTGTTCCAAAGTAGTTTTTTTTAAATGCTATGAAAGAGGTACAGATACTTTTCTTTACATATATACAGATGCCCACTGTGTTACTATAGTTGTCACTGTGTCCAGTCAATATTCTAGCAAAGTTTTACTGAATACATTTGAGAATCAATGGCAATTTATTTCAAATTAATGCTACCATATGCCTAAACAATTTTCTTTAAGCACTTTTTCAAGTTCTGTGCATATGCTTAACATTTTTTTCCCCCAAATACATGAGCATTCTAAAATGTGAAAAGCTTTATCCTCATGGTTTAAAGAAAGTCAAACTACCTAGAAGAAAAATCCAGTTTGTCATTTATTTTACAGAGAAGACACATTTCCTTTTAATACCCTAGAAACAAAACAATTCAAATAATTTTTTCCCACATTATGTTAGAAACGAAAAACTGCCAGCCCATAAGCAGTGCAGTCATTTAAGACCACTGGAAGATGATCTTCAACTTTGTTGCTAATCCAATGTGACATTATTTCCTATTTTTTAAGCCACATTCTTTTGGCTAGAAATAAATGCTACAGATTCTTTTAATTTTAGGCTATACATATTACCATGTTTATGTATTTACCTATTTCCTGGTTAACTTCTGAATTTAAACATTGTAGTACCTGAAAGGCAGGGAGCATGCTTACCTCACTGGCTAACTAGGCTGACGGTAAATCAGAATTTGGGATGTTGATGTCTCCTTGCTGTTAAATAGCTTATTTAACCTGTCCTAACACCTTCTGATTAAGGTAGACCTTGTTGAGAAACATCTGAAAGAAATTAATTTAATAGCTGCTCCAGATTATAGAATTTCACTTTTTTACCATCAGCTTTATACATTGAAATGAATGAAATACCCAACTAAGAAGTAATCTTCTTAGAATACATTTGTAGGCTTTTGTCATTTGTTCTAAACTTGTATTTTTAAAAAATTCCAAAAGACAACAGGAGTAGTGCCTACCCAGAGACACAACAGCAGTGATTTCATTTAGATGAGTGCTTCATAACTTGGTATTCCTCAAATCAGCCACCTAATGAGGAAACCTTGACTTGAGGAGTAAGTCAACGCTACCAGTTCCTTTGACTAGTTTCAATCAAATCTTCACTCAACTTAGACTTGCTTATTTCAAAACTTAGTAGTACAGATTATACACACTATCAACAAAGGGTATCTATCACATGTAAGAAATGTAAAAGGCATGACTAGGAGCAATGTGAATTAAGTACATGATTTTTTTTTTTTTAAAACATATTCATGCAAGTCATAAACCTCATAACCCAGAGCAAAGGTGAAAGCAAGAAAAAATAAAGGTATGCGCCATATTCAGATTTCAAAACCCAGTCATTTGTCATAAATATTCCACAAATACCTGAAAGAATGCACATTCTTTCTTGGTCTAACAAAAAACAACCAAACAAAAAAAGGTGTGGAGGGAGAGGGCAGGGAGAAGAATGGTTTTAAAATGTATCGCCCCCCCAATGGTCTGATCACAGGATAAAATGGGGCGAGGAGAGGGAAATCTATAAAACATCCTTCATCTGTCTCTGTATTCTGGAAATGTGTCTGGACACTGCCCTTCATGCTCTAACATACAGTACATTTTATACTGAAATTTATATTGAAAATTTTGATTGCACCTCATTTATATCAGAAGGAATCCACCATTCACTTAAGTCACATATTAAATTGCATGAAAAGTGAAAAAAACAACAACAAAAAAACCCTCAAGAAAATAATGAGGCTGTTAATTTTGAAAATCTGAAAGGCACAACTGAGCAAGACACAGAAGAATTTAAACCCTATAGAATTTTTTTCACCCATTCAAGCACATTTTCAAGTGATAGCTCTGCTTCCCGGTACATATGAGTAAGTACCTCTAGAAGAGCACAGAGGAATGGCACACCAAGGCTCAAGAGTTCGTACAAGTAGGTATAGTTATGTGCATTGTCCCTGAAATGAAGATCGGTAGCGTGCAGAAACCCATGCATCCAGTTAGACAGGCGTCTGGGAATGTCAAGCAGATCCCTTGTCACCCGAAGGGGCCAGCTTAGCGTGCCCCTAAAGAAGGAAGTCAGGATACCTGGGGACCTGTCCTCTGGACTGCTAGCAGTAGACAAAGTGCTTTCTTTGGTGGTCTCTGGGGGTTTGGGTTCCTCTTTCTTCCATGCTTCTGTTGGCTCCTTATATAAAGCATTTAAAAAAAAAAGTTAAATATACTTCTAAAAATTGGAAAGCACAGTTTCTGTTACTGTTTTCAAGTTTTTATGTATATTGCCATTTTCAGTTGCTCTTAAGTTTTACTTTACTTTGTATAGGAAAAGCTAGCTTCCACTGACAACCAGACTATAAATATGCCAGCTTTAGAGAACCAGGAGCTTATATTTTAGTATTAATTTTATAATTTCTGGACACCAAGCAGAAAACATCTTGCACAAAGACACAAGTATTGCACCCTGCTCCAGATAAAGCTGCCTCAGCTTTTCCTCCATTAGTAACACAACCAACACGTACCTTTCCCTGGATCTGCAATGTTGCTCTTCTCTTTCTGTGTTTAGTAGTGATTTTGTAGTGAGTAAAATGAGGTTTACAGTAAAATTTACCTACAAGAGAAAAAAATAAGTTATATGATATTCTATGTATGTGCCTATGGACTGAAACCCCATTGCTGCATCTAAAAAAAGATGAAATCAGGATAATTAATGACTGGGCAGCAAGAGGAATGGGAAATTTGCCACTGGCTCTCAATAGTTCGCAGTTCTGAATGGGTTACTTTTGCAGTATGCAGGTTTTCACATTTGTTAGATAAAGCAAGGTCATTTATTTACCACACAGGTTTTAAGATTAATAAATAGAAGGAAAAAAAACCCAAAGAGTCTACGAAGTCACAAACATCAAGCAGCAGAAGTCAAATAATCAGTTCAAAAACTCTTTGCAGAAGACTCTCTGGACTACAAAAGAACTACCTTTGGCCTTGAGTCTTATATCCTTTTGTAGAAGGAGATCACGTTAATACTCCAATCTACTCAAATCATTTGGAAGTGACAAAAGAATTTCAATTCAGTTTAATGATTTCCCTCTAAGGTAAAAAGAAAAAAAAAGGCAAAAAAAATAATTCCCCACCTTCAAACCCCAGGCCGTAGGCGGGACTGAGTGCCCAAGATCTGAACCTCCCATTCTACAGCAGACTGGAATAAATTACACTGCTGCTTGGCCAGTACTACTGCTTTCAGCTCCTAAGCCATTGTATCTTCAAAGAAATAAACTATATTTCCCCCCCCCCCCCAACATAAATCTGCCACTTTCATGGCTTATCTATACAGATCACGTTATTTAATGGCCAGTTATAAATGAGGGATGAAAAGAATTCTGTATTGTTGGAGAATAGTCACCTTTCCCCCCTCCCTCTGTTTTGAACTGCACCTGGACAAAATGTATTTTGTTCATTTAACTTCTTTTCCACTGAGGATTTCTTCGTTTAAAGCTCAGGTCTGTCATAAATGGATTCCTCTGAAAGACTAGAACTACAAGTACATGGACTCAAAGATCACCATAGATACAAACAACAAACTTGGCAGACCTCCTCCTGACCGAGCTTCTTGGCCTGTTCTTTTTCCCTAGTTCCATTAAAAGCATCAATACTCAGACATTTTAAAATATTTTTAAATAGCTCCTATATTACCTTCTTCAACATCAAAGGCATAAATTCCTAAACGGAGTGTTGTAGAACATATTTCACACTTGAAGCACTCCCTATGAAAGAAGTGGCCTTCTGCACTCAGCCGCTCCATGACATATACCCGTTTTTTGCAGAAATAACAAATGTCACTCCCTCCAATAGACTGCGGAAATTCTTTTCGCAGAGATCCCTGTTAAAAGATAAAAAAAAGAAACGTACATAAAGCTGTTGCACTACACCCAGATGTAAATTCTTTTTAAGTGGGCAGCTGCTTTAGCTGCTTGAAGTTTTAAACAGCATCCTCCACACGCAATTAAAGTAAGCATCAGTAAGCTTTTTTATTACTCACTTGCTGTGATTCTGTGTGTTTATGCAGCATTTCATAAATCAGACATCACAAGGACTTTAAGGGGTAAGTTTTCAGTTAGACTTGCATTCAGCTTCCCTCTGGGAGTTCACCAACATTTTGTGTTTACTTGGGTACAAAAGCAGCATCAGCCCCAATTGCCCATTTCTGACCCTGCACTGTGCTGGCTCAGTCGCTCGTACCTCATGGCTGTGGACATCGGTGTTTCTCAGAAGAGGGCAAAGGCAGACTTCACCAGCCTCAAACAACAGATGTGCATTTGGAACTAAGAAAACAGATACCCTGGAAACTCAATTCATACACACGCTGGAGGAAAACGTAGGCACATGCTTTAAGGTCCAGGAAGAAAAACTGTCACTCTTTGATGCTGGTGGCTGAACTACCATTTACATCACTGCAGATGTACTTTCACTCTCAACCATGTTCCTCCTGAGACTATGGCCCAAGCTGCGGTTTGGTTTGAAAAAATCAATTTAATTCCCACCACTGACATTCAGAATATTTTTAACTCATTGAACTTAAACTACGATCCACATTAACAAATTGAAACTATTTTGAAAGCTGTCATTGCATTTGGGCTGGCAATTAACATTCTAATTGCCACATATCCCATCTTCTCCAGGTATACACGCAAAAAGTACAGAAAAATAAATTATAAAATGGATTAGATGCTATTGAGCTTTCCTTGTTAGAGGCAGGTATGAGGATGTTACTTTGCATTATTGTGTTATGCTTAGTTATAGGTCGGTACAGATGAGCATCCTGTCCCTACCACAGCCATCACCACCTCCCTCCCTTTCCACCATCCCCGCTGCCACAGGAGGGGGACCACGCATGGGACAGAGGCACAGGCCTGGCAGAATCCAGGCACATTCAGAACACAGCACACAGTCCACACAACTCATCTTTAATTTGCCAGTAAAAGGCGGCCTTGCAACAGTTTTTTTTAATGTTAAGTGCAAATCATAATTGTCACACTGTCTTGTGACTAAAAGTTGAGAATCCTATTCCAAATCTGCCATTAGTAATCCATTTTGTTGTGATGGATCATTTCAGAGCATGAAAATTTCCAAATGATCAGCCATGCAAATGGATAAACATACAAATGTATTTTTAAAAAGACGATGTTAATAGAACAGATAGTTACAACGAAGCAGAAACAACTGAGTTTAGTGTTGGCTAGTAAGTGTAACACCTTACTTCACTTCCCAATACCTGACAGCTCTGAGCAGTGGAGGCAGGAGATGGAGAATGAGGAATGGGGCAAGAACCTGTAGCACTCTCCAGAGACCGCTTCTGAATTCAACACAGAACAGTGTCAGTTTAAAAACAGCTCTCTTCAAAATGAGGCACGGTGATGCAGCATTTGAGAGTTAAAAATAACTGCAGAAGCATGTACTGTACAAAACTTTCTTTAGAAGCCACCCTGATTAATAAACATCTTTTGTTACTAATTGTACTAGCAATTACATTTAATAAAGCCTCCTGAAGTTTTAATTCATACAGACAACTTATAAAAATATAAATAGAAAACATGGTGAGCAACTTTTCTAGCATACCCCTGCATCAGCATATTTTGCCAATATGCACATGACGCCTTAGTAATTGTTAGGCCAAGACCTTCCATAATGCTTAAAGAACTCCACAACCAGGGTTTTAAGTTGTGATGATGTTCTGGAAATGCCACTAAAATTATTGTTTCTTTGTGGGTTTAGCCTTACCAGTTCAAGGGGGGGAAGCTGTGGCTTGGGTCTGTGATCATTCACATACAGATTGACAAGAACTTCAGCCACAGCTCCAATTGCACGTGAGACCTTCCCTACAGTCATCTAACCAGAAAAGGGGAGAAGATGAAGAACAGAATGAAGAGCTTTAGTTATTCTGAAAAAAAGAATTTAACGATAAAAGGACAAGAATGGTTTGAAAACATGCAAACAATAATAAAGAGAAGCTAGGAGAAAGAACAGAGGCGAAGTCTAGCACAGCAACAAGCATGTTCATGCATGATCAGCATGGTCCAGCTGGTGGCCATAGCAGGCTTCCATGCAGCCCACACACTTCTCCCTGCACACGATGGAGAAATAGCTGCTGGGAGCAAACGTTGCTCCCACAGCAAAAGGCCTCCCACCACATCCATGAAGAGCCCGACTATCAGGGTTGGACCATTCCAATAGATTAAAACCCCCCTTTTCTTCACCTTGACTTTTAGGACTTTGTTGTTGTATTTCAGAACAGGAGGTGGGGACTAAAATTTTACATGAATGGACCACAAACCGTGGCATTTCGGGAAACATTCTATGAAAGCATACTAGAAGTCCCACATGGAAATGTTTTGTTGATGCTCACAGAGCAACCATTCTGCCTCTCCCCAGTGACTCATCTTAACGCCACGGAAAAATGGAGAAGCTACACTCATGAAAGGAAGACATCTCTTTTAATCTACTTCATCATACTATTGCAGCCCTGAATATTAGGCTGTTTCCAAATCTACCCCCAGACAGGCCTGCAAGCAGACTACTGTTCCTTAAGCTGTGGCTCCAAATGTATCACAGCCAGACACAACAGTATGGTACAGGCTTCCTTGCCAAAACCCATCCCTGGGGACTGGAAAAGAAGTGTGTGTGCGTGGGCATGTGTATGAGTGGCAGGCAGGCACTCCAGTTCTCTGTTCCTGGAAAAAAACAGCTGTGAAGACTTCATAGATTTACAGTAGTATTTTCTACCCTAAACCAAATTTCTTGTACTGATTTTGATTTAAGTTTAATAGTCAATCTAAGGTCCTACATCTTTGGTGGCAAAGGCAGCAAGGGCCATCCTGGTATAGCCAGAGATCCGACACACTGTTTCTGAAGCCAGGATTTTTTTTTTCCCCTAGAGAATCCACGATCTCATCTCTTAGACTCCATTTGCCTCCCACAGAGCCCAAGTATTAAGTCCCACACTTCTCAGATAAATGATTTTGCTACTGCCACCACACCAAGTCCTGCTAATGGAAAGTCTCTAAAATATCAGAAAGTTAAACCATGGAGAAAGTAAAAAAATATAAAAGCAGTGGTATTCATAATACTTTAAAATTATTTAAAAGCACTTTCTATCAAGATTAAAGCAACTATAATGCATTTTGGGTGTTTTTTTCAAAAATTATGATAGATTAGAACAAGTTCAGGAACCTGGAAACATGTCCAGACCCTCAGAGCTCCCCTTATCTTTTGAGAATTATCCAATGATTACCTTAATATCCAGGCAAATACAGAATATGTATGTTAAGATGACAAAGACCATTCAAGGGACAAATCTCTGTACTGCTTGGTTTTGTTTAATATGAAAAGACTTTTAAATATTTGTCCGTATCTGCACAATTTGTGGGGAAACAACAGCAAAGTAAACTGTTAATTACATACTGCAGAGCTGTCCTAAGTGGTACATTAAGTTATAAACCAAAACTAGAAGTGATATGACTTGCTACTACAGGAAAATTAAGTTCCTTTGTGTTGTTTAAGATCACAGAAGGCAAAATTTTCCTCATCAAATTCTGCACCTCTGAATATGCTGAGCAACTTTTAGGCTATATACAACTAATTACCCACGATCCCCCAGGTAAAAGGAAGCATTCAAAGTCAGTTGAAGCAGAAAGTTTACCTCTAACTAGTTAAACAATAAGGCTATGGTTAAAATGCAAGTAGTTGAATTTCAGGAAAAGTATCCTTGAGCCTGAACTACACCTTGCAATTCATCAGGTCAGTTGATTTCTTTTCTCCACCCACTGGAGGAATCTGCGCCAACATTAAAGCAGTCAAAACAAGAAAACTGCATGTTTATACATACTTTAAAAAATATTATTAAAAGGAAATGTTCTTGTAATGAAGCTGAATTCATATTCCCTGTAAAAGCAAATGGTATATCAATTTAACGACCAGAAGATTGCTGATTGCTCTCATCTCCCAGTCAACAACCACCAACACAAACATTGATGCTATTCAACAGCAGGGAGGGCAGGAAGCAAGTGCACTTGAGGACTGATTAGATCTCATTTTAGAAAAACTATTTAATAAGGACCTACTACTGGAGAAAGATCTCTACTAGTGCTCCTTACTGAATCGGATATGTGGGTAGTCAAGAGGAGATCAATTTGCCACAGCCCCAGAACTATACCTTTCAGATGCCTTGCAGACAGATCTAGATAGATTGGAACACTGGGAAATGATTAATGGGATGAAATTGAGCAAGTCCAGATGCTGAATTCTGCACTTAGGATGGAGTAACAATAGGCACAAGTATAAATGGGGAGAGGAGTGGCTGGAGAAGAGCCCTGCAGTAAGGCATCTGGGGGTGCTGGTCAACAGCAGGTTCAGCATGAACGAAGAGTATTCCTGGCAGCCAAGAGGGCAAACCACGTCCTGGGGTGCATCACACACAGCATAACCAGCCGGTTATATATATGGCAACTATCCCACCGTATCCTCCACAGGACACGTGGAAACGGTTCAAAGCCGCACTAGGGGAGGTTCAGACTGGACATTAGGAAGCATTTCTTTACCAAGAGGATGATCAAACACTGGAACAGGCTTCCTTGAGAGGTGGTTGATGCCCCAAGCCTGTCAGTGTTTAAGAGGCATTTCGACAATGCCCTTAATACCATGCTTTAACTTTTGGTCAGCCCTGAATCGGTCAGGCAGTTGGACCAGATCATTCTAGGGCCCTTCCAAGTGAAATACTCTATTCTATGCAAATGCCATTCAATCACAAAATAAAAATACCATGGCAGGACGAGTATCCACTAGAGCAGGCCCATGAGCACCTGCCACCATCAGAAACCCACAGAGAATGGGAGGGATGGGGCGTGCAAGAGCAGTGCTGCCCTACAAAGCTTGTGACTTCTGCCCTCATACAACAGCAGCACAACTGCTCAGCAACCCCCTGTGTCTCCTCTAAATCTCACCCTGCTTATGGACAATGACTTCAGTAACATCCTCACCCATTTAATCGTGTAAATGTAAAAAAACTCCAGTTGCAGGAGAGAGAGCCTGACACCAAATATACACACATTGCTTTAGAGCTCTTACATGGCTTAGCTTTGGTCAACACCACACAAATCTCTACCTGCTTGATGCTGCTCGTGTACCCTAGAAACTCAGCATACACCTAGGAGTTTTTATATTTTGCTCATGCACTTACTACCCTTAAGGCTACTGTGTACGTGAAGTCCCCACACACATGCAATTTTGTAGTGCTGGGGCCACTATCAATAGTTAACAGGCTACTGCTCATAATTTGGGTTAGTTAATACCAGTAGCTTTAAATCCTTTGTTGAAAAGATAATCTTAAAAATGTTACCCTCCATGATGAATTTCAGAAAACAACCAAGAAAACACTTAAAAAAAGCCCAAGTGTGATTTACTGACCATTGACCTATCAATGACATGTTGCCAAAGCTTTGCAGCAGGTTGATCACCGTGGTTAACGTGGGGAGAGAAAGCTGCCTCCTGTATTTCCCTGTGCTATTGTTTGTAACACCACAACCAACCACCTAGTAAGCCTCAGCAGTATTTTAATAAAACAAAGGAAATATGCTCTCTACCTCCAAACATATACAAAGCTTCCCCTTTGTTGTTTCATATCCTTAATGATTATGATTTTCCTGATCGTATTTTGCTTTGAAAGCGATTTATTCACTTCTGGTACCACCTGCTACATATATTTTACTTCTGAAATAAACAACATTAGAGTAATAAGTTACTACGTATGGGAAACACCCAAGCCCTGTTTACTCCTGGTAATTAGAGTCACGTCACTGAAGGGAAGTAGTTGGTCTAAACTCTGCAGGCAGCAAAGCCTATTGATTGCAACATCTTCATAGCTCTTATGATGTACTGTGGATTCACTCATGCAAAGCTTAAGTGAATGCAGTTTTCTGAAGGTCAATCCAACTTTAAACAGAAAACAGGAATAACCAAAGCCCAGCCTGTAATGTAATATTTGTTAATTCATAATTCTACCATAGTGAATTTTGACTGATGATTACAGCTAGAAGGTAATTTTGATTATTACTGGCAACTTGCATGTATGTCATATAGAAGTTAATTCTTAACAAGTTGTAATGACTGTATGCCTTTAAAAGAAACAATATGCTTCCATAGACCTCCTTTTAAGTGCTCCTTTTAGGACTGAAGCTTAATGACAAGTTTCTGTAATAAGACAGCATGCTTTGTTCGCCACCAATTTCAATAAATATGTCACCATAACTAATACTGTTCCATTGAAAATTCAACAGATGTAAATGATCATTATGTCTGATAACAATTTCAGTACTCACTTGAAATTAAAATGACAGTACTAACTATTTAAAAGTTGGGAGGATGCTGATATTTACAGGTCATATCTCATGAAGTCTTACAAAACTTTAAAAAAAAACCAAACAACTTATTTTATCTTCTGGTTTTCTGCTGGGAAAAACCAGAAACACCGAGTGGGACATGACAGAGCTATTCCTGTTGGTTTACCAGTCCTGAAGTCCTTTTCCATACTGAAGTCTAGACTTACCTACTGATACCTCTCAGAACAGAGACTAGAAATACAAATTCTGAGTCCTATAACCTCACCCTCAAGGTAACACAAACACAGGCAATTACTGTCTCTCACAGCAGAGACACATATTGTTAAATTATCATGCCCAGTACTTAAATGTGCACTACACACCTGAAATATTATCAAATTTTATTTATATAGTGCTGTACATGTAGCCAGTGTTTTATAGAGTATGATAAAATTCTCATGTTCTGAAAAGTGTGCAATCTTAAAAGATAAAACATGGATGGGGACAACAATTTAACCATGGAAGGGCACGGACAGATTGCTTGTTTTTAAATCAAGGCTGCAGCAGGTGTTCCCAGAAAATTTAATACAGTAAAAACAGCAGTAAGAAATCTGCTTCTTGGAAAAATTTTTCTTGAGAAATCACAAAAGGTAAGCCAAAACATGGCTTGAAGAGGGACAGAACTTAAGTTGCCAAAGAGAGGTAAAGCTAAGTAACGGGTTATCATAGGACTATATCGACCTCACAGTACTTGAATAGTATGGAGAACAGAAGTCTTGCACACCTGTTAACACTTCCCCAGCACATCACCAACACAAATAACAGTGCTGGACAGAGATCCAAAGAGACATTGAGTCCATCCCCTATCCCCAGGGGCAGCATCCACTTTACTTGTATAAACTAAGAGCACATTGGCATAACCTGCTCCAAAAGGTCTCCGTGCTGCAGACTCCAGCCCCCCCCAGCACCCTGCTCATTACTGTTCAAGTGTCCCCTATGCCCTTTCCCAAGCCTGATGTGAATCTCCATTTCCATGGTGACCGCCTGTCACCCCTTACTGTGCCAATAGTGGGTACAGAGGACAGGTACACACACCGTGGCTGACCAACCCCATTTAACCCCTTCACTCCCCTCTTAGTTAGCCCTGTAGCAAGGACAGCACCCACAATGTCACTTGTACTCACTGGCAACCCTGGAAAGGAAACTCAGGGGGTTTGCCTTTTCTTTTCCTATTTTTTTTTTTTTTAAATCTACTTAATACCTTTCCCACTGAAATATCTACTGTAATTCATCATCTGCCATAACGGGGAGGAAAGTAAAATTTTGCCTGTTCATTATCAGGCCCATTCTCAAATATGGTCTGTCAAATGCACCATATTTAGACATATGTAATGCAGACAGTGTACAAGAGGCCCTGAGCCTGTACAAGCAGTATACGGGCCATCAAGACGTTCATGCACGTAGATCTGCCAAAGGATACAGGTAGTCCTACCTAACTAGCCAAATATTTACCAAATGAGAGATGAACATGTATTTACTATACTGGTGATAGAACAAGATTTTCTTGCCTCAGCTATGCTGATTCTGAGCCATTACCTCTGGAGAGATCATTTTCAATTAAACTCAACTCAGTCTGAGTGAAATCAAGTCAAAACAACCTGCTGCTACACCATTTAAATACAACAGCAAACTAATACAAGGCCATGGGTGCACTTTAATAAAAATGCAGCTGAATTTAAAACATACAGAAATCATTGCTCAGGTTAAATGTTCTCTATAAAAAAATTTTTTAAACCTAGTAAAATCATCACTCACAGTTTCCATATGATTACGAGCTGTTGTTCACATAGTTCTTTGGCTTTACTTTTATTCTCTTTCCAGTGTCACAATAGCTCTCCAAATCAAATGAGCTACAGTTCCCAATATTTTGGAAGCCATTGCTTAGCTTAAAACCCATCATATGCTATACTTCCTAGGTCATAAAAAGTAAGAGGTAAATCCAGGCAAAGGATTGATGATGAATGGCAAAGGATGAAGAGAATTAGGGGATTACCACAGTAAGGCACCTGCTGGGCTTGCACTGTCCTTGAAAGGCAGTGTAGCCTACATTTTCCTGGGGACTGAGAGAAAGGGAGGCTTTTCAACATAGCTCTGTCTCAGGCAAGGAATGGGCCTCAAAGATAGTACCCATTTTGCCAAGTAGCACTTCTTTCATGTGTCGGGCAGCAGATCTGCCAGCTCCAGCAGCACCTGCATTGGGTGACAGCAGTCACGTTCAATGGTTCTAGAAACTTGGCGTTTCCAGCTTCATTTCCACACCACCCTATTCCATACCACACTGCTTCCAGACTGCTGCTACGTAACCTGTGTGTGAAGGAAAGGGGACCCAGGCCTTTACCTGTCCCAAGAAACTGAAAAATACAAAACTTTCTTCAACTAAAATCTTTCTAAAACAAGAGGAGATAAAAGCAAATATCTTCTTCCACAGATGAAAGCACAGTGCAGTGTGACATCAGCACAGTAACAAGTGCTGAGTATCTCCAGTTCAAGTGTTATCTAATCACCTTCATTCAGAGTATACATATTTCCTCTCTGTAAAGTTTGCTGTTACAAAGAACTGAATTCTAACAATTAATATGTAAAAGCAAGTTTAAGGTAGAAATCAGTAAATAAACAACAATAAAATCTGTCTGTCTCGACAAGTGCTCATACAATTCTGAGATGTCCCCATTATTGTGCAGGTTCTCCCCTACAGTCCACATGGATATTCTTATAAAACGAAACACAAACACCACACAGGAACAACTAATTGATCCCATCACATCCAGTTGGCTGTACAATGTGAAGCTTTCTCTGCTAGTCATGTCTATAGTATTATGCAACAATGGAACGATTAAAATCAGCAGCAATGTAAAATTTTCAGAATGAAAGTAAAAATTTTGTTAACTATTTGCTTTGTTCTTCAGCTTTATCCCTGAACTATTTTTAACAATGCCTTTCCTCTTCCAAACATGCAGAATTAACAACAGTGAACAAAGAAAAGTTTGATTCAAATGTGAAATATAACCTATACAACAGATCTGCTGGCAGCGCCTTCCATCCAAGCCATTTCTCAAGCAGCTGTAGTGCAAGTTTGGATTTTACAGGAAAAATGTGTTAATAGTAGTACCTGTCTAGAAGGAACAGCAGGGGAAGCTGAACCAAGAGATGATGGAGAAGAGGCAACAGCTGAATCATGAGGGCAAGAGGGAGTTGGGGGCTGAGAATGGGAAAAGCCTTTAGTGGGTAGCTTATTCTGTGTAGAGCAGAAACAGGAGAGTTATCCAAGAGACAGTGACATCAGCAAAGGTTAAGAGAATAATTTCACAGTCATGCATCAAAAAAAAATAGAAAGATAATAACTACAATTCTGCTCTTTTCTCTATTTCTGCACAGCGAGCAGCCATGGAAATCACAGCAAAACCTTCACAGCAGATGATATTATTGTACTCCTTTTTCTTATTAAAAATATTTACAATGGGCAGTAAGATAAGATAATGCTGGGAGAAAACATAATGAAACATAAGAAATTCCATATTGCAGTAAGAGCAATTCATTAGAAACTGAGCTATCAGTGTATACTTAAGCACAATGCATGGTTTATTCTAACACAGTTCTCTTGTGCTAAAGTACTCCTCCTAGCTATATAATTTAGATTGTGTTTTACCTCAATTAAATTATGCAATAATATTTAAACAAAGCTTTTTTACCCGTTTCAGTGGAACCCGCATTACTTTTTGGATCCACACGGGATAAAAGGAAAGTTAAAAACAAAACCACTGCAATTTTCCCCCCTCCTATGAATTCTGATACATCTTCTATCTTAGCACTTCTTCAGGAGCAAAACCTAATATTCACCTTTGGAAACTCCATGTATCCAAACATTGAGGCAAGATGTGCTGCTTTCTCTTTAATGTTCTTTTTATGGAATTCCCTATTTGCTATGGTCTGAGCTCTTTTCTGCAAGAAGAGCCAGGGAAGGAAAGTCAAGAAAAGAAAGAGAGAGAGATTTCAGTTAATGTCACATACATCAGCAGAATTACAGCAAGTTTTTAGAAAGACTTTTTTTGGTCTTAATATAACCTAAAGTCAACAGAGAAAAAGCCAACATATCTAGGAAAAATACAGTATAGAGATTAGCACAGGCAGTTAAAAGACAGAAAGTAAAATAAATTGCTTGTCACCTGTTTCATTTTTTCCTCCAGGTGCTGAAGACGCTCAAGCACTCCAGAAAGTACAAATGCAGCAGAACAGGCAGATGCAAGATTTTCAGAGGTTTCTGACAGACTGGGCTGGGTATCTGTTTTTTGTACAGTCTTTGCTCTCCTGGCCATAGGATCAGAACCATTTAAAGACTGTTTGGGTTCCCTGACCTCGTGTTCACTGCTAGCTACCACCTGAAACTGGGAAACACTTCAAGTGAAAAAAATCTGCTTTCTGCACTACCATGCAGTATATGCAGCTTTTAAGGATGCTTCTGAAAGCACAGCACAGTCATGCACATAACTAGAAATAAAATGGTTTTCACATCACTCTTTGCACGCTGTCTACTGTATCTCTGATGCTTGTGTCCATGCACTAAAATAAATCAGTCCTACATAACTTATGCAGGTCTTGACATCCTTCTTCAGGTTTGTTTGAGTTTTAATAAATAACCCATGACAGCATCAGTGCAGAAGAACATGACGCTATCTCCTTTTAGGGTTTTTAGTAAAGGTTTTAGTATTGGGTTTTTTAGCATCACATCTGCCTGAAACTAAACTTACAAACAAATTGTAGGAATGTCAATAGTAGTTCTTGGCATAATTCTGGATCTAATCTGACCAAAGTCAAGCTATATTGTATTTCAGATTTAAAGCTGAGGAGTCTCTGAATTTGAATCTTCATATAAAATAGGTTTTGAAGTAAATGAAACATTTGAACCAGTCCAGCTTTATCAAATTCAGTTTTAAAAATTACCTTCCAAGCTGGTCTTTTCATGACAGTTTTCTACTTCAACCTAACTGTCCAATTCAAATAAATACAGAAACTTTCCAAATTTCTCAGAATTAAAATTAAAAAAACCTAATGCGAATCAACTTCAGTATGCTCCTGATGTTTCAGGATAGAAAACCTGCCTGTAAACCAACCATTCTTAACTGGTTTATGAATCTGCATTATTCATCAAGCTGATCTGCAGATTTCCACAGGAAATGAGATCTCATTTCACTGCAGGCTACTCTTGAAATGCCACTATGGGATATTTACTTCCATTTAAAACTCTCATGTAAAGTGAACATCAGTACTATTTAATATGAGATTGCTTTCACTGGAAGTACTATGAGAAAAATTTAGATCATGTATTCAAAAATTTTGCCCCATGTATATGACATCGCAAAACAGCTTTCAACAGAAGTTCTTATCACAAGTTCTATCTAAAGAAATAAAAATCCCTGGGCACCAATATCAGGTTTTCAATGCTCAACCTTTTATCTTAGACATTTTTGCCAGCTTTCTCAGGGTGGAAGACTGCCCAAAGCTTTGAGTACATGCATGGACAATTTTTAAGGTGCTGCTGCAGTTTTCATGCATGTTAAATGTAGCTATGTAATTATATTTATACAATTTATAGTCTAGATGTGATAACACAGAAATCAACATCTACGTTTTTAGGGCTTTTTCCATAGTTACTAATTCTTTCAAATAGTTTTCTCATCTGGTCAAACAGCTGTAAAATAGCCTTAAGCTTTAATATGGTCTTCACAATTCTCAGCTAAGTATATCTGGTAACTCTGCAGATTAAATCTAAATAGTGTTTTATATGTTCTGTAGTTGCACAATAACATTGAGTTCCCAGCAGTACGAGAAATGGTGTGTTTGTCAGGTGTTACCCATATGAGTTCCTACCTGCCTTTTTGGTTGAGGTGGAAGAAGACTTGGATCCTTAGGTTTAGCAAAGCGAGGATTAACAGGAGGGTCAGAAGACAGCAGAGCTGGTCTATCTATTAGCTCCTTGTAAAGCATTTTTAAAATTATAAAAACAGAGTGGGAAAAAAAAAAAGGAGGACAGTAAATAGGATTCAAAGATCTTTTAAGGCAGAAAGAAATAAAAGCTGCTTTTAAAGACACATTACTGTGGAGTTTAACAACACGTTTTGCACATTTTTGTCACCTACCCATTTTTTTAACTCCTTCTACCATCAAGGATATACTTAAAAGTCAGCACATTCAGTATTCTTTAAGAGACGATATGGTCAAAAGCTAACACATTGAGGATTCCTTCAGCGTGGCCAAGCAAACCTCTGAACACATATCACATGCAGAAAGTTCAGGTCTTTTGAAAGCTCAGGTCAGAGTGCAAACAACAGTGGTTCACAGACTGCGAAAGTCACTTGACATCTATAAAGCCTACAATTCTGGAGGACTTAACTATGTAAATAAACAAATGGATAAAAGCACAAAGAATTAAGAAAGCCGCCACCTTTGATGGAACCACGACACTTTGCTCATCCTTCCTTCAGGTCTTTTAGGTGACAGATCCAAACTCGGCTGACTCAAACCATATCACTGGATGAAGTATGATTTTGACCTAATCATCTCTACCTCGACAGCATGGGATTATTTTTAGAACGCCACTAGTCACACTAACAACAAACCACAAAAAATATGTGGAATGTACAAATATATTCCATTATATATACTTTAGGAATGGAAATGGCAGCCAGACACATCTTGCACAAGATTAGGTTCCCTTCTTACGCTTTTTAAGTTTTCCACAAAGAAGGATTCCACTGGTTATATAGTGCCCTTTATTCATACAATATAAGAAAAAAAAAAGTCCTTCTGCAATACCACATGCAGCCAGTTTAGACTTCCACGCAAAGCAAAAATTCCACAAGAGATTTCTAGACATTGCAATTCCACTACACTTTTATATATAATATAATATGTATCAATACATTATATTAACATGCATTATTCAACCTATATTATTCATATTTGCTTTCCAAGTATTAAGAAGAATACCTTCAATTTGTATAAAGTATATATATATTAAAAAAAACCAACCACCCACTTCAAACACGTAACATCCATTTTTTCCCTTGGAAATCTGTGTCACATTTTCAAGGAGGAACCACAGTTTAATTTTAGAGATCACCTTTATGTTCATCTATGACCTACCTGCCTCCGAAAAACTGTATTTGGAGCATTGTCTTCAAACTTTGCCAACAGTTGAATTGCCATTGATTTAACTTTGTTCTGGTTCATTCCTTCTCTGCCATCACCCTGTTCTTTCCCAGCATTTGTCCCTTGGCTTGAAAGGCCCGAAGCCTGCAAGGAAACAATAACCAATGTTTTCCTTGAGTTTAGCTATGACACTCATGAAGAGAGATAGAGAGAGAGAGATAACATCCTTGTTAGCAAAGGGTGAAAGGAAATACAGTCTACAATATATTAAACTTGACACACTTTCATATCCAAAATTCACCAAAAAATATTTTCTTTGGTTCCAAAGTACATTAAGAAGTGAATATTAATCACTACTGGTGATGATTAAAAAGGTTCACAAAGGTAACTAATCAGAGAGGGACTAGGAAACAAGCTGCAATGCAAACTCCTCAAACAAAAATTTGTTAAAGTGAGTTGGAAAAAGGGGAAAAAAAACCCAACCCAATTCCTTAAATGTTGTTGAGTCAGAAAGAACACTACAGCAATTTAGGTAATGCACTCCTCACTACCAAATAATTTAAATAAATTTAGCTCTCCTGCAGCACACACCACAGTAAAATCATGCTTTTGAAGAGGAGAGGCTTTTTGTTCCCACCAAGCACAAGAGGCCAAGCTCTGTCCCCTCAACTCCCGCTTCCCGTCAAGAAGCCGGATATGTGTGAATGCTACTGAACACCAACCTTCTCGAAGACACCAAAAAGACCTTTTCGACGTCTTTTGTTAGTCTCATTTTCTTCTGTTCTCCCTTCAACCTGAAACAGTAAAGCCAAAACAAGTTCTGTAGATTACTGCAGCGGCTCCCAAGCAGTTTTACCCAGGATATTAACTTTCACAACCAGGCAAGCATGGTCTGGCCTGTGTTAAGGCAAACCCATGTGAACAGTGCCAGTGTGCGAAGGTCCTTATAGCACTAATGCACCTCGTTAGCCCCTCCTCAGCTCAGCAGGACCATTCCTGGTGGCCCTCAAGGAAGATATCACACAGGCAAAAAGCTGCCCTGTAAACCCCTGACCGGGAGCTCTCAATGGATTCGGATGGGTGAAAATACATGCTTGTACACTTTTTGAATACAGGCCATACAACGTTGGTGTTCACCTTTTCCTCTTTCAGCACTTAAAAGTTTATAATTCATAAAGCACTAGCACACCCTTGAAGAAAAAGGCATTACAGCATCAGTTAGTCTGTGAATTCTAATCCAGACTGGTTTCCAGATAAGTAAAAAAAATCCAGAAACCCATCACTCTTTCACTAAGGTCTTCACATCTCTTTTAACCTAGATATCTGCAGGCAGATCATATGTTCCCAGTGAAGACATCTCCTTTTTTGTAGCAATTGCTGTCTGCTTTAAATGTCTGTCTCCCTTGAAAGGTTCCTCTCCTGACTATTGCTTTATGTTACAGTAAATTTGCCTCTTGTGCTCAAGCTATGCACGTATTTAATTATTTTACTGAACTAGAGATTACACAAATAGTAAATATTACTTCATACTCAGTCCACACAAACTTGCAATATAGTCAATGCTTAAAAATTTGTGCCAGTTATTAAATTCAGTCTTGAAGATTTGGTACAACAGAGATATTTTTTGTCATACTACATTATACTTGATGAACAATTAACTACATTCCACTTATTTACATTTGCCAATGCTGTAAATGAGTGATTGCTCAGCCAATTTAAAAAAAAAAAAAGAAAAAAGAATAAAGAGAGAAAGATCAAAGAATACAGGCTTCTTTTTTACATATACACTGTTTGTAATAAATCATTATGCAATGAATAGAAGTAATCCCAGACAACTCCTGGGCAAAACCCAAAACAATCAGATGACAATATTTTGATTACTTTGTATGCTTTGGTACATTGTCTTTCAAGCACCAGCTCTCAGTAATCTAGCTTTACACTACCTATAGTCATTAGTCTACCAAGGAGGAGTAAACAACATTACAGCACAGTGTATTCTGCATAATAATCTGTACCACATAAAAGCAGAATTTGCCTAAGTGAATGGAGCAAACAAGATGCTGCCTTTCAAAAAAAGTCTTACATAAAGGGCTTTCGTTAACATATTTACAAATAAGTGAAAGACAATGCAATTTAATTGCCTAGCAAAACTCCAAGAAAGAGGACTGTGCCCTTTATTGTGTAAACACCTCCATTCATTTATTAGTCTGGAGCACAGGAAACCTCAGTTCCTTTCCAGCCTGGCTGACACTCATAGGAGAATGGAAAACATTATCCAGCCCAGCATACGCTGCCAGAACAGCTACTGCCACACCAGCTCCAGGCCCCTGCTTCCTGGGCTCTCGCAACCTGCGCTCAGATAAGGGTCACTTTTTCAGCCAAAGAAAAGGACAAACTAGATGGTACAGAAAGCTTACTAAGCTTAGAAGCTAATTCTGTAACCTAGCTGGTTTTTGACTCTGTGGTATGTGAGTGTTCTCCTTCAGTCATACCTAGATAATGCTCAGCACCACTTTGTGCAGGGGAAAGAACCATAAAACTGAAGCCGCAGCCAAACTCCTAACTTGAGCAGTTGTTTTCCAAGGACCTTCATTTCCCAGCTAGTTTCAGGCGGTGATGGCACTCGCAAGACTTTGCCTTAACCTGAGTACTGTGTTTGCTGCTTAGTTTCACGCCCTATCTGACAGGGCTGCAAAGCCTCAACAAAACAAGGTCTTGACAGTCCCACTCCCCGAGCTGATTTGGAAAATATCGCTTCCACTTCTTATTTCAAACGAGCCCCTGTAGTGTGAAACCCAAAGGGTCCTGTCAAGCAAATCACCTCATGCTTTCATGTGGTGCCAAGAACTATACCTCCTGTTATGACAGAAGGCTTATTTCATGACAGGAGGTTACTCAAAGGGCTGTACAGCTTAGTAATGGAAAGCTCTCCCCACTACTAAAAGTCTATTTACTTCTGCAAATAACTCATGGAAAAACAAAAACATTGTGGTCATGAAAAAGGTTTTTCTTCTAAAGAAGTCACCCGCAAGAAAAATCAATGTTTGTTTTGCCTATTTGGTTTCTCGCTGCTCATTTAGCTGGGAAACATGTTACTTGGTTTTGTGTGTAAGTGGGTGGCAGGGAAAAGTTATTTCCTAACAAGGATATATGAGGTTACTGGGCAATGGACTGTCCACAGTTTTTGAAAATGTATTTGTGGATGGAAAATAGTCAAGACATAAGCCAGTCTAGGAAAGATCTGGAAATTCTGAAGTAATTCTTTAGGTGAAAAAAAATTAATTAAAAAAAAATAAATCACATTTTTACCAAAACTGAGGAGATAAAATAGCAACAAATTTTAAAAGCAATATATTAAAATACTGAGAAATCCAGTTCATACATATGCACCTGAACTTTTATTAAGGACAGTGAACTCTAAAAGAAGTAGCAAATCTGTACTTTTAAAGGCAAAATTTAGAATCTCCTCATAGGTATAAATGAAGTGATACAGTTAAGCATTAAGGAGGTCTGTATAAAAACAAACAAACAAAACTGCAAACAAACCAAAACCTAGGGAAAAAAAAAGCAGAAAAGAAAAAATAGAAAGAATGAACTTTAGAATCATTGTAGTAGAAAGACAGTTTCTGGCTAGCCCAGGAAACTCAAAACCTGGAACAGTTTTACAATAAGCTGTGTTTAAAAAAAATGTAGAAGTTATGTTCATTTCGGTGGGGAGCACATGCTGCTGTCTAACTTGTGCTGGTTAATCTGCAACAGTTGGACTTGAGACTCTGGTGCCTCAGAGCCAGGTTGTGCAGACACTCCCCATTTAAATTGAGGTTAAAATGAAGGTAGACTTGGCTGTGAAAGCAAAGCCCCTCCTTCAGGTCTCCTTTCAGAAAAGGACCAATCTAATACACAGGCAGAAGGTGAAACAGTTCATTACTGAATGATTTCATTAGAGAAACTCTTAAATTAAATCACCTAAAACTTTTGAAGTTATAATCAATTCAGAAACACACAGACAATACTCTCCCTGCCCACAGTCCTATGCCAGACAGTATTAACTCGGTTCTCAATAACCCTTCAAGGCCCTGGAGTCTTTAATCACAGCATGTATGGGCATGGACGTGTTTCATGCAGCGACCTAAAGCATGTCAATAAGTTTTCATTAATAAGTGACTGAGAGAGAAAAGTACATGGGTATGACTAAGACATCATTATCTCAGAGTCACGCTAGTCAGTGTGCCCACTCCTTGTCACCGTTGCAGACTTTATGCATCTACAAGGGTTTGAGAGCTTCCCTCCAGAACCTTGGCAGCATTCACAAACTGTTCAAATCACTGCTTTCATAAAAAGACAGCGCTCCCTCCCAATCAATAACCAATCTAGCATACCCGTGATTCCTCGAACCGATATATAATACTAATGGCTGTATATTTGATTCCAAGGATACAGAACTACACTACTATTTTTCTTAAAGGTAGGAATAGCACAGAAAAATTCCACACTTTTGCATCTCAAAAAAAACCAAAACCAGAGTCCCTCCCAAAACAAAAAACTTAGCATCAAGCATTGCACAAAACCTCCTGAAAACATTCTGAAAAAATTCCAGAGATAAAACACAAAAGACAACACACATACCAGAGCCAAGATCTCAAAATATTTCAAGTTGGAAACAGCAACTTGTAAACACACCAAATAAAACACCCTCCTCCTCCTCACACTTTTACCTACATTGAGGAAGACTGACATGGACAACGGCTACGAATTCTCCTCAAGTAAACCCAATTTCTCATTGTGATTAAAAATTTTGAATTTACAGAGAATGTTTAACTGTGACTATTATTAATGTTTTAGGAATTTGACACCGACAGTGCTTCAGCTTTGTCCTTAGAAACATCAGGATTAAGTGTGCATGTGTAAGCATTGTTTACTGTGAAATCTTATTTTACTTTTTTAATATGCTCAAAAAGGTCCTCCTACAGGTATTTTCATAGTAGGATATATATAAAACCACATATATATGAGACATATATTTCTGAGCCTGACAGTTTGCTTTCATCCTTTTAAAAGGGACAGGTTTATAGGGCAAGTCTTCCTTCACAACTTCCTTCAGAACTTACCTTTGGTACTCGTTTTCTTGGTAAAGTTAAATTGATAAAATTATTAAAGATGAAGTTCGATGATTTTGCTGAAGAAAGATCATTATTTTCTCCATTTTGCTTGTCACCAGCATCTGTTCAAAAAGACACAACTGCTTAGGATATTCATTCAGATTTCTTTTTTTTTAAAATACTTTAACTAAGCCAGAACGTTTCAGTTGAGCGCTGGTAGCAATAGTCTATAAGGAACCCCAGCAAATAAAAGTATATACATACAGTGTAGGGTAACTTTAAAAAAGGAAGAGAAACACCCAGGAATGGACAAGTCATATGCAGTCATCCTTACCAGAAAAATCACTCTAACGACCTGATACATGAACTTCATGATGTCAAGCAGCAGTCATCCAGCTGCTCCTGTTCTCTGAAACCACCAAGGACCCACAAAACCCTGGTCTTCAATCAAGTTTTTCCCCCTTTCTTTTTTTATAAGCACAAGGTAACTATTGCAGACAGAAGCAGGCACACTTACATGCCAGAACAGCGCAGCTGGGAAAGGACTCTTGGCTCAAGAGCAGTGCTCATAAGCAGCCTGGATAAAGTTCTTCTGCTCCCCAAACTTGCAAGAATTAGGAGCAGCCTGGGTTCAGCTTACCTACTGCCTGCAGAGGTGTGCCCCTGAACAGTTCATAAAACTTGGAGAGGTACATGACCATGCTGAGCTTGTCGGGCTCCCCAGCTGACCCCACCTCCTTCCCTGTGGTCACTGGGGGGATCCCAAACTCCTGCTCAGCAACATCAAATGCCAGCTGGTTGTTTTTGACAACGTCCTCTTCATTAAGAGCATCAAAGTCACTGCAGGGATAAGAAACTGGCATTAGTGGTGGTCTGCTCTCCTCTCCCCTCAGTGCTCCCATGCCCACTGGACAAATGAGGGCACTGGAATTTCACTGGGTCAAAGCTACATAGTCTACACAATGGCAAAGGTAAGACTCTCATACAAATACCATTATCACAAAGCCTGGCTTTGCCAGAAATACAATTTAAAAGCAATTTCACTGAACTCAATTTTGATGTAGTCCCATGAAAAAGGATTCCCATATTTATGAAGAAATGCAATTCATCCTCAGAAGTGTTAAGAAACCTTCTTTGTCTCCAAATACAGCTGCGGTACTACAGATTTCACCTGTTTGCAATTGACTTTTTAGTTTCAATTAGTTCTATAAATCAAAGCCAGGAGGAGTAAATTTAAGCTAGCATTTTATGAAATATGTTATACATGTGCGCATACACATGCACAGGCACTACCTTCGTTTTTAAGGTGTTATGCCCACAGTTTGAATGAGGACCTCCTGTCTATGTCATAACTGGATTTAGCAATGCACTAAATAAGTCCATCACACATCTGGAACCGCATTATCCATTCTCTAATCCATTTTCTATGGGACCTATTCTAAGACTCTGATCCCTTGAACAGATTCCAAAATTCATGACTAAAATAAACATGTGAATAAATTACAAAGCTCCAGGCAGGGTAGTTTCTTTCTCCTCATAAGGAACGTGAGTTTTTGAACCCCCAAAGAATTCCTCTCTCTCCCCCTCTACCCACACACTCTGCCTGTTTTTTTCTGGAGCCACAGGGCTGCCGGCAGCCCTCCACCCCAGTGCTGCCCACAGCCCACAGGCAGCTGACTCTCTTGCCTGCCCAGCTTTCATCTGGCCAAGTCCTTCAGCACTCCCATTTAATACAAAAAAAAAAAAAAAACCAACGAGATCCAAACACAATGTTAATTAAACAGCAGGAGGTCTGCTAGCTCAGGAAGATCAATCTATCAACCACCAGTGTATAAGAGATGCTTTCCACAGACAGCAAAGATGCACACTCTCTCCCTGACTTATATCCACAAAACCATCCAAAATTCTCATTCTCTTTAAGCTAACCCAAGGCAAAATACCCCACCTTATTCTTACAATATTAGCTCTTCCTCTGGCAAAGCCATACGGACAAGCACCCTGGGTATTGCTCCTTTTTTTTTTTTTTTACAACTTATCACACCCCATAAAAGAGCTCAATCATTTCTTTCATGTATCCACAATAAAGGGGGGCTGGCAATAATTCATTCATAACTCTTACGTCTGTGTAAGAGGACAAGAGACTGCATCCACTGCTTTTTGGGGAATGCTGCAGACAACAGAAGAGTTGGGCCCAGTAACCCCATGCTAGAAATTGCCATTTCCTGACACCCATTACATACCCTCTCTCGTAGCCAACTGAACAATCCTACCAAATGTTCATACATAAGAAGTCAGGTCTTGTAGGGTTAGGACCCCAGAAACACTTTCAAAAGGGCAATGCTGGCTTACATTCATTCCCTAAAACAGTTAATTTTCAAGGGCCAGCCCCTGCTGCATAGCCCACATGCAAGGGCACTGCACTTTTCTGGATAAAGAGTTGTGCCAAACCACCATCTCCTGTGCACCTCCTAAACCCAATGTTTCCCTACGTGACTGTCACAACAACCATTACAACACACTGAGGATGGCTCATTGAAGGCTTATTCCAGGTATTACTGTAACTTTTGACAATGCCATTATGGCCATGGTTTTAAACGTGCACTAATAACCTGTCTCCAGGGATCTGGGAACGCAACTCTTACGTTCTCCAAGCACTGCAATTTTTGTTTCAAATAGCCATATGACTCCCACAAACATGATGCTAAGTCATAAGGTTCAAAGCCTTCCTAGCTCTTTGAAAGCATATATATTTCATTTTAAATGGCATGCAAGACAAAGAGAAAACAAAGCAAAAACAACCCCACCCTCTTCGGATGAAGACCTGGCAATGGTTTACACCTCTTTGCAAAAACTAGCAATAGAGTGGGACTGTAGAGTATCAGTTGTTCTGGTTTGTCTTACACTATACTTTGGTAAAGTCTTACTATATCCCACACTCAACAAGATCTACAAATGTCACTTACATGAGGTCAGGTCTGAAGCGATGAATAATTGCACACAACGCAAGGCCACTTTTCCAGGAGGTAGTCAGGTCTGTGACATTAACATTACGGTACCCTTCTGTCTGTTTCTGACACCAGGTCAAAAGCTTGTTGGGTCGAATATCTGACTCTGCAGTTACAGTGGACAGGAAACATTTTAATCAGTTTTTCTATGCTCAGAAGGCTCCAAATACTAAGCCACAGGAAACATGAGGTGTCACATACCGTGTCTTGAGAGATTCACTGATCTTCTAATGGAGCTTACTCTTTCAAGAGAGCATTGTTGTAACTCATTGGTAACATATAATTGTCTCACCTACAAGTAAAAGTGATTAGCAGTATAATGTTAGGACTGGCTGGAGAGAAAAAACAAGTTTTCTTTCTAGGTTAGCTATATCAACAACTGATTCTAAATTAAGGAGTGTCCTGAAGGTTTTGTTTATGCATTACTTGCAACCTTATTTCTTCTAGACAAAAAAGTGAACTGTGATTTCACAAGAAAGCCTTTTAAGTACTGACCTGGTGAAGTCGAACACAGCTGGAGTTCAAGTTTGGGTATCTTGTTCCTGGGTCAATGGTATACTGGTCAAAGTTCTTGTTAATATTTTCAGGGGTAGTCTGAGGCAAGAGTCGATAAATGCTTTCTCTTATAGAGAAAAAAGGTGCGAGAGATATTGATTAAAATAAATATCTAAGGAGCGATCTGGGGTTTTTTTTTGTAGCTGCCTGCTTATTTTGATTCTGCCAGGATAAGTTTTATGCACTAAGTGCAGAATGTATCTGTCCCATTTCTTATCCTTGCTCAGCAGGAGAAGGATGCCAGACAGAAAAAGGACAAGAAAAAGACAGACTCTTAGAACTTATGCCCATATTTTCCTGAGGCAGGAGGCGACCAAGAAAAAGAAGAAAAAAAAAAAAAAAAGGAGGTTACATCATTCAGTCATCTGGTTTTGCTTTAACCTCCACCCAAGGAGTAACTTCTTTGCCACATAACAGCACTAAATCCTGTCATTCTGCAATTCCTATAACCACCACAGCCTTTTTTATTAAGCTGTTCAATTTTCCATTTGAGACTATGCTGTGTTTGAGTCATCCCACAGGCTTCTATCTTAAAACTTCTCAAAGCACTGTACTTAGTTATGCTTCTACTTGCATTACCACAACGATGACTATTTCTATTATGTATCTGCCCCGAAACAGCCCAGGCAGCTGTAGTGGAGCAGGGCAGTTGCCACTGGGGCCAAAGTCAGCAACTTCAACCATCAGACCACGGCAACCCCAGGATTGCTGGTGTACTTAACAGATTTTTTTTGCTCTGGTCAAAAAGACATTACATAGAGAAGCTTATGATGCAGCATTATAGCAATTCTCTTTTGCCACACATTTATCAGTTTAAATAAAGAGGGCATCGGGGCTACTAGGGTAAAATGCAGAGTTAAAATCACAGGTACCAACTATGAAAGGTGTTACTGTTGAAGTTTTTATTTAGACTTGTTTCAGGAATATACATTTTTAATTAAAAAAACAAGGTGCTGAAATGGTTGGAGGACTATTCTTTTGACACAAGCTATCTTTGGTCTATTTCTTTAAGGATGACACTTAATTCTAGGCATTGGTGATGTAAATTAGTGATTTAAACCCATGTCATGCACAGTGCTGGACCTCTGTATTAGTGTGCAGAAACTTACAGAGCAATGGCCTGCTACTATAGTAAATTCTTCGGTAACCTAAAGGAATGGATAATTTTAATCCAATGCCATTGAAGTGAAGAAGACTATTTCTCCTGTTGTCATTTTGGTTTCCACTGCCTTCTACTAATATTGCATCTCTTTAAAACAGTAGAAACAACGGAGAAGACAAAAGCAGCACTCACCGTTCAGCAAGGATTTCTAACGGGGGTTTGCCTTGAGCCCAGCTCCGCACCATCCATGCAGTATCAAAAGCAGCTAAGAAACCTCTTGCACAGCCAGTACCCATTGGCCAGAAGGGCTGTAAGAAGCGTGTACATTTTAATTCCTTGTATTTTTTAAGTTATTATTACAAAAGTAACTTGCAATGTGAATTTGGAATCTAGGGTTTCATACTGTCTTAGAAAAGTAGCCAAGAAAGAGTTAAAATACAACATAGCCAACTCTTGAAGTTTTCACATGTTCCTCTCTGTCCAAGTCTTCGGTAATGAAAAAGACTGCTTTCACATTTTTTTAAGTTCTATATTTAAAAATAAGCTTCTTAACATCAAAAGGTAAAGGCTGAGAAAAAAAAAAGACTCAGTGCTCAAGAATTAATCAAGGAAAAAAAAAGATGCCTTCTCATCTCCTAATTTTGCTTTGGGCTGATCTTTTCAAACTCTTCAGGCTGTCAGCCTGAGTTAAAGAAAACAATATTAGTTGCAACAGACACTTTTCACTCCAGAAAGAGAATATACTAAGGCAAAGCTGCAATAAAACAAAAAATATAAAAAAAATCGGGACCAAGATTTTGTCCATGATGGAAGTCACAAAAATTATGCCATGCACCCAAGCTGAGGACACAGCTCTCAATTTTCAGACAGAAATACAACTTGCATATGTAAAACAGGATCTCAGCCAAAGACTTCCAGCCAAGCATTAGTTATGACATAAACTATGGGATAAAAAAGAAAAAAGAAATAAAAGTCTATTCCCAAGAAGGTACCATTGTTTCAGGACATATAAGAGAAGACTGTTTATTTTGGAGGGTATATTGAATGGCTGGATTAAAGGAAAAAGAAAAAAAAAAGCACAAATGACTACTTGGAAGGCATTCCAACATATACCTCAAGCAAACTGTCTCCAACAAGCGCCACCAGGAGCTGATGTCTGTGCCTCTCTCTCACTAGTGCAGCATTTTCTGATGCATACATGGAAGTAAAATCAAACATTGCTACATCTGGTTGCCCATAGTGATTAATTGCAAAATCCAAGGAAGGCAACTGGTAATTGGTTGCAAAGTCAGCAGCTTCTCGGGCGTAGGACAGCAAATTGCTCTGGTTCACATTTTCCCCACAGAGGAGCAACTCAGTGTCAATATAGTCCTGCAAGGAGAGAAGCACGTAGGATTAGATACTCCAAGCATCCTCTCTGGGTCGGAGCATTGCAGTCTCAGAGCAGAGTGGCAACCATACACCTCACAGTATAAACAACCAAGTGAGATTTATTGTCTCCTCCAAAAAGTTAACACACAGACATAGGTTACTCTACTGTCCCAATGAGGAATTCTCTATGCCAACACTGAATTAGCAGCTTTATTTACACTAGAAGATTACAGTGCCTTCCAGTTCCTTAGTTATGTGTTAATTCTTTCATAACGTTACTTCCCTCCCATTAGAAGATGTTATCATCATTGCTGCAATGCTTTTTTGCATGCGTGCAACCCCCTTCTGAAACCACACAAGAGCAAAAATAGTGATGTACCGATGGCGTAACACACGGGTCCCAGCCTGAAGGTTTGATTTAGCATCTCAGTAACACAAACATTCAAATCTGGACCACAGAAGCTTTTCTGTTGTTCTGTTTTGGGCTGGGTTGTTGGTTTGGTTTTGGGTTTTTTGTTGTTGTTGTTGGGGTTTTTTTTGGTTTTTTTTGGGTTTTTTTTTGGCCAGTGTGGTGAAGGACCCTGCCTTTACAGGTCATCCTACTTAAAGCCAGCGATTATTAATAAGGCAGATTCTATTTACAGGTTAATCATGGATGAGACCCCTAATCACAGGGATGACACCACAGAACCTCTATTAGCCCAGTTGTTTTAGACGGACTGGGTTTTTTTTCCCCACTCAGACCTGAGCAGGTCAGGAAAACAGTTTTGACAGGCAACAACTGCTATTCCTCTTCTCCAAACTCCCCACAGATCTCCTAGGACTGCCCCCACCTACAAACACCAGCTCCTCAACCCCCCTGCTCCCCACCACACTGCTGTGGGCTGCCACCCTTCCCTTCTCCCCTCCCACTTCGGCAAGACCAGCTGCTCTGTTCTGGAACCCCTACATTTTCCTACAAGGAAATTGTGGCACAGATATGAGTGGTCCCATCAGAAAACAGAGAAGCCTTCTAATAGCGCCCCACAAGTACTTCCTTCAGGGAAATTATACTCAACTGTTTTGGCACTGTCTTACTTTGCAAGAAAAATTGACCTCTCCTGGGTTTCCAGGAAGAGAAATTTAAATGGTGCCAAAAACACTTTCTAGAAACAAAAGAAAATAAACCCCTACATCTTACAGAAGGATGAAAAAGAACCGAAAAAAAAAAAGGCCTCAAAATCCCAAGTACCTTTGAAAGTTCAGGCCATTGCATTTATAGCCTCCTCCTGTCATGTTTCACCCACTTAAATGCATTTGCAAGTTAGCCTGGGGTAGGTTTTAAAACTTCCTTATTTGCCTGATAAAACTGGACATTGCTGTGCTAAGTTCACCTTTAAATGAACGAGGCTTTTATTTTCTGGTGTGATGACCACACCACATACTTCCAAGTTGAGTCAAGATCCCATTTCAGCCAGTTTCAGACCTGACAATTTTAGGAAATATTGTTTTCAGTTCTCTACAGAAACTCTGTGCTGACTAGAGAGAACAAACAAACAAACGGCAGAGTAAGGCCTAAGTGATCTGAGCTTTAACAAAGTGACCTAGTAAGTTTATAAACACCCTCTGCAACATGCAACAACATTTATGGAGACGGTCACACTTATTCTGTGCCAAGTAAACAAAATAGGGTTTTAGCCAGCATTTTTACATACATTAATAATCACTCCTTTGTCCAGAAGACTCTGCTTTTTTGCTGTCATCACAAAATAATGAGTGCTATCTTTATAGTAAACAATATTCTCCAGGTCAATTCCTAAAAAGAAATAATACATTTGTTATGAAGTGCAGTGCACTGTGTCATTTACAACAACATGTGGTCAATCCCCGCAGGTGCATTTCCTCCTTGGGGTACATTCACCTTCCCAGCTGGGATGAAGCATTAATGAACAATAGGCTATAAAACAAAACAAGAGAGGAGATGTGTCTTAGCCCACAGAGTTTGTCTCAGCATAATTAGAAGTTCTTTAGTATCCTTTTAAGGAACAGCCAATTATCTATAGCCTTAACAATCTTCTGAAGTAGAACAGCAGAGCCAAGGGAACAAAGTGTGGTTTATGTTGCTACGGCTCTGGCAGTGGTTCTAACCACGAGATTTGGTTTCATTAACAATAATACTAAAAAAAAAAAAATCAGCTGTAAATCAAGAATGTACTGACAGTGGATACAACTATTCTGAACATCCCCCCCCAGTTTATATTTCAAGTATTTATGGCAGATTCCTGTCTAGTTCTTTTCAGTTTATCAGATCTACACATCAAAAGCAAGAATAAACTCCTCCCAGAAGGGCAGAAAAATTTTTCACAGGATTTAAGCTGTTCAGTATGTGAACGGATATAAACAAAACAAACCATGTCTTGAGGGAAATCTCTGGGCACTAAAAGTGCTCTTCTAAATTTGTTCAACATAGCAGACATATTTACAGTTGACAAAAATTTAAACATTAAAACAAGCTATGATGTGGCAACGCCCAAGCTAAATAAATAAATAAATCCCACTGTACCATAAATGGACGTCTGTCTGCAAGATTCTGACATCAACAGCATTTTATCACTTGGGGTTTTTAAACAATAGATTTAAATTTATGTTAATAGGAACAGGAGTGTGGCCTGTCACATAATGAGTTCCTTTACTGCCTCTTGTATTTGGTTGTAGAAAAAATGAGGATGCACCCACCTGTTTCCTCTTTAAGGTCCTGGAAGAACTTCTGATTGAAGATGAAAGCAACACCACTAATTTCTTCTACCTTGGCTTCTGCAGTTGTATTTCTGTTTATAAAATTGGCAGTTATAGCTATAGCCAGCTTTCCACGAAACTCCTTCCTCCTGAAACCTGGTAGAGCAAAGGAATGAAAAACGCTGTAAACTTCACGCTGGACTTTCAGGGAGGGTCAGCTCAAGATAGCTCAGTCTCTTTCCTATGTTTAGTCCTACACTTCAAACACCATCAGTATCACACACCATCGGCAGATACCATCATTCCTCCAAAACTCCCTTGAATGCAAAGAGGCTTTTCCCCTCACTTCCAGCTGCAAAACTGGAACTGTACTGCATTCAGAATAAAGTCTCATTAAAAAATATGCCTGGAGGAGAGCTATTGGAAGAACCTGAACATGGGAAGAAGTTAAGGACAAGCGATGACTACAGAAAAACGGAGTGAAACATTTTTAACAGGCTAAACAGGAAATAAGATTTGCTTTATGCAGGTGGTAAACAGCTTAGGAAAAAACATGTAAGAGATCAGCAGTCAAAAGCAGCAGTGAAAGATCTGAAAAACAGAAACATCTATAACAGTGCTTAGGTGCCCACACTACCAGCTAATGAGGTTCTTCAAACATATTAGGGCCTGAAAAATATTCAGTGGTTTAACTGTTATTTTTGTAATGTGAGACTGACTGAGAAGTTACTTGCTCGCTCGCTCTCTATCCTTTTCACAAAAAAACCCCGTGAAGCCACAATCTTGCAATCACACATTAAAGTTTTTCCCTCTAGCACGTTACACTGATCCTTAAGTAAATTCTGAAGTAGGACAGAGGGTCCTTAGAGTATTTTCAGCCAATTGCAGATGACTTTTCAGAGGATACATGCATTTTCGAGGAAGAAATAGATCAGCTATGAATTTTTGCCTCTGTGCTTCTTGATATACTGTAGTTATTTCATCTATTATGAAATTTAATATGACCAGCTTCTCTATGTTAATATTCTTCATCTTCAGTGATCTAAGCATGAATCCTAGTACTATGATAACCATTAACTTCTCAATAGAGTCTGCAGCTGAGGTAAGAATATTTTCATTTTGCTGAGGCCTGACTATTTAAACAGTCTTTTATGGGCAATAGCTGGACAATAGTGTGAGGAAATTTTTAATAGAGCATTGTAAAGAATTAACTTTAAGCATTTTGTAGTTGGCAGATACAAGAATAAGCAGACAAACTATGAAGCTAAAAAAAAAAAAGGAAACCGTGTACTTGGTGAACTCAAACTAATATGGATATATTTAAAGCTACAAGAGGAACACATAATTAACTAACAGGTTTGTTCATGCGATACAGGAGCAGCTTAGCTAGTGTCTTGCTAAGAAGGACAGCTCAGGTGGTGGTCTGAATTCTCAGCAGTGACTCCAGTTAATGAGCATTCCCCCCCCCACCCCCCCAGTCCCTTAGCATCATTTATCATCTTTTGGTATCATTTCCAAAGTAATGCTACTGAAGTTAAATCATCTCTATAAAGGACCAATACCTTCTGATGCCTTCATTAAATACCTGGTGTTTTGGTCATTGGTTCAAACATACAGCGCAGATTTACAGCGCAACAGAAACACTATGCAATTCCTGACACATATCTTGTCAGCCTCTTTAAAAGCTAAATCCTCATATAATTGCTTAACCTTGAAGCAAGCCCAATGGCATCATGATGCACTTTGTAAGCACATCAGCAATGCAGATACACAGTGCTGAGAATTGGTAATGACAGTAAACATCTTTATTTTGAGCTACGACTTAATAACAAAAGCAGAAGATACCACATAGTTTCAGCACAGGCTTCAGTGGACTGAAAGGTAGCCTCTTGCTTTGGAAAGGTAGCCTCTGACTTTCAAGCCTTCCAAAATACCCTAAAGACTATTAATAAAGCTAAAAGCACACATCCACCTACCTTCTAATGTGTTCCTGCGGCCATCTGCACCAATAATAACATCAAATTCATACTCTGACAATGGGTGATCCACAGGGAGAAATTCAGCCCTCCAACCTATCTCTAAAACCACAAAGAATATTTATTTATTTATTCTTTAGTAATACAATCAAGAAGTGATTTCAGAGTCTGAAGAAAGGGCATTAAAATAAACGGTCCATTATTCTTGTTTAAATGTAGCTGAATTCTGCCTTGGTCTGATGGAGGGAAGTTCTGTTGCAGTCAAAGCTGTGTTCAGGCAATATTAGCAAGGCGTCAAGCTCATAAACTGACAATAAAAAAAAAGGAAGCCTTCGTTTGGTTCACTTAATGCACTAAACTTCCTCTCAGACCCACATCACAAGAATATGCTTTAAGCAATTAATTTTCTCAGAAAGAGACCCACAGTGACCTTATCAGGACAGTACATACACTCAGTTACAGCAAGTAACTGAGTATTTAAAGAAGAAACATGGCAATTAAAAGTATTGACAATGGAATGCTTTCTAAACAGAAATTAAACAGAAGCACACTCACAAAGCTAAATTTAATCTTTGCACTAGCACAAAGCTGATTATGTGAAAACATGTCCATATTTTAAAATTACGTACATTTTGACTACTAAAAACAATGTATTTAGTCCGCTGTCACTATATAACCATTTAAAGAGAGATAGCATAGTATTTAAAGCAAGATTTTAAAATATTCTACTCCTACCCTAAATACTAATCTTAAAAAAAGTAGGAAAAAAAAAAGAATAAGAAATTCTTCTCTACTTTGTTTAAAAATCTTGCATAAGATGGCTGATAAGACTCCATGTGCCAGCAGGAGTTATATCAAATGTGAAAGCAAAATGAGGCCCAGGGAGCTTAATCCATCCTCAATATTTATATTATCAATCAAAAATTGTTTTTGCAAGAAGATACCAAAAAGCCACACCAGACTCCCTACAAAGCCTCAAACGCATGCCAGAAGGCATAGTGCAAAACCTCAACTTCTGAGACTGGGTCATATTTTAAGAATTATCAGTGCTTTATCACAATGACAGTTATCATGCCTACAACTGCATATAGCAAACTTAGCTGCGTAAAAAAGGTCAAAAAACTCCCATTTCTTTAAGCAGAATTCAAGTGTCTTGAATGATTTCACTTAATGCCTGACATAAAAAGAAGTTACTGTGAACAGAAGTACATTAAGATAAGCAATACTTTGATTTTCTTGATCTTCAGGAGGTTCCAGGACTTTCACAAATTCTAGATTCACATGGATTTCAACTCCTAGTATAAGTGCAACTTTGAAGAGGATAAGTTGAAGTTGTCGAATACCTGTAGACAGCAAGTAACAAAGATGTATTTAATATGCAAGTACTCACAGCTGCTACCAGCATGTCATCCAACTGATATTCATTGTTAACACAAGCATGCAGCATTATTATTTCCCATACTGTGACAAATGCAAATGTAGCAACCACCACAGGATGTTGTCCTCTTCTGGCTCATTTTCTTCTTCCGGCTCATAGCTAATAGAACTTACCTCAGCAAGTTTCATTGAATACTTTTATTTTAGAGCTTTCTTTCTTGGCAGATCATTTAAATATCATTAAGTAATATGTTGAACAATTTAGGATAGAAAATTTTACAGCATATTCCCCTGTAAAATATCCCACTTTTGCACATGTACTCATAAAGGGTTGTGTCTACCTTCAACATACTAGAATGAATATCAATATTCTTCATATTTCATAAGAAAAATCTATTGTTTAACTAATCCAGACTAACAAAAAAGCTATTCCATAAGACTGTCATTTGTTCAATTGCCACCTTGCAACAAGACCATTATTTTTCCTCTGTGTGTGCACAGGCATGCATTCAAACATTTAAAGTAGATGAGCTTTCTGCCAAATCAAGAAAGTTTCCATTAACCTTCTGACCCCAGTGCACCTCTTATCTGAACAGTGCCCATGCCCTCAGGTACTTACTGATGTGATCAATAGATCCTGCACAGAATTTTCCATAAAATTTCTTTGCTCCAAGTCCCCGGAGGTCATGGATTGTAAATGGCCAGAGATGTAACACATTATTTCTTGAAAAAGTGTCCCGCTTCTCCACGACAATGACTTTGGCTCCCAGGAAGGCAAGTTCTATGGCAGTCCGCAAGCCACATGGGCCACCTCCAATAATTAAACACTAGCAGAGAAAAGGAGGACATTGGGTTTTGTATTGACTTCCACACTGTTTCTAACTTACTGTATTGGTACAACCTGATATTCAACCAAACTTACGCTACTAAGAATTATTCAAGTCATCTACTTAAATCAATAAACATTCAAATTTTGTTCACATGTGGTGTTCAGTCAATTTTTATGTCCGTGCTTCATACGGTCATAAAAGCATCTGATAAAAGATGCATCAGGAGAAAAGAGCAAAAAGCCAAACATCTTTGAGCATCTGCTTGTACATTTCTAACTTGCATTTAGTGTTTCAAAAGTGTTTGCAGTAAACAGGACTATGGCTACATAAAAGGGAGGGGAAAAGAAGTAAGTGGTCCTGTAGGCTTTTCTTTTTTATTTAAAGAGGAGTTCAGCATACATTTTCTAGAGTAAGAGTCTGGTGCATCTCCTGCGGTGAAGCGGGGCACGCCAAGGGAAGTCAGCAGACTTGTCCTGCCCAGGCCAGAGCTGGGCAACTCAACCTGTTCTATTTCGTTTCATCCAGTGGTCTACATCCTCACCTTTCAGAGCAATCACATTTTACGAGCTTAAATCTAAGTTTGGGCATCCTCAGAAGAACCGCTTCAGGAACGATTACAGAGAATTCTTGCCCAAATTTCAGTTGACAGCTGCAAGTTTTCACAGACTAACAAGCAAAATATTTCCAGAAAGCAAACTAATTAGAACCCAAACATATCTAGTGCTTACATTTTCCTGAATGATTACTAAAAATCAAGTGAGAAACAGTCTCAGAGCTGGACAAGGTTGCTGTTCCACAACCCTCAACTTCACCCAGTCTCCGCCGTGGGCTGGAGCTGGGGGCCAGGGAGAGCTCTGGCTGCAGGGCCCAGCTCTGCCGCGCTGCGAACCCAAACCCATTATCTCACACGCCAGACGTGCTCCCGTGCGTCCCGCACATATAGCCAGACAGCGACTGCAGCCTCAAAGCAAGCAGGGGCTGTATCGGGAGGCTGGAGGCTGCATACAGGTCTGGTTCCCATTACGTTTCAATTTCATGAAATAGTCATTTATTTTGGTTTGTTCGTCATTTGTTTTCAAATTTAACAACTTAAGCAAAAATTATCTGGTGCTGACTTTTGTCCATGACTTTTGTCCAACCCAATCGTAGGAGTGCAAAAAATTGTTTTGAATTGAATAAATAATTTGAAAATTTGAAAAAATTTGAAAAAAGAAGAGCCCCCATGAAGTGCTTTTGCCTTGCTGTAGGGAAGTCTTTTGTTAAGTAGAGATTTTAAATCAGTTAGATTGTTTCATTAGCCTCTTGGCTTTTTTCCTCTTAAAAGAGTACATTTAATTGATAATTTCAGAAGAACATGCCTCACTTCATGCTAAATATTAAGGAAACATCAACAGATGTAATTATATAAAAGAATAAAATAGAGTGCAGATGTTATCCTGACTGAAGAGGATCACTAGTGGAGTCTAGATCAGCTCTTTTCTGCACATGGTTGTTGTGATTAACATGGGAACTCTGAGCTCTGACAAGTAAGCAACCGCCTTCACAGCTACATAGTTTTCCAGTAATGTTTAGCAAGCAGTTAGAAACATTTTACAAATAAAGACCATACATGGTTTGATAAGGCGGGGTTGATTTTTTTTGGCTAACAAACTGCATTATATATAAATAAATGCAACTCTAAAAAAAAAAACAAAAAACAAAACAGTCTTTTGAGATTTAGTCATAGTGGATCCTGCCAAGTAATAAAACCCACACAAAAACCAGTTAGTTCCTCCTTATGCTCTGCAACGCAGTACGTTACAATTTTAAGGAGGATTCTTCCCTCTCTCCTCCTCCTATCACCTTTGACAAAATATCTCCCTAATTGCCTAGACACACTGTGAAAAATGGTTGTTTATTTGCCATCATCCATGGTTACCTTCCATAAACGTATTTATCTCCGTCTCAGAACTATTTGTTCTTTGATTCATTAAGGACGCTTCCTGCTGGCATGGAGCTTACTCTTGGCACTTTATCATCTCTTTTGAAACTTCTGGAGTCAAAACCAGTACAAAACTCTTGCAAAGGTGATTCTTACTGTGTTTATGTTTCTACCTTTATTAAGTAATGAAAGGGACCGTACTGCTGTCCTGTCTCTACCCTCCCTCACCAGCTCTCTGCTGCAGAAGGAGAAACCTTCTTGTAGTCAGCCTGGAACAAACCTTGATTGGCTTCCTGTTTTCACCTCCTGTTACCCCACTCTCCTGGCTCATGAGGGCCTGATTATGAAATTAATTGCTTGCAATTTAACAGGGATAGTGACAACTGACATCACATAAAGATGACTCAAACCATCAGTCCTAAAATGCAACAAACAGGGTTGGACAAATGCCAACGGTTTCTTGACAGCCACGTCACCATTCACAGCTTAACTGTCTTAAAATGGTGCCAGATCATCTCCTAAAAAGGTAAAGGTTAACTTGACTTTTCAAAGCATCTTCCGCAAATTACTCAAAGTAGCAGTTGCTGAAGAGGACTGACTTCTGCATATTTCTTGTTCAGGCTGCAAACAAAGGGAGAAAGGCTTGTACAGATCACAGGGCATCTTATCCAAGAATAATATCGTGACTAGACTTCTGTGACCTGCCTGAAGAATCAGTTTCACACTGGATGCTACATGCAGTTTTACTACTGAGAGTGTACCATGTTAGTGAAAGCAATACTGAGAGAAGGCATTTTTTCAGTGAAAACTTCACAGTATAAAGGGCTGATCTTCTGCCTGCAAATGTATATAAATATTTCCTGCCAAATGAGAAGCTTCATTAAATTTAATATACTCTCCAAGAACAGCACCTACATTACAACAAGACAGGAGCAGGCAAAACTACAGAAAGAATAAACAAGGATGGAGAAAACACCACAGCTCTGCATTCATATGACAGATTAAAGCATGTGATTTTAAAATGTGCACATATTTCATCCAAAGATCTTATAAACACTTGAAATATTGAGAATACATCCTCTATAAAAGGAAGTGCACACACTGAGAAAAGGAGCCAGGGCAAGGACTCTGAGCAGGCTGTTCCCATCCCCTGGTCCTCACAGCAGCCCAGCACTGTGCCCACAAGTTCCCCAGCCAAGGGGAGAAAAGCTGGGCACTGCCAATGCCCTGTAGCACCCAGTGGCTTGCCCCACACAGGGACATCTGTGGGCCATCACCTCCTCAGCAACAGGACCACGTAAGGGTGCGTACACCACACTTCCTGCACCAAACTGCAGCTACGCAGTAACCGGCACTACTGAAGAGACTGCCCACAAACACCAACTCCTACCAGCCACGGTCACCAAGAGCACTTTTCATGAGAATTTTATGTGAGCTAAATTCATCTATTCTTCTGCAAATATCCTGGATGTGAATGATACCAATTACGATAAATATGGCAATGAAAAGTTTACACTTACAATATAAATTATCATAAGTAAATGAACAAGCCAGTTTGAATTAAAATTTCTGCAAGCACATTTTTAGAATACCAGTTACAAAAGTCCTATTGAAAAGGACTGCAAGTTTACAGGCCAGTAATAGTTGCCTAGTGACAAACTTGGGACTATTTCAGCTTAAAATTATAAATATTAATTAAAGCAAGGAGATTTTTGTACTTCAAAATAGAACACCAATAAACCCATGCATATTTTATAAAAGTTGTCTACTTAAGTTGCTGAATAAATCCTGTGTTTCTACCATACTGTTAGAAAGTAATGTACTTTTCCCTAAAAGATAATTATGTGTTTCTGCACAGATCTCCTCCTACATGATAACCAAGCACATGACTCATTGCATTATTTATCTTCAGACTGAAATAAAGCAGAAACTTCATGTATTCTTCCCCCCTGTACAATTAAAAGATATCAGAAAGTTTCACTTGTAATAATACAAATATGCATGGCATTTGGCAAATCTCATAGGCTTGATTCTACTCAAATGTCAGTCTGACTACAAGAGATGCTAATTTCTCCTTATTAGTATGTTTAAGAATGGCAGTGCCTTGAAAATCTCCAGAATATGTTTCTGCGCTGAGTAAGAGCACTTAGTGCTAAGCTAAATGGCAGCACAAGTTCTCTCTCCAAAAGCAGACTGATTTTTGTGCCAGGCGCAGGTTTTCGACGTGATCTCCCGTATAGAATGTACAAATATATGACTTCCAAAATAAAAAAGGAGGAAAGGCAGAGAGGGATGCAAAGTAGGGGCCTCTTGAAACCCCTCCCACCCCCCACTATTAAATCAGCAGCCTGTGAATCCAGACACCTATATCCCATTCTGGAAAAAACATATGCAGTTTAACAGCTGAGAATTTGCAGAATGCCTCCATTGGTTTTCACACAGCAAAGTAAGCTCACAGAAACAACTGAGGTTTTGAGAGAAAGAGTAAGAATACTAGCACTGTGTCTAACAAAAACCAAAGTAACACTCCGCACTGACCTAGTAACAAAAATCTCATCCACTTTAATACCTGAAAGGTAGAATCTACTCATTGATCTTGAAAAATATAAAAAAAATTAGCTCTCAGTGCTTACATTCTCACAGTGAAGGAATCTACCAGTTGGTAGTAGCACGAGAATGGGTGATGCAACCAAACAGCACCTCTTTGCATGGTTAGTAACAGACAAATCCTGTTGTGGCTCAAAGCACTACGCTGTTACTGTCCAACTCTAAACCCCTCTCTCTTCTCCCTCCCAAGTGTTGTGGTTTGGGCCCAACCGTTAAATTAGTCCTGGAAAATAAAAGCATGTTCAATTATGATGCACTCCTCATATGTTCTTGGGATGAAGAAAGAAGCTACAGTCACCTCAAGAATTCAAGATTTTCTCATTTCTGCCTTTCAGTTGATTTGGAGGTGAAAAAGAGGAAACTAATTTTTGACTCCAGCTCAACAGCAACTGGATGGACACAGAGATACCCTCTGTTGTCCTAAGGCATACCAAATCAGAAGGACCACTGTTCAGTGGAAACGCACATATATACTAGTGAAAAAATAGTGAAAACCACCTGCCTAAATTATTTAGCTTCCTTTAGCTTATACGTAATACTTACCCAAATCACCAGTTGGAAATCAAACCCTGTAAGAATGGATCATGCTCTTAGAAACAAGCACCAAGGGGTGGGTTTCCCCACACACCTCAAAGCTGCTGCAGGTGCCTCCCCAGACAGTGACAGGAGGCTCTGCCCACACTCAGCCTGCGGTATGCAGAGGGACACAGTGCTTTACTTTCCATGGCAAACCCTCTTCCATCCTTTGCTCTGGGCCTCAATGTGCATTCATTTCCATAGTCACCAGATCTGGGACTTCACACCAGCCCCAGCCTTCATGCAACATCCAATGCGACAGGGATGCACCAAGGGATTAATTTGACTGACTCCACAGAATAACATCCTACATGGATTTGGGCAAGTGTTTATTCGTGATAGAGCTAAATGTGATGCAACACAAGATAGGCACAAAATGTAATGAAACACATTTTCTGGATCAGCAATGACTGTTTCCCTGGAAAGGCTCCAAAGAGAAACAGCTGCATAAGCAGCTAAGGCAGACAGCCACCAGAAGCTGCAGCGGGAAGCTCTCTCCACCACAGTGCTTTTCACTTCAGCCCTAGACACGAAAACGCTTCTGGCAAAAATAGGACCGCTCAGTAGGACATTCCTGACTTACTGACTTAGAGTTCATCTCGCATTTGTAGTCTCAGATTTTATCACATAAATTCATAGACAGCCACTGGATCCAGCAGGGCAGTCAAATATACCCCGAATCCACCAAATAGTCAATATAGGTTTTAAAATTTGAAACATTAAAAGTGAAGTAACTGAAAAATAAAATTCTATATGCCACTTCAGAATTAATTCGATGGAAAGGGGAGGAGAAGGTATCAGAGCTAATTAAACTCATTCGACAAAAATTAAGTAATCTTTAAAAGCATATTTTCCTCTATTATAATATGTTTTACGAGCTCCTTATAAAATTAGTAAGGTTAAAAAATGTTTCATTAGACAAAAAAAATATTCAGTTAAGTGTATTTTAATGAGAGGTCCCAATTCTCCAAAGGGTTATGTGAACGCTACTTAAACACAGTACAGATAGTTCCAAAATCTACCTTAAAATATTATTAAGACTAGCTGGATCTTGCTGAACAGACATTTTTGTAGAGTGAACACCACATAAATACGACTGCTGGGGAAGCTGAAAGGCAGCTGTGAAGAGCGAGACTCACGTACCCCTAATTGCCACCAACCACAGGAGCAAAACCCTGTCCTGGTGCAGGAAGCGCAACCCAAGTCCATTTCTGCTTTCGATCCCACCAGTATTTTACCCTTTGAATGCTCAGCTGGGCGCCTCAAAAATACACAGTTTCGCCATCTCCTGCCAAAAGCACCTGTATCAGCAATCAGCAAATACAGGGACATTGTTATTTTTGCTCTTAAAGGACTGTAACGTGGATTTGACACTACCTAATCTAGGCTGATTCTGGACAGAGCTCTCGCCCCAGCACTGCGCCCTGCAGTTGCTGCACTCGCAGCTGGACATGGCACAATCCAGGGATCAGAGGATCTATCTTTATTGCCCTCTTGTTTTATTGGGTCAAAATGCCTGAAGTGAAACATTAGTAGATTTATTGCATTCATCTGGCTCATCTTTACTGGGATTTTTTTCTCTTTTTTGGAAGATAAGCTTCTGCATGGAAAAAACCACGTGCCTTCATTTTTCCTGGATGAATTTGAACATGCTCGTCCATCCATCCTCTCTATGTACTAATATTAGATTTGCATATAAAAACCTTTCCATAGTTTGAAACTGAAACAATGGTATGAAAGACACGTGAAACTTACAGTCTGCTATGCAACACAGTAAAGAAAGGCTGCACACATTCAGTGCGCCAGAAGGTCAAGGGTTCCTTTGTTGGTGCACCAAAGCTACCAGGGCTTGGTTAGTTGGAGCTTTTCAGAAGAGCTCTCTCAGGTGGCATTAGTCATATTTAAATACGTTGACTTGATCTCAAATATCAATAGATATTAAAATCTCAATAGATATTAAAAAATTGCAATTGGAGCCATAATACAGAAAAGTATCTCTAGAAACTGCACCTCAGTTCCAGTTCTCTGATGAAAAACCTGCACATCATCTGACAAGAAGTGTTATAGTATTTTTCATAAACAGATTATCCACCAGGCAAGTACTTTAATCCAAAAATCTCCTCAAATAAAGCATAAAATAAACCCTCTAACACCCCCTGGAATTAAGAGCATATTTGCTGTTTTCTTA
>JAOTQQ010000041.1:56182077-56251692 GCA_026546715.1 Gallinago undulata | reverse complement strand
CCCCCCCCCCCCCCCCCCCCCCCCCCCCCCCCCCCCCCCCCCCCCCCCCCCCCCCCCCCCCCCCCCCCCCCCCAATCCAAGCCACACCCAAAAACCAGAAGATATTGGGGTTTTTTTGTTGTTTTTTTTTGTTTGGTTTTGGGTTTTTTTGGCCAGTTGATTAAACAATTAGAATAAAAACAAGATAAACCTTGAAGAAAGAATGTTGCCTGACTATCCCAGTCATGAATATGTTTGGCAGCATTTAAGATAATGCTTTAAGTCTATCCTTAAAAACTTAGCAAAAAAACCCAACCACCCAAACCAAATACATGAAACAAAACAACTCATCCAGAAACAGAGAACTGGTAACTAGAGATGAAGAAACAAGGACACCAAGAGCCTCACCTCTGAGCAGAGCAAAGACTAAGCAAAGACCAAGCCCTGAGTCTCGGGAGCCTTGCAAGTACTGACCTCGTGAGATCACAATTGCAAGAAAATAATTAATCCTCTAAACGGTTTCAGGGTCGGGGCTGACCAGCCAGTAAAGGACTTTTCCACAGAACCAGAGGAAGGGATTTCTCATGCTTTATGGCATCCAAAGCATGCAGGCAAGTTGGTCAACAACCATAGCTTTTCTACTGAAAGAAGCTGGTAATATGCTCTTTTTTTTTTCAAAAAAAAAAAAAGCACTGTTACTACAGCCTGGTCTGTCTACTGAGATGAAATACTACACTGAACCTAAAATTTTTAACTAAACAACAACAATTACAACAATCTAATAAACCAGCTAAGCTTCTGCTTAGAAACTTTTTTTTTTAAATCATAAAGTGGTGAGTCAATTTATTTCCAGGTCATTTCACAGAATATTTTAAATTAAGTTCTAAAATACATTTTTATATTACATGAATTACTAGGCCATACCCAATTAAGTAAGAATTGGCTTTCAGAAGCCAGTACTGGGCAAATGAGTTCATACAGAATTAGCCATCAGGTCTCAGTAAGAATCCAGATTATTTATTAAGAGCTGGATCATTTAATCCCACCACTTCTAACTTTTCTAAGCAGAACGACTGTAGTGCTGTGTGGCAGCTAGAGCTGAGCTCAAAATGCAAAGCTATACAAGTAGGTACCAATTCTGGGCTCCTATTTCCTTCTAGATCATCATGCAGTCTCATTCACTGTCTCTTAACCAGTAAAGTCATATATAGCCCCAAAGAGCTATAACCTAATTTTTTTTCCCCCAGTTTATTTAACTGGTGACTTGCACATAGCAGTTTACCATAGGTAGACAACGCTTTTACTTTTTACATTTTTATTTACAATTTGAAAATACTAGGAATTGACTTACCAGCACCTCTTAGCAATATGGCATCTGATAGCAGCAACAAGCAAGGAGGACTTGAACAGTTCAAGCAATTAGAATGAGAAAATATATCTTTAGTGTAATATCTTTGAGGAAGACTTCTGACAACAGGGAAAGTTAACAGCACTTACACAGAACCAACACACCAGGCTGCTGACAGAATATTGCGCAGCAAGAATTAGATTTCAGAACCTCTAGTTCTTATTTTCAAAACCTTTTTGGCTGAAAATAAAGATGGTACATAACAGGTCTTATTACTGAAGAAAAAAGTCTTGAAAAACAAAAGTAAACATTAAAGGTGAAAAAAACATAAAAAGGAGCATGCTTCAAAGAGAGGGGAAGAGAATTGAAGACATAAAATTTGGCAGCAAATTGCACATCACCAGCTCTAACAGTCTCTTTATACCAACATCCGACAGAAGGGAAATAAACATACACAGAAGATCAGTGTTTATTTACATGGCCCCTGTATTAATGATTCTGTTTTCACATTCCAAGCAAGGTGAAATTCAGAGGCACCTGGCTGAACAACACCGGCTGTGCTTGTTCTGCCACTATCGGGGCTGTATCTGGGCTGATGGAGAACTTCCTACCCCAGGTGCTACAGCCGGGCAGGGGACTGAGCAAACCAGCCCAGCCCTCGCAGCCCCACCAAGACGACGACCCAGTAGCAGCCCCACCGGTCACAATAGCCCTGTCTGTCAGGAAAGGCTTCCCACCATATGCAATTATTTCACACCTCGCTGAAAAACAAACAAACAAGAGAAAAAGGAAAAAAACCGATCTGAGAGAAACGCCTCCGCCTTCCACTGAGCGCTTGCTGATCAGCATCACTTCTTATTAATGATCTGGGTGTGTCATCCTTGGCAGAACGCTCACTGCCATCTTGCAATTTACCCTGGGGCAGTTGTTTTATCTGAACCGTAAATCCAGTGAGGATGGCAGAGTACTGGCAGCATGGGGAGGTGGACGCCAGGCACAGGGAGAAGTATTTGCTGTTGCACAGCTCCTTTTAAAGCCGCTCTTGTAACTTATTGTTGGCAGTGGAAGTAAGCAACACAAGACTAATTTGAAGTGTGGCATAACCACATGGTTCCTTCTAAGTTACCATCTTAGTCAAATGAACTAATCCAGAGAGTGTTGCAAGACAAGCAGGGCAGTATCTCTTGCTTGGTTTCTTCAGCAGCACGACCTTGGGAAACACAAGCTGTTCTTAAGAACTGGAACAGGAACTGCAAATGGTGAAGGCAAAATGCAAACTTTGAAAAACTAATGAGAATTTGATCTAGCAGTGCTAGGACTATTAGAGGAGAGGTGCAATTCTGGTTGTGCTCCAAGTGTCTATGTAGTGTTCCTCTTCAGGTCTTTGGGTATGACAAGTAGCAGTCTACAACACAAATCACTGAAATCTCACTTAATGTACCTCCTCAGTCCAGCAGCAAACTGTCACTAGCATCACTGTAAGTACAGTTCTTTAGCTTCTTGAGTGCCATAATTTAACGTAAACCATATTCAGAAGTTTGCTCATTAAAGAAAGGGTTCTATAAGGGTCAAGTCAGAATTGCAACTTCTGCTTCCCTCAGACATGCTGGGCCAATTTCTTCATGCAGGAGGAAGATACCTATGTCTGGCTATAGTGATAACAATCAATGCAAGGTGTCACCGTTACCCACTTCGTCTCTCAAGCCTCATCGCCCAGTATATAGTATAATAGGTCCAGCTCATATGTATTTCTAATTTAAAACTTCTGTAGATGTGAAGCATACCTCCTATGTTAGCTGAAATGAGACAATGCTTGTCCTTCTCTCTGCCATCACCCAGGGCCCAGAACAAAACCAAGGCCCATTTAGGTACCTGCCAGACTCTCACAGGTCAGGAAGACTTGAAGCAAACTGCGACCAGCTGCCAGGACAACAGTTCTCGGTTGAAAAGGATTTTTCATCACAGAAATATGTGGTTCTCCCCCCTACCAGCTTTGTTTCAAAATACATCTTTAAACTCGCCAAAATAATTCCTGACCTGAGAAAAAGGTTTAAAAGACTGAAGAATTAGAAAACTATAATAATGTCACATTATGGTATAGACTGATTATTTTTCAATAATCACCTTTCATCAGATACATGTTAAGACACGAGTATCCTAGAGACCTGAAATGACAAAGAGGTGTCTGCATTAGTTTGCAGAAACCTGACTGCTCACAGATTTCTTGCATAAATATAGAAATGTTAGGTAATGTGGGAATTTTGAGAACTGACTGACACAAAATAATCCACCTTTAAACACTGTAGCAGAGAAAGTAAGGCAAGGGCATTAAAGGGGAAATTTCTACTTTGTCATGACAACAGATCCCAGTTAAATTTTTTGACCACAACTCCATCACTCTAAAAGCTTTTTAGCAAGAAAATACATAAAGAAATTCTATTATTTGCTTCAGACAGCTTCTACAAAAATATTTTACATTTTTACTTCTTATACAGCATCTCTTACAACTGTCATATTTTACATTCTAGCAAAAGTGTAATAAAAGCAATCTGCACAAATGCCTAAACCAGAAAATAATGTAAAATTAGATTCATCAGCACAAAGAAGAAAGAGACCAACCACATCCCCAAAACCCCAGTTCTCAGGACAGACATGGGAACCTCGCAAAGGACCTGAACCGTAGGAGACAGGAAATTGCCTTATTGTCTGAAATCTGTTTTTTAGCAGCCAAGTGTTTAATCACTTCTTGGTAGCAAAAGCTATGTATTTCCTCACTTATCAGTACACAAACATTACCAAAGCGAAGCTGGAAGTGTCGCTAACAACAAACCCCTAACAACCACATCTGGTACCTCTCTGAAGCCTGGAGAATGGCCTGACCCCAGCAACGGGTTGGCAGGGACTGTGTGAGAGCACCCCTGGCCCCACACACACCTCCCCGCCCGGGGGATGGACAGTGGACGCAGCCCAGCTGCTCCTGGCAGTCAATCCCAAAAGCACTACAAAGCCCACAAGTTACAGAGCAACACACCCTGTCGTAACCTTTTGTTTCATTCAAACTTCATTAAGCCACTTGTGGTGACAATAGTAGCGTTTTGTGTGAAATTAACTGGGTGTCACTCCCCGTGGGAATCTCTATGAAGTATCTAGGAAATCAGGTCAGGGTGGGACAGTTCCCTTCCGCCGATTACTTGCAGAGCCATTAAGCAAGAGACAGAGAAAGAGCACAGCGCTGTTGAAGTACAGATATAAAGCTACTGTTATTTTGCAAGCCAAAAAATTTAAAATTCCCAAATGCCTGAAAAAGTCTTATTTAGGCCATCTGATTATGTTACTTTGGCCGGGCTTCCTTGCCTTTCATGACTGATAAAGCTGAAAAATCACGTGTTTGTGGAAATGTCTGTAGGATAATAAAAATAAAGTGATTTCATTACCAAATCACATGCCAAACATTTGCTTTTGCTGATGTAATTTGGCCCAATCTCAATTTAAAACACAGCTCAAAGAGTCAAATACTTTGTTTTGTTTTCAAAGAACCCTGTCTGCTGTGTGTCCTGTCATCACCTAAACTTCTCCCCATCCCCTCTCTAAAAATCCTTAGAGAAATGAATGCATAGACAGTGTCAACAACTATAGATACACTGCAAATTCATAGGTGATCTGCTGCTTCTCCCCTCATCTCAAACAAATCTTGCTTACCACTCATTCGCATCAGTCCCACATTTTCTACTACTTTGTGAGAACTCTGTAGAAGCTGCTTATTAAAATTCTTTAAAAGAAATTTACAATGAAAATCCAGTGCAAGGCTTTAGGTGCCATATGCCAAAGGGCAAGAGCAAAGAATCACAGCTACCAAAATAAACAGCTTGTCTTTCAAGTACACCAAACACATCTAGGTACCATCTAAAAAGTCAGTAGAATACATGGCCATTAATGTCCCCAAAACCTCAATAGCTTCTGGATTCTGCTATCCAAGCACTGTGCACTTGCATTTTAAAAAACCAAGAAACAGACCCAAAAAACAAAGACCCCATAAAAAAATACCCCCAAAAAAAGCAGCTGAATGTCTTTGTGAGAAGTCACAATCTTTCATTCACTAAACTTCCTATAAATATGGCAGTCAACTTCTGGTTTCAAATTTTATGACCTTCACAGGAATACATTTCTATTATAATAAGCAAGGTAGCAATGGTATCTAATACATCTAAGATAAGTTTGGTGTGTTCATTATAAACCCTGATTATCAGGTTTGGAAATCTCCCAATTTCAATTATTATTTTGAAGAGATTAGTAAATCCAGCAAAAGGGACGTGCCATCTGGATATTCACTCTTTACAGAATAAACAGGTTAAGGTTTTCATTATAAGAAGGATATTTTTGAGTTGGAGCATAACTGGTATTCCCTTCTTTCACCTTACAATTCAGTTACTCTCTTAAAACAGCAAGTATTTGTCTCAAGGGACACAATCAGTCGCAACACTTGAACACACAAACTCACTGGCTTCTGTACCAGTGTATATACTGCACAGGAGAAACCTGGCTGTAAATCCTAGTTGCCTCTGAAGGATCAACCAAGCCAGCCCTTCAGGAGCAAATTTAGCCACAACACCAGCAGGTTTATACATGCTAAATGATTTGCTTAATTAAGAGACAAGTATTTGTTTAGCACTACAGAGGAAGGTGGGGAGAGGGAAGAGGAAGACATCTAGAACCCAACCTGCCTCCTTTACCATAAGGGGCAAGACTGCTGATTAGGATGTTTGTAAACAACTGAGGACTAGTAGGAAGCAAATTTCTAATAACAAGGAGAGAGAGCTGATATTCACTCCTCATCCTGCTGATTATCCTATGGCTAAGTAACGTGGCAGCACCCAGCAAGGTCCAGGAGTTGCTCTCCTTTCTCAACTCTGTAGGAAGGAGAGCACCAGGGAAGCAGGCTTTATTAACTCCCAAAGCATTCATTTGACAGTCTTTGGAAATGAAGACAACATGAAAAGGAACGGAAGGGGTTTAGCAGCTAAAGACCATCCCATTTTATCATTTGTGGGTACACCACTGTGGTTAGTACAGGGAGACGAGGCTCAGGGCCACTGCTGAGTCAGCTGCAAAACCTCCAGCCTCCATCCCCGTTTCTGACCCAGGGCTTTTCTTCAGCTGACTCATGCCCTGGCCCCTGACTCCCCTCCGCTCTCGTCCTCCCTCAAGCTCTCTGTAATGCTACCTCGGCTAAAGCAGCACCCCACCAAAGGAGCCCGTGGAGCCTTTCCTACAACGGAGACACCAATGCCACCAAGTCCAGATAGGACTGACAGCATATAACACTACTGAAAAGAGCCAGAGAGCCACTCTGTTTTTACACAAGCCCTGGAAGTGTGGTCATAAATAAATTGTAGAGTCTTTCTCTTGCAACAATTTTCCCAACAGGAGTTTTTGGAAGGGAACCTAAATCTATTATAAAACAAGCTTTGAATGGCAAAGTCCAGGAACAAGGAAAACAAGAAGCCAACAGGGACCGAGTTCAAGACCATTTCATTTGTTTTTCAGGAATCTGTATGATACACATATACACACAGATATACCTACAAATGCACATATGTATGTATTTATAATGCTGTCTATATACAGCACTCAAAACTTCTTAGCTCAATTTAATTGACTTGCATTATGTTAATGTTGTCCAGTTAGGCCTCAAAACCCCTACTCAGACTGTACAAGTCCTCTGCCTTGGAACCATGTCCAAGGTGGCATCTACAGAGACAATTCTCAGAAGACCGAAGCCGTGCACGGAAGTTTGCCACTGCCCTCCCACCCATGTGAAACACCATCACTTGAAACTGGGTATATCCAGAGAGAAATGCTAGAGCCTACCAAGGCAGCTGACAATTACACATTAGCACTTTAAACAAGCTTCCTTAGTTCTCCTCAAGTGTAAACATGTGTTTGGAAAAAACAGCATACATGTTTGAGGGGGAAGACAACACCACATTTGCATGCTTCAGAGAATCAACACCTCCCTTCAGAGTAAGTCTGGGGTGTTTTCATGTGCCTCGATCTCTGCTCTCCTCAAGCATCCCTCCTGCAGTCATGGGAGAGCCAGAATTTCAGGTGCACAGCGCGAGCCACGTTCTGCCCTCTGATACATATACATACACATCCCAAACATCAGTGGGAGCCTCATTTATATGTGCATGCATACATCTGTATCATTTACAGAGGTAAACTGCCAGTAGATCAAGTGCAAATAAAGGATCTACTCCATACAGAGAGGTTCAAATAAAAGTATAGAGAACAGTCACCTTAAAAAGGCTATTGAAGACACTCTTCAACTAGCTGGAGGAATTCTTGTTCATCATCATATTACTTTTTGCAAGTTCAAAAATTTAGAGACCTTCAAACCACTAGCATGGTGAACAACATACGCTAAACCTTTAATCTTCTTCAATTGTCTAGCTACTTTTCATTCCATGAAGAAACAAATAATCAGATTCCAAGCATGCTACTCTGCATTGATTAGTGAAAGATGGAAAATGAGAGGGAAACTTTTCCAAGATAATAATACTGTGCTCTTTGTCTAGACATATTTGCAAAAATTTCAGTATGAATTCTAGAGTTTCAGCTACTTTGGACAGACTTATGTTCCTCTCTACTACGGGTGAACTGTGCAAATGCCAGCTCCAGAAATACCTATTTTGAACAGTACTCATTCCTACTTCACAAGCTTGTGATGGAAGGAAGTGTATGTTTAATACACATTTAACATACATACAGATTGACTCCTGCAGTTTCAAAACAAAAAAAAAAAGTTTCCTTCTGCCCCAATTTTGTGCATGTCTTTCTTCAGCAGTTTGGTTTTGTTTTTTTTTCTTCTAAAAAGAATTAAAGGGAAATAAAGTCCACAGTAAGGCAACTCTGAAATAGCACTGAACTTCTTGAAAATTGTTCAAGTTGTTTTATTCACCCAGCTTAAAATCATATAATTGTAGAAACTTTGAAAGCCATATTTGGCAATGATCTTCAAAAGGGGTTAAGACATAGGACTATTGTTATTTAGTTGGAGGGCAACGTTCTGTAAGTACAAAAGTTGTGTATATTGCAATGAGTATCTTAAGTGTGGTTGAAGAGTTTACAAGCACAAAAATCAACAAGTACAGCATTCAGCTCTTAAATACCGTGAAAAAAAAAAAGAACAGTTTTTGGGTGAGGCAACAGGTTCACAGTTTAAAAAAAGAACAAACAAAAAAAACAAACAAACCAAAAACAACCCCATAAGGAGTTTAGATCCTGATTACGTTTTATCTCCTTTATCTCCTCCAAAGATTGGGAAGATTGCAAGAAGCCAGACAGATTGTAAAGCCGCATCTGAGAAAAACTCGGAGTTGCAGACTCAGCTACACAGATAATGGTCACAACCTCATATAAAGCCTTCAAGTCACATCTTTTTTCTAACTGATACCTACTAGCAACCTTGGCTCTGTTTACAGAACTGCAATTGCAAAAATCCACTTAGGTCATTTTGTGATCCTGCTTTAACAAGTAAGATTTTTACTCCAGGTAAAAAAATTTTCAACCAGTCCCCATGCAACTCCACAGAGGTGAGCACCGGGCACTGCTTTCAGGATTTAGCCTGCTAACTCCTGTTTGCCTGCTTCACTACTAAAAATGGTAACTGGCATAACATGTACGAGAGACAGAAACTTAAAATCACCAGTTACACCAAAGGAAAACAGAGGTATGTATACTGTAGCCTAATCTCTCTGCATTGCCAGCATTTCTGAGAATTCCTTATCTGTAAGTGGGGCTGTCAGAGTACACCATGGCAACGATCAGGGAGCCTGCAATCTTCTTCTAAAGTGTCTCCTCTCATTCACGTTGCATAGATAGGCTTTCACAGCAGACTGTGATTCACGTGTGAGGAATGTTTGGTAGATATCCCCACAGAGCCCACAGACTGCGGTTACTGCTCTCATTTGCAGCCATCTGAAGATTCATGCTTCTCTCGTTAAATCAGTGATGACACAAAGTGCAGCTCTGGGCATGGTCCAGGTTCATAAGGAACATCTACAAGTATTTCACAGAATATCTATACACACACTGTTCACATACAAATATTCTATATTGATTTGGAATTTGATGGTATGTGCCTCATAGATATGTCCATTCATTTCTGCAAATACTTACATCAGGCAACTAAAAATTAATCTTTATTCTCAAAGAGCAGTAATACTATACTTTCAACACTGCAGAAGGTGTTGATTAGCCTCCTATTTGGCAATTTTGTAAAGCATTAGACAGGCTGCATTTTATGTACCAACCAATTTCCATGAGTCTTCTCACCACACATAAAAATGAATCACATTGCTTATAAGGCCTGGTTCTGCAAAGTTCTTAATGTCACACTTGAGAAAGAAGGATTTCATTTTTATATTTCACATAGGTTTTAAAACTGCTTTGTTGTGTTGCAAGTATTTCCTCAAACTAACCATGGAAATTTGGACCAGGGGCTGTATAGGTAGGTGAGGTGCATGTGGAATATCTCCTATAATTTGTTAATCATCAGCCACTTTCTCATTCCTTCCCTTTCCTGTCTGTTTTCATCACAAAGATGCTCAGTGACATATGTTCAAGGCCTTTTTAAAAGAACAAAAGGGAGGAAGGAAGCATAGGTCAAAAAGGGAAATGAAGGGAAAAAGGAAAGGAAAAAAAACAGAGGCTGTCAGGAAAACAGTCCAAATAGCTGGAATAGCACTCTTCATTTTCTAGAGAAAACTGCAGTAAGGACATTTATTACCATAGAAAAAATTAATACTCAATGGGAACTTACTAAAAATTAATAAATACAAACAGAGGTTTCTGTATGTTGTCCTTCTCCCTGGTGCTTTTAAGAAGCTTCAATGCAATGATGCAAATAAGGAGAAAGAGACTTTCGGCACTGCCTATCTACTGAATCCATAAAATAACACTTCACTGATACTAAATTAAAATGTTCTCCACAGTTTTGTATCTAGTTACCCTGTAGCATGCCCTTCTTCTCTCTTCTACCTCAAGTAACTTCTTAAAACTTACCCTTCTTTGGGCAACATTTAGCCATCACTTGGCAGTAAATGAATTGCTCCGAAACAAAGCTATTAAAAATATCCTGTGATAGCTAGATGAAAGAAGTGGCATGAACTATATAGTATTTTGTACAGTTTTGTCAACGAGATTTGTACCAACATTCAGTGGTTTTCTCTATCAAAATACGGTATTGCATGCTCTGCTGAAGAGATCATTTCCTGGACTTTCCACAACCAAGCAGACGATTTCCTTCAGTAACTACCACAAAGCAATTATCTGCATTGTGCTTGCGAAAAAGCAGCTAGAGGAAAGTATTTAAATCTGTCAATAGTGCAGAATTTTCTTTTTGTTGCTGTTTAGCAAGTTGAGCCAATGCTATGTGACAGACACATCCCCAGACCTCCAAGCAGCACTTTCCAGAGAATGGTTTAGGAACTGCTGTTGAAACACATGTGGCCAGCCCTGGTCTCTTACAGCATGCACCAAGCAGCAAACTGAAGAGCCTGCTATATATGCAAATGATTTTAACCTTGCAAAACCCTGTTTAATAAAGCAGGTAGTTTTTGTGACCCTGGAATGAACAAAGCTTAGTGCCCTCATCAGTTTACATCTTTTGCCCGATTGATGCTTGGTATATAAATAGGGCAGAAACCTTTTCTGCCACGATTGAGACAGACTGTAAAACAGGGTGCTTTTTGGATCACTCTTACATGCTGTGCATTTCCACAAAACTTGCAGAACAAAAATTTGTCAAAATCTGTTGGTAACAACCATAGTTTCCAAAAGTATATTAAAGGGAGGGTTACATGAGTAGACACATTACATGTGATAGTAGAAAGCTTGCTTCTGCAGAAAAACAAGTTCAGAAGATTCTAAGCTATGAAACCCAAACCTGAGCTTCTCCACTTACCTTAGTGTTCATACAAGATTTTCCACGTTTATACTCTTTGTGACTTGCTCTTTTATCAAGCTTGTTCCACAAAGCTTTGGCCTTCCACGTGGTCACTCTTGACTTCAGTTTGGTGTAAAAGTTTCTATTGTCCAAAGGATCTAATTCAAGTTGACGAGTGAGAATATTAAAGGCCTGAATGGTGCCTTTGCATGTTGACGCTTGTACAAAGTTTTCAAATATCTGGCCAGCTTGACTGTACTTTTCATCATCGTTTCCCCCCATGTTCTATTAGAAGTATTTGAAAAGGATTAAGCTGGAGCTCTTGTGCTGGGGTCCAGGCGATCAATGCTACCAAGTACTTCCAAGCATGTTATTCCTAGAAAAGACAAACACAGGTCATGTTAAAGCAGGTTCTATCTAACAAAATTAAACCCACAAACTGCATACCCAATATGAACACAGCCTGTGGTGACTGGATAACCAGGTACAAAAAGTTAACAGGGGCATCCAAGATAAGCATTACAAGTAAACGTAACATGCTTGTGCTGTCATGACACGTACTTCACAAAGACTGTCATAAAAACCCTACAAATGCAAGCCAACTGTTTCAAAAACAATCAGCTTCACTGACAGCCTGAGGATTTCTTCATTTTTTGTTCAGTTATAGCTGCTAGGTAACAGATGAAGAAAACCCAAATGTCCAGATGCTTTTCCCAAGCAGAATTTATGTCACAGCAAGCACATCTCTGGTAACACTTTCGTCCTAAGAATTCTTAGGAACTTGAAGCTCAAAGTGAACACTATTTGAGGGAATCTTCTTCCATTGCACACGCGAGGGCCAAAAGCACAGTTTAGCCTGAGCAATTTAGAACTGGCACAGTCACTTGCTGTGAGCAAACGTACAAAGTAGGCAAAGCAGAAACATTTTCACAAGTTAGACCAGAACTGAAGAAACAAAACAAATAACTACAGATTTCTCCCCTTTTTCTAACTCTTGCCAAAACACAGAAGGGTTCAGAGCTCTAGTGGATAGAAAGGAATTTTATCTTCATGTCTCCACAAGTTAAATGCTAAAGGTATGTGTTTGGAGTCTTACCTTGTCATGTGCTGATGATGTTTGGCCCACTGAGCCCCATCGGCTTTTCCTAGTAACATGATCACTGTCAAACTGTGCCTGATATTTCAGATAAATACCCTTACATTCTGTAAGAGCAATGCTATTCTAAATTGACATAAATTTGCAAGAACTAAAATACTTTCACAATAAGGCACTCCCTTGTCCTTCTTTAACCTTTCTGTCAATCTCTAATGGGGAGCGTCTTAGAGTCAGCCAAGGTCCACAGAAAATATCCAAATGACTTTCACATTTTCCAAGAAAATTGTTACGTATAAACATCCTCAGAAGAGGGTCTACTTGGACTCAAATCCAGAGATTTAAGTCAAGTATTCTTTTTATTGCTATTAAAGAAGTATCTACCAGTCCAAGAAATCAAAAACTAAATCAATGCTTGCCTAACCTCACACATAATTAGTTATTTTGCTTGGAACATCATCTGTTGGCTGATAGTTTTTGAATAAATTGTTAAAAAGGCCTTTGAAGTTACACTTTTTAATTTAACACTGTTCTCAAACTATTCATTCTCTGCTTACACTTCCTTCAAAGAAGAAAAGAGAAAACATAACCAGTGCATTTAAGTAAAGAAGAGACCTATCATGTCTATCTTACAATCCTCTAGTACAGAAAAAAATATTATGCAACTTATTAAAGAGATCCCATGGGGAGATATAAGGAAGTATTTGGAATACTCACATTCCCTGGCTGTGCTCAAAATAAATAACCTTTGTGTGCACATCAGTCTGTTGTTGGTTTGTGGGTAAAATAAATTGGCAGTGTTGAGAGTTTGTACATTTTCTTAGACCAAAAGTCATGATTAAATACTTGGTGCCGGGAATAAGCCAGAAAATTTTTGTTTTCCCCTCTGAATACTTCATTTATAGCATGTTCCATGCCCTTTTCTGAAGAGCTTTGAGGTAAAAGCACATTTTATATGCCCCAGCTTCCAGAAGGTCTAATTTTTCAAGAAACTGAGTGCCACGAACTCCCATTGACTCAAAAGGAGCTGAGGACAACCCAGCACTTTCCACGTTCAAGTCCTTAATGATTAATGAGCAAATCCCTCCAACAACAGCATGCCGGCAGGAGCGAGCCCAGCCACCTTGAAAAAAGAATTAAAAATAAGGATAAATACTTACTTTACCTGACTCCCCTACATGCCTGAGATATTTTTTACAATAGAAAAGCCAAAGTACTTTTCTTTTCTCTCAAAATCATTATGAATAGTTTCTTGGGGAGTGGGAAGTTTCAGTGAAACATTCCACTTTGGGCATTTCAGCTCAAGCAGTGGCAGCCAGGTTAGGTTTCCTTAGTCACCATAAACTCACATCGCTATTGCCTCAGCACTACCATAGACTTAGACCAACCTAATAGCTATAAAACAGTACTTCCTCTCCATTGTTTTCCTTAGCTCACCACAAGACTGTTATCATGCTCATATAACACAAAAGATCTTTAAAAGTTAATGCTAGCATAATTGATAAGCAAGTATGATCACAAGCTCTATAATTTAGTATATCTTCTGCTCACAGAGAGATTTTTATAGCCTCAGCTGTTTCCATCCAGCAAGGAAGATAAAAGCTCGAAGAGTAGAGCCGTATCTGAACTGACCAAGGAAGAAAAGCAGCATGTGTCAAGGCTGTGTCATGTGGTGAGAAGACGGAAGAGATGGTTGGCAGAAGCCACTGCAGGCAAAGAGGGGAAGAATTGCCTTGTGCAAACCAGTGGAATTAAGTGTTGCACACACGTGCACACGAAGACACAGAGCAGGCCTGGGCTTCCTCTGACTTTCCACTGAGGAGAAGAGCAGCTGGGAAGGACAGCCAGGACACCTTCCCCAGCATTAAAACTTCCCTCCTCCAACACCACAAAGCCAGGACTGATGCTACTCTTTTTGGGCACTAAATTTTCTCTTCATGAACTTCCAAAACACTCCCATCTTCTCCACACTGAAAAATTGTGGAGTGGCATCTCAGCAGAGACATTTGTTCACAAGTGAAGCATTTCTCCTTGCTGGGTCAGAGGTCATGTTCTCAAAAAAAGCCACATTTTGTGGTCAGAAAGGCAGGATGAGACAGGAGAGTGTGGTTACTGGGGTTTCTGGCTTGCTAGAAACACCACTTTCCCCCTTCCCTCTTTTTTTTTTTTGGCATGAACACTGTGGTGACAGATGACAGAGAGGAAGATGGTGCTCTAAGTAAATACAGCTCATGGAAAAGTATGCATTTTTTTCTGAGGAGTCACCAACATTTCACTGCAGTATTGTACATAACTCCGTAGAAACAATGCAATAAGCACAAGAAGTAGAACACAGTAATTCTGAACTATAATTAAGGTTTCCTGTTCTATAACTGTCCCAAAGACTTCAGAGTTCATGCATAAACTGCTTACCTGTAGTGGAAAGAAAAAAATCTGTTTGGGGAAATACTTGAGTTCTCAGAGTACTATCATTTACCTTCTTTCTTCCTTCCTCATATACACCACTCCAGAGATGAAATATGGATCCAAAAGTCTCATCAAGGCAGGTATTGATGCTGCAACTTCAAACTATGCTTTTCAAAGTGAAAATTGAACTTCCTCTGGAAGCACAATCCAAAAATATAATTAAGTTTATTTGAAACTTTACCAAAGTGCTACAAACCCAAATAAAAATTTGTGCCACAGAAAGGAAGAGAATTAGAGAGCAGGAAGTAGTCTGGACAAACAGTTCTTTTAAGTCAGAACTGAAGCACCCATGGGGGAGATTCTAACAAGCCAACAAGAACTGTCATTTTAGGTCCCACGCATGATGTATTAGTCACATACAAGTCCACGCAGCTTCCCGTGGTATTACAGGAGGGCTCCCAGACACAAAGTGCAGACACTGGAAAGAAGAAGGGCTGCATTTTGATGATCCCTTCTGCTCTTACAAGTTTGCTCAGCCTCCTTTCTGCCTCCAGTCAGTGGCAAACCAGGATGTCAGATAGGAAAATCCAAGAAGTGCTGCTCATGCCCTGTGGGTACCCAAGCAGAACGTGAAGGTCTTATTACAACTTAAAAGAAATCAAAGGAAAAGGGACAGAGAGAAGGTAGAAATTAAAGCAGTGGTGCATGTACAGATGTATACATGTGAGAGCAAATGCCTCCAGTCTGATATTTGCTGTCAGTGAAACAAGCTCTGATATTACAGATGATTTTGAGACTAGTGGAAAAAATGGCTCCATTGTTCAGGTAATTCCACTAATTATTGCTAGGTAAATGGATGTAAGGAGCTGGCTCATGTTTGCACATGAAGCCTTTCAGCATAATACCAAAGGCAATAAAACTGACATATAGGAGTCATTAAATGAAAATAACTTAAATTTTTGACAGCAGTACCATGTATATTGCTTGTCAGGAATGTTTTGAGGTAGCATACTCAAAAATTAAAAACTTTTTTTGACTTAGTTGTTCCACTAGAGAGAGAACAACCCTAATTTTAATTCAAACTTGCAGCACTTAAGTCCTTCCTTAGTAACTTAATGCTCCGTTTTCTAATATTTCAGAACATGTTCCTCAGGGAGATTGGAAGAGAATTAAATTGTTTGCATTTCAATACCACTAATCCTGATTCTATTTTCAATATAGCCCTAATTCTGCCATGTTTACTGAAAATAAATTAAATTATTATTAAGACTTCAGTTTGGCATGCAGGATACAATACATTTGCTTGCTTAAGGTTAGAAACATCAACAGAAACAAGAGACTGGATTCTGCAGCGTCTGTAGTAATCATTTACTTTGGCCTTCCTCATCACCAGTAAAATCTAGATTACTTCTGCTGTCTCTTCCCTGACATAACTGTCTAAAATCTCAATACTATTTCAAGGAGTGAAATTTGCAAGTGAGACTGGCTGTGTTACAGGACCTTCTAGGTTTTTCAATTTAGTTTCTACTCACATTAGGTACTTTGTTTTCATGGTGACTTAAATACAATATTTTTTATTTTTTATTTTTTATTTATTTATTTCTATCTGGAGGAAACGGCTTTTTGGTGGTTTGGTTTCTTTGCATAGTTTCCTAGAACTGACATAAAAGGAAAAAAAAAAATTAAACGTGATTCTGGGAAAAACCGAGGCTCTCCCTTGCTTTGCTTATAAAACCAGTTAAAAAATACAGAAGTACATTTGCCTAAAATAGTTGTTTTCTGTTGGTAACAAACCAAGAAAACACGTTTCTTAAGATGCACAATCCTAACAGAAACATCAATGAGCATAAACTGCTTCTGAACAAAGTCTCACAAACAGTCTTGCTTTATAAACAGCCAGATTACTTTTCTGCATTTTTATAAAAGCTGACTTCCACAGAACTCCTGCAAAATAACTTTTCAGGCCAAGTATGGAATTCAAAACAGTTCCTACTGAGACACTCTGTGCCTATGAACTTACAAGGTTACCGTACACGCTATCAGCCTGTTTTGCTGAAGTTATATGAGACATTTCAAACATAGGCCTTCCAACAAGTGCTGCTGTGCCAGTTTAACCTGCTACATCTGGAATCATCCCACGATAAAATATAGCTGGAAGCATAAGCACAAGTACACCAACACTTTGCAGTATTTCAGATAACGTTCACAGGAAGCATAAAATAAAATGACCTATCCATAGAATTTTATCTGCCACACAGACTAAGTCACATTCCACACATTTTAAAGTTGAAGGCTTTAAAAATAGTCCGTTTTGTTTCTGGCCTGAGCTTTCCAGTTTTTATGTGGGAGTACATTAAGACACTGAGAAATAAAATGAGATCAACCACATAAAGGCAGCAGCTTGCGTGCGTCTCCATTCATGCACACGTTCAAGTGTTGGCACGGGTAACGCACAGGACGCTGCCCGAGGGGCCACGTGTGGAATCCCAGAGACAGAGGCTCAAACCTCCACCGCCTCTGCCACCGCCACAGGTGGGGCCCACGCCACGCCGCGCCGCACTGGCTGTGCCACACCGCGCTCCCGCAACCTGATGAGGGCAACACAGAACAGAAAACTGGCAGTCACAGACTTCACACCCTTCTGCCACCTCCACAGAAAGCCCTGTCCTGTGAGCACCACTAAAACCCTCAGATGCTCATTTTGCAAGGCACAGGCACAAGTATTTCAAATGAATGACAATGCATAGCTTTCCAGGCTTCTGTATGCAGCACATACTTAAACTGCTTATAAGAAATACTGATGCATTTCTGAGGAGTGAGTTGCAAAATAAAGAAATTTCCTTTTTTTAAAGTAATGGTGTTGTACCTATGCTGCTGGAAATTGTAACTCTAAATCCAATGCTTTTCATGAAGAATGTCTCTAGCCCCATTTTTATTCTGTGCAGGTTACAATGAGTATTTAAAAAAGTATTATTTCTATCAGGGCCGCTAAAAGCTCTATTACAAGGTCCCAGGTTTCCATATAGTTTACATCTTCAAAGTTAACTGCAGATGATTAAGCCACAATCATTAGGGGTTAATGCTATGCATAAACAAGATATTAAAACCTAACTCTTGTTTAGACTGGTTAAAAGAAAGAACATTTTTCAGCTCTGTTGTAGTAGATTAGAAACGCAATATAAACAACAGTAAAAAGTTTATGCTGATGCTTCCCTAGGTTACGAATCTCAAGAGCAAAGGAAAAAAGTATACCGTAAGGATAACAATAGATAGCAAGTAAGTGCACCTCTTAAGAAGAGGCACCTGTTATTTAAGTTAGAAAGATGTTATGAAAATACTGACAGTAAAAGGACAAACTTTCAGCTCTTTGAAAATCCTGCCTTTCTCTTCCTATGGTCAAACTTACAATTTCAAGCTCACAGACTGAAACAGCAGAGATATAAAAGTTAAATCGCATATCAGGCAGTGGGTTGGTTGGTTTTTTGATTAGCACAATATTTTCTGCTTTCAATAGGATGTTAGGACATTGGGCCAGACTAATGCAGAAAGCAAGTAATATCCTGTTTACCTTCACCAAATCACATCCAGCAGGGACACAGCATGGCCAGACAACATGAGAGGATAATGGAGAGGGAACTCTGGCACCACTCCTGCCCAGCTGCCAGTGGGAGCTTTGACATCCCACTCCCTTTCACAGCCCTGTATCCTTATCTCTGCTCCTCACTCCCAAGACACAGGGAAAACTTCTATGGAACAACTGTGTCTGTGAGGAGCCCAAAGAAACACATACCCGCTAGCTGACAGAGCCATGTCAGCAAAATCCTGGTACAGATGCAGCTATACCAACAAAATTGAGCCACATTTGGCAGCAGCAGTTCCTCTGGTACAGCTTTCCCTTTGTATGTGTGGGGACACAATTATGGAGGTAAATACACCATGAAAAAAGAACAAATGAATGAACCAGGAAAAAGCAGACTCTTAGTCAGCAATCATAGAAATAACGTTGGTTCGTGTCACTTTGAGAACATGGATAATCCAGAAGGATGGGATGGTAAGATAGGCTATGAATTCACACAGCAATGCAAGACTGCCACTACATTTCTAGGCAGCTGATGGTGCCCAGGCAGGGAGCACCGGGTGAAGGGGGCTGCCAGTCTTGGTGCCCTCCTGTCCTCTCCAGCTGAGAGACACCCTTTGCCCAGATACAGCCTGTCCCCTTACTGTGGCCACTCTTGACCCAAAGGGGCTACGGAGCAGAGAAAGGTGATCAGCACTGCTGGTCCTCAAACTGCCCAAAGACATGAGCTGGAGACACCAGAAAGTGCCTTGCAGTGAGGGACCAGAGAACAGAGGATACCAAAATAGGACTGTCTTTTGTATCCCCTCAGGATTTCTGTAAGAAAGGAAATTAATGTTTGTTTGGGTTTGCTTTTTTTTTTTAAGCAAAAATATGAAATTATGGCTGTGCTGAAGCAAACTGCCCAGGATATGTCTTGAGGGAAGAAAAAGAACAGCACCAATATTAGTTTTTACAGAATACAGGCCAAAAGCTCTACAGAGTATGTTTCAGATTGTCTTTCCAAGTGTGGATTTCTGGTTATATGCCTTCTCTCCACTATGAGTCCCTCTCAGTATTGGGACTGCAGCAGTTAGCCAAGACCTGAACTGGAGGAAGAAATAGCACAAGGGCTGCAAGACCTCAAGGGCTCCAGGCCACAGTAATTTATTTGGCAGAGCTGTAGACATCAGACTTCCAGATCAGTAACCAGGATTAATCCACTGGAAACACAGACAGTACTGCATTGCCAATGAAAGAAATAAAACATTCTGGGCAATATTTCATATGTATACACACACCCTTTTAGGAACCAACAGATTCAGTTGTTATAATGTTTTTAATGCAAGCTAGCGCACAATACCTCCTGAGGCTTATTGGGGTCTTAATGTTATCAGTCACACTGAAATCCACGAAAACCACAAATAAGTTAAAGAAGGAAAAAAATCAAAAAAACACAACAAAACCACACCCCAAATTAGTTTTGAGCTGTGAATGATAGGTTCCTTGGCTAGAGCAATGTCAATTCACCACCAAATACCAGCCACTGAACAACACTGGGGAACTGGGAAGCCACACCCAGACAAGTCAGCCAGAGGGGGGTGGAAAACCAGAAAATTTAGGTTAAACACCAAAGTCTGCTCCAGGGGACATTTACATGAGAAGACAAAAAAGAAATAAAGCTACTGAGATTCCTTTAATCTATTTTCTTTCCTTGTAAACTGGACCCATAGTTACCACAAGAGACTAGAAGACGTTGCTTCTGAAAGTAGAAACAGTATTTTTGGAAAAAAAAAAAATATGCAGGATGATTTCTACCCTCTTTTGGCCTTGAGTTCCCAAAAAAAAAAAAAAAAAAAAAAAGGAAAACCAAAGTATAAAAAAGGCCAAATAAAGATTCCAAAAGAGTTACAAAGACATCATCCATTTCTGCTGCAGAAAAATCCTCTCAGTCAAACAACAAAGTAAGTCTCAAAATGTTATTTTGGGGAAATCCATCAGAAAAAAATAGGAACAAAATGTTAGGAAGCAGCCCCTTCAAAAAAAGACTCTGAGGGCAGAACATCATTAACCAATAATAGGGGAGATGACAAATGCATCACTGTTTTCACACAGCAAGCTGAGATACAGTCAGAATTAAATTATGACTCATGTTCTCCAGCACAGAAAGGTTTATTAGAAAATGTGAAACACCAAAAAAAGCACTTCTTAATAGTAATTGTTCATCACACAGCCTAGTTCCGAAAGGCTGCAGTTTAAAACCTCTATGTTAGTCTTGTCAACAATACCGAAGGTCAGAGGTAGATGCACCTTCTCATACTAAAATCTTTGTGCAACCCTAACCATTTGCTTCCAATCACCTACCAAGCAGAATAGCCTATGCTTAAATACATAGAAGATGTTACCATCAGGCTCCTTGTTAGTCATTGTTTTGTCTGGAAAAATTATTTTTCCATGTACCCGTACTTCACTCCATGTAAGCAGGCAGACACTCTAGGAACACGGGCACCTCTAAAGTACCAAGGCAAAAACCAATACCAATTATTTTCTAAAAAGTTACTTTTCTCACTGTCACCTAGACCTAACATTTGCTTTACTGTATAGAAGATCCATAATTTCTTAATGACAGAATGCATTTGTAGGAGGCTATAGCCAACATCAACACATTTCTGAAAGTCAATGTTAACAGTGCTTTTACAGAGCTGAGTATATATAAGTGTAAAAACTTGGGCGCTATGTTAAATATACATGATAGAAAGCTTTAAGGCAGTGTTACCTTTTCATTCCCATATACTAACATAAGCTTACATGTAAGACCTACAGCTGTTTGGGGATGCTGAAATGATGCCACATGGTGATTACATGTTGCTTACTTGAGAATAATGTTTGCACTACCAGGATAGATTAAAAGCAGCATATTTCTTCCCCTTCCTACATCTACAGTAAGAAGGAGCTAAAGCTGCTTTGGTACCCCAACTCTTAAACAGTCTGTAATTTTCAGAGCGAGATGATTAACTGGTTCAGGGTTTGCAGAGTGCCTGGTACACAAGGTCCTGATTAGAGCTTGCTTTGTTAGAGAAAACAACAATTTAGGAAGGAAAGTGGTTTACAGAAACATCTTGGGTCAATGCAGTTTTCTGTAATGCAGCACAGCCTCTGCCCACTGGTTGGGTGCCCCCTGGCCCGTGGCTCAGCCCTGCCAGCCCCCCAGGGCCACACTGGGGAGGGTGGGGGGCGGCTCTGCCCTCACCCCACTGCCATGAGCTGCCCATGGCACCTGCATGGTCCCTGGAGCTGAGCTGGGGAATGGGAACTCTCAGAGGTTTTTCAAATACTGGGGAAGACTGAAAGTTTTTAATCAGCTTTTGATTAGAAGAAACCCCAAATTTAGTTCATCCAATGTGCTTACATAAAGCAAACCAACTGAAGACATGAAGATGTATCTTATTATTACAGTTCCTTTGTATGTAGTTCAAACAACTTTTAATATCCTCTAATTCATAGAAACCAAGAAGAAAAGTGGAAAATCGACTATCAGAAAAAGAATGGATAGAAAAACTTCTGGATGTAAGCTATCACAAAAGAAATATTGTTAAGTTCTCCACTTCAAAAATAAGATTTTGAAAAAAGGTTTTGTTACTGAGCCCGAGACTTTATATTGTCTTGGACTTCTCTCCGGTTTTACATTAGCACAGATTTCTCCCTGTCTTCTCCATACAGGCAAACAATATTGCTTTTATTTCACTGAAATGTGCAACCAGATCTTCATCTACACTGCAGTTATTAAGCTTTAGTTTACTAGGAATAGAGTTAGCTAATGCCCTAATACAGTGGCTGTATTACCATTGTGTTTAAACACTAACAGAACCAGTGCCCCAAGAGCCATATGCACAGAACAGCATAGACTTTGTTGCAGCACCTATCAAAAACAGGACATCCTTGGAGCTCATTACACAGGGTTCTGAGCATTCATAACTCCACAAAAACAGCACAGAACTAGCCTTTACTTGCATTGCACTTCCTCAGCAATTTAATTACAGGCTGTAGCAATCTGCGTTTGGCATCTCACTCTGCCATTGCCATACTGATGCTGACTTTTGGCTGAGGCGTCGGCACGGAGGTGGCTGGTGATGGACAAGTGCAGAAAGAGGAAGGCAGATCTGTGTTTGCACCAGACTGAGTTTTGCCATGGCCTCCAACCCAGCACAGTGATAGATCCTGGTTAGGGATGAGCAGCTGAAGGACCCACACACAGCACCACTCACCACTCTGCTACAAAGAAAACCAAATTGGCAGAAATACTCCTAGAGATCATGTAGTATATTTCAGCTTTACAAAGCACTGTGGTGAGGGGTAGAAAAGACAAGAACAAACTTTAGAGGTACAGTGGGATACTTTATGCTCCTCCGCTTTTCTTTCCAGCTAGGATTTGTACTTTTTTTTTTTAAAGAAGATAGATTAATATTTTTATTTTTTCTCCCCCCAAACAGTTGCTTGGAACTGCTACTTGAGTTACCAGAGAGAATGAGTATTTGATAAACTGTATAAAGCAAAGAAAAGCAATGATATTTTCTGAAGTAAAAGCTGAACTATAGTGTAGTATTTTCCCTTTCAGTTTTGAACTGAAGTTAAAAACAGGTTCTGCAGTACATGCAGCACCTAACAGGCATGTGATCATCATTGAGTTTCAGGTATTGTTCAGTTATTGCATAGACAGAAGAAAAAAAAAAAGGCATACACCATAAATTTTGGACTGGTGGCACGCCAGGTCCAAATGGATACAATTTATATAGTATGAGCTCATGCCCTTAAAAAAAAAATAAAAAAAGGTGAATCAACATACAAACTAAACCTCAAGTGAAATAATCTGGAGAGGAAGAAGTATGGAACAAGTTTAAAGGGAACTTCTATCTGCTGTGGAAGCAAAATTTTTAAGGAATGGTGCTTCCTTTTGTACTGTTACACTACAGCCAGATACTTCTTAAAGCTCTCAAACCAATAGTAAAAAAAAAAAAAAAGCAGAGTAGCCTGAGAAGCTCATATGCCAGTCAAGAGATTTCCATAACACATCTCTAAATTAGAAACCCTTTCATAAAAAGGAGCTGGGAATCGACTGCAACAGTCACAGAATTAGTTCATTTCTTCAAGACACAACATAGGAGTTTTTACCCTCGCCCTCATTGCTGCCAAGCGAAGATCACTATGAAATACATTAAGTTCAAATACTCCAGAATCTCTTCTGTGTGTAGCACAGATTACCATAGCAAAGACTTTGAACATCAGTGTGTCCTTGGTAGTGTTTCTGGTGCCTGGCTCAGTTAGGCTGGATTAGAGTATCAGACCTCATGTTTCCATCAAAGCTAGACTGAGCTTGATGTCTCCACTGATGTTATCAACTTCAGGGAATTCCTTTAAAACGAGGTCCATCAGACATACTGCTGTCTGCATCTAGGGAAAACGAGCTCCCTTCTAGCCAGATTAACCTGCTACCTTACACTGCCACATTTAAAAATCACACACACACCTATCCAAGGATTTATTATAGTGATTTGGTTTGTAAGCGCATATCCCAGGGCTCCTGCTGCCAGTAATGATGTGGGGCCTTTAATGAAAAACCCTTTCATCGTATTTCATACAATGGTTTATCTGTTCTCCATGATGCAAAGCCATCCTCGCCCCACCACATATAGCTGAGGCTCTTCCACCTCTGCCCATAGCTGACCAGCAGTGCTGCCAGATGATGAGAGCAGGCTGCTACCTCTGGGGCAGAAACACAAGCACACAGAGAAAAATTCAAAAGCCTTAGCAACTAACTGTTTGCTTACCAGATGCCCTAATGTAGCAAGTCAATGACACCCAGAACAGTTTATTCCTAGCTTTCTATGACTGACATGATAGGATTCTTCAATTTTTAGCTTATTTTTTTCACCGCATCAAAATATGCCACATTTGCATAAAAGGAGACTGAAAAAATTGTAGAGTGTAGTAAGTTGCAGATGTTGAGCTACATGAGTGGCCACTACAATCTCTACTGTTGTTGCCCTTAGGATGTGCACATGAAACACCACTTTGATTATATACATTGGGTTTAATCAAGATAACTGCAAAGAAGCGCAGAAGGCAGGACGTCATTGGATTCCTAATATCCAGTGTACCAACTTATTATGCATCAGCTTTTACAGAGCATATTTCTCCAAGGCATCTTGGCAGGCAGCGCGTGAATGCTTCACCTTGGTGTTTTCAGGTCAGACTATATTCTAAATGGGTCAGTGCAACATCAGGCAGAAAGCACCCTTCCTTTCTAAAAACAGAAGCTGACAGCTTTGCACAGGCCCCTCTCAGCCCCTACTCTTGCACTTGGGGCAGCTGCACTTACTTGATTACTTCTTTTACCTCATGGCAGACCTTTATCGTCAGGGCCACTCCAAAGAAACCATGTCTCATAGTGCTCTGGCAGAGGTCTACTAATCATCAGCAGGTTAAAAGGTCAGATTAGTAAATCTGCTTAAGGCACATGCCCGACAGGCAGAGGCAAGCATCTCAACCAAGGACATTCAGCCACTGCTAACGTGACTCTACTTCTCTGGACCTACAAAACGTCCCAGCAGGCAGAGAAAGCGCCCCACACTGACAGGCACTACCTTCACAGAGTAAGGAGCCCATCCAGGATCTCACAGACTGCTGTCACCTCATCAGCATGGATATTTCACGTGTTGAGAAGTACAATAAATCCAACGTGCTTCTATTTCCCAGACAGAAAACACAGATTATTAGCAACAGTTACCAACACAATTACCACAGGAGTTCCCAAATACATTTCTTTACATTACTGCTGACATCCTATTTTTCTGAACCCTATGAGGTTGCACAGCAGCACATCTCACAGCTTCAAGCTGGAAATTTTATTGCTGGAATTTTAATCAAAAGTGGTAAGAATCTAGAACATAGGCTTAGAGGAAAGAAAAAGCAGGTAAAGGCAAAAAAACACCCTGAATTAGTAACTTAAATACAATTTTGATGGAAGAAAAAAAGAACCCCTGGCCCAAGTCTCACTGCAACTTTGACACTTTTTGCAGAAGTTCAGGACAGTTTTGAAGGTTTTGGTTAGTCTTACTTACAAATCACAGTATCTTGAGTCAAATTTTTAAACATGCTATACAAGCAAAAAGTTCAGCTGTTTCCACCTCCCCTTAGCACGGCAAGGTTATCATTACACCGTGTCACTGCTGTAAAACAAATCCAGTCATCTACAGTTGCACCAGAGAAGATGGCTCTGCTGAAAACAGGGGAGGGAATGCATCTGCTGGGGTGTGCCAAGCGAAACTCATCAGCATCACAGCACATGACTAAGTGTGTATTTGGATATGTCAATACTCAACCATCAATTTGAAAATAAAGGTAATTTCTTCTTATCTCCCCCCTCCCACCAATCTGTAACTACGGGAAAAGACAGAACATTGCAAATGAAGCTTAAGAAGCCTTGCGAGAGCAAAACAACACACCACAAGATACGAAATAATTATTCACACAAGATAATGACTGTTAATTTTCTATTTAAGATTAAAATGTACCAGGTAAGTAGCACTAGAAATCAGGATCCTGTTTCTAATAATAGAAAGGTGACTGCAGATGCACTTGACAGAGACAACTCAGGTAAATACAGGCCTGCAAGGTAAATAAATAATTAATGTAAATGTTGTCTTTCTTGCTTAATTCTAATTGGGAGAGGTAACACATATGTTGTTAATACTAGTTTTTAATGACTGGGTCCAGAACAATAAATTATTTTTCATTTTAAATTCCCCAGAACTGGCAGTAAAGGGAAAAGCTCTCTCTCTTCTGGAAATCTTCCCCCAAGAAAGCAGAATAATCATTAAAATCACAATGGAATCATCAGACAAAGGAAGAAAACACTGTTTGGCTTCACTTCCTCCTCCAAAACTAAAAAAACATATTAATTTCAGCCCTGCATCAGACATAATACCCCAGCAAAATATTAGGCAACAGATGAAACCCATAAGGAAAGTAGAAAATTTGGATTCAAAACATGAGCTGCTTCTTGGTATGAAAAGGGTGTATTTTTCTCATTAGAGAAACAGTCATTAAAAATAAATGCAACAAAGGTTTCTGTGAACTCATCAGAAGCACTGATGGCAACCTTACAAAGTCTGTTGATACCTAGTAGGAAAGCCAGAGAAAACAATGAAGTAAGTTTACTTTCTACTTTGTAGAAGTACTAATGATTCTCTCTCACACACACATTTTCAATAAACTTTGAGAATGCAGGTTAGCATATTGGCTACCTGACAGCTGATTCAGCAGAGAGACAAGGAAAGCCTTGCCATTCTTTGGTTGTCCGTATGTTACTTTAATAGAGCAAATAAAACTGAAAAGCAGTGTTCTACAGTCTCTTTGAGTACTAGAACTATTAGAGTGAAAAACCCGTGATAAATCCACATCAATATTTACTTCTAAATAAAGACTTGTTGGTAAACGTGGACCTGCCACACTATATATGCCAATCCTTTATTTATCTTAGAAATAAGTGAACTGAAAGTGACAAATAATAATATAGCTATTTTTCAGAAGCCAGTGTTTGTACTTATATTGGCTTGAGATTTCAAACAAGCTAGATCACCTTAGGAACACATATCCTATTAAGTTCTGGGTCAGTTATGTCCTGTCGAACATTTTATTGGTCAAAGAACCCACAAAGCCTTACCTCAGAGGGCCAAAGAGTTTCATATTGGCATCACTTTGCAGAGCTACCTGCTTTACCTGACCATCTGAAGGATGCATATAAATGCTCCGTTAGAAAAAGCTGAGTCGAGAAACTCTGCCAAACACAGTAGCAAGTCTTTTGTGTATTTTACTGAATGTCAGGTTGAACCTTGGACTTACCTTTGTAAACATTTTGACTCCATAACTGAGCTTTAAGATGCTTCTAAGTTACTAACAACAATCCATTCATTAAGTCAGGTAGTGGCTAAAGAAGTAGCCATATACAGGTTTGGTGGTATATATTTAAATGAATGCATAAAGAATGCCTTTAAGATATTATCAAGCTTCTGCACTTGTCATGAAATAGCATTAGAAATATTGCTGGAGCACTCTATATGCACGCATTCAGGAAACAATCACAATTTCTTCCTCAGAAGATGGAGAGAAAGAAAATAACCCTGCCCTTTGCATTTTTGCATAGGCAGGTATAAGATAAAGACCTTGTGGGTCTCCTTTCACACACCACACAAGAGGAAAACTCCTAGATCAGAAGGAAACACAGACGGAAACCTTCTCCTCCAAGAAGGGGGCCATCACCCACCGCTGCCACGCACACCCAGGCCCCTGCCAAACTCCCGGTGCACAGCACAGCTCCTCCTTCCCATGCCAGCACCCAATGCTTCCCATCTCCCACAGCCCTTGCAGGGCTGCCCTCAGCCCCAGGACACCTTAACTCTCTTTCGAGGCACAAAGTGTGCTGAACTGCCTGAGGTCGGCATCCCGTCCAGTCCACCTCCAGGGGAGAAACAGTGCTCCCAAAGGAATAAAGCCATTCCCCTCTGTAGGCTATTCTGTATTAATCTTGAATATTGATATGTGAAGTATTCATAAAAATTACTCTGCAAAGGATACTAAAAGGAATTCCCCACCCCACCCCCCCCAAAGGAGGCACAAAGGAGGAAGGAGGTTGGCCTGGTAAATATTAACCTCTTTTCCTGTCTACTTATCTAAGTACCAAAGTTACTAATAAGATGTGACTGACCTGTAGCGCTGGTTTTGTCTTAGTGTATTGTACTGAGTAGCTCTGCAGTACGTGCTGGGGAGTATTACATTACTCATCACCCCTCTGCTGCAGTTTCAGCTCAGATACCTACTCCCAAATATATACCAGGTACCCAGGACAAGACCCTGCGCTTCATTAAATATTTGGCACATTGTCTCAAATTGACACACAAGGTTATTTATACATCATGGCACATCGCATGCCTCTGCGACAAGATAGCATCACACAATACTGTATGTCAGGAATGCAGGGAACAGATTTAAACCAATCCCCGCTTCAAGACACTTCTATTAGGAAGCAGGTCACAAACTGAGTAATATCCGTTTTATGCACTGAAAAATGTATGCTATTCATTTCCAGGAAATAAAATTAATCACCCAATCCTTCTCCCCTCTCACATACAGCCCACCATCAGAACAACAGAAAGACGGTTTCTTTTGTCTTAACAGGTTTGCTGCTGGGATGTACTTAGCTCTTTATGCAAGCCTTATTCTTCCTAATGCATTTGCTAGGACACCTGATGTTGACTTGGTGCAAGGGCAGTGTTTCAGAGAGTAATTACAGCAAGAGGTATTTGGTTACATCCACTGAAGTCAGTTTTGAATATGCATGAATATAGTTCATATTTATGGAGCTTGTTTCCCAGCCTTAAACATGTGCACATTTCTGATACTCACTCAACCACATTAATGTTCTGAACAAAAATACAATAGAAGGGAGTCTCAGCTATTACTTTTAAAAATCCATAAACAAAAATGGGAAGAACCTAGATTCTGCATTCATCTTATGAGGCAAAACTCTGTAATCCAAAAAATGGTTCCAGACTTCAATATTCTTCTGTCACTACAGTCGTGTAATTCCTTAAACAATTTTTTGAACTGATAGAAACAGTTGCACAGGTGACAACCACGGGAATTCTTAGCAGTCAGTGAAAGGGGAAAACCAAACACTGAGCAGAAGGCTAGGAGTTTGGATCTAGGAGAAAGAGAACTCATTCACATAAATTATCCAAACCCAAATACCACATTTCATCAGCAGTTCCTTCAGTCCAGCTAGGATGGAAATGAGACCTGGAAAAGTAAGTTCTCTTCTCAGGATGCTCGCTCCTTTACAACCTCTAACAGAAGAAAAGCAATGGGGATTCAAGTGTACAAGTATATACTGTGCCAGATCCACAGCTAGGGTGAAGTAACAATTACAAGAATATTTAAAACAATTAAATAATAATAATAAAAAAATCAGCACTGACTATACACTTATTACCAGGAGGTCAAGCCCAAGTACTTCCTGCAACACAAACCCTGAACATTCTCCTAGTCACTTCAGATTGCTACTTAAAATTATTCCCCACAGCAGCACAAGGTGACACAGTATAAAGAAAATCCACAAGAAACAGCCTGATAACAAGCATACACAATACATAATCCTGTACATAAAGAAGCTGATCTCATGAGTAAGCAGAAAGAAAAACTACCCACTATCTTGTAAAGTTCATTAAGGGTAATATCTAACCAGAAGGGTTTTTTTCAGCTGGAAAGGGTGACAGCAGAGAGCATTGCATTACATTATAAATTTCTACCTTGCTTTTAGCAACTGCCTTCAGAGACTGCACTTTTCTCTAAATCCTTCTGTGTGGACAAGTTTAGAGACCAAGGGTATTGCACATCCGTAACACCACTAACAGATGGAACTCACCTCAGCCAGTGACACAGATTAGTTATTGCGATATACTCTCATCCAATTACATGCAAAAAAGAATTCCACTATCTGCCAAACCCAAGTCTTCTCAAAGAGAGAAGAAAATGCATCTCTTGCTCCACTTTCTGCTTTGCTTTTTTTAAAAAAAGAAATAATCCTGTTAATTTTTTGCTGGACTCCATCATATATGATTTGCACAGGGTAGACTAGGAAAAAAATGTGTTGGAAGATTTAAAAGCCTTCAAGTTGGCTTTGGAGTTGCCTATTCAGGTAAGAAAATGGCAAAATATGTTACCTGAACCAAGTAGTTCTTTGATGTACTCAATCCTCCAAAAGTAAAACTATATTTAAAAAACAAACAAACAAACAAACAACAAAACAAACCATAAAATAAACAGAAGAGTTAAAAGAAGCAATTGAATTTGACCAAAGACTATTTAAAGTTGATTATAAAACATCCTTACGTATTCCCCCCAAAAATTTCACATGGCTTTGGAAATTCTAATTTGATGCTTGGCTATGGCAGTTACACAGAAGGATAAACTGTAACACCCCCTTGGGCATTACTGCAGTCTACACAGGCAATAAGCTGCAAGCTTAAAAGGTCTGAGAAGGATTTATTGTGAACAGATTCAAAGAACCTGCTTTTTAAGAGGCCAAAACTCCACAACACACACTTACAATGCCAGGCACAGTCATTTTAAAAACTGAATTGGTAATATCCACTTGGCTGAATGTAGCAAGTGGAGAAACCACTGGCATTGTTTGTCCAGACCAATGAGCATGAGATGCCGGTGACAAGAACAAAACTTGAAATCTAATTCACATATTCCCATCACACAACTCAAGAAACCATCTGCCTCAAGAAGTCAGGCCCCAGATAGGGAGTTTTCAGGGATCACTTAACAAAATGTAGGAAAGCGTCCAGAAACAGATAGGCAGGTAATCTCTGAAACCATGGGCTGTTCTTCAGAATTATTCTCTCCTCACCAGGTTTTACTGTCACAGCTCTAAAAAGAAGAGAGCAAGAAGAAATGAATCCAAGTTCAGACTTTCCTCCTAGTTACATCATTGTTACTGATACACTAAAAAATAACCAGAACACAAACTGAATATAAGCTCGGGCAGTAGCGTCTGTCATAATTTGTGTTGCGGTAGAGTCTACCTTTACCAACAAAGAATGGGGCTTCTCTTGCTCCCCTCTCCACGCAGTAGATTTGCCACAAAAATTTGGAGGAGATAATAAAAGAAAACAAGCCCCCCCAAAACATAACCCCTTACCAAATGGCAGCTCAGAGTAGAACAGGGCTTGACAGAACACGCAGCTCAGATTTAAGCACAAGTCACAATTTTTTTCCTTTCATGGAATTAAGAGTCTAAATATGACTAAAGATCATTTTGGGGAAGTTTTTACTTGCTTGTAAATGTAACTATGCACAGATGAAAGAGTTATTCTTAGTCATCTTCTCCATGTCAAAAATAAACCCAGCAATCTCCAGAATGTGTCTCGATACAATATTAACTATGTATCTGCACAGTCACTGAATCAGTGGACACTTAATAGCCTTAATTTAGAATATCTCTATTTTCTGGAAACAGCCTAACGTACTGTGCTGGAATACCCCGAACTACTAATACCACTTCTAAAGGAGTCGATTTGCAGCATAAACACCTCTAAACCAGGTCCTGGTGATGAGCAAAGCAAGCAGCGTGCCATCCCTCCCCAGCCACGGTGCCAGGCACACAGCAGAGCCTGCGTTCTTCAAATTAATGGACTGCTCACACAGAAAGAGCTTGAAAAGAAGTGTGCAAAGGAACAGATTTGCCCACGTACAAAACGCACATGCTAAATGTATATTATACTCTACAGATACAGGCATGCCAGGCTGCCTGTACAGCCATACAAAGCAACCCCTCAGCCTTCCTGTAGCTCGTTGGCTCAGGATACAACATGCAAGCAAGCTGAGAAAACATAAGGACGGTATGGGGAGGCAGACCTCAATTTCAGTCATCTGAAATTGTCTTCATTTTAAGGGAATAAAAACACACTACACCCCTAAGAAGCAAAGCCTCTTCCACTAGAAAACAGAGATTTTCTGCTGACGCCAGGGGAATCAAACTGTGAGATGAAGGACTCCTGAGGAACAGATACGTGTTACCAAGGACTCACAACAAATGTTACAGCCACGTGGAAGAGTCCCAATGGGAAATATATAGCATTTGAAAGTTTTCCCTTGAGTTTTCAGGATACTAATTATAAAATGCCAGAGCAGTGAGGCAGCTGGAGCAGATACAAGGTACGTGCTAAAAGAGGTGAAAGACTTAAAGCATACTCACAGAGAAACCGGAGAGCAATCACCTCTCGTGGTTTATGGTTTCTAACACTTAAAGAACATCTCCAGCCAAAAAAATAGGCTCTCTCATGTCCACAAGGAATGGGACACAGACACAGAGAAGAAAACTCTGCTTCAGAATATCTTAGAAAAAACAAAATCTTTTCAGATCATACTGACTTCTAGATTCTAGACAAAACTGAAGGAAACCTGAACTCCTCACAAACAGTAGTGCAACCACCAGCCTGGTATCAAGGATATTTTACTGCTGTGCATCTTTAGAGTAGCATTAAGGCAACTAAGAACAAAAAAAAAACAAAAAAAAAACCCAAACAAAAAAAAATTCAGAGTTTCAAACAGAGATGAATTCTCATTTCTGTACACTTTACTGATTTGCTAAGAATTCATCTAGTTTTACAAACAGGTGAGGAAAAGTCACATCACTTGCTGCAGGCCACACACACAAGAGGAATCTGGGTGCAGCATCCTTCAGTTTCCCATTGAAACTCCACCACCACATAAACTGCATCTCCAATATCTTTTCCTAGTACTATGAAGAGAACAGCACTAACCAATGTCAAGCAGCATGTTAAAGCCTTTACATGTCAGGTATCAACTTGACAGGTCTGTTTAACGCAGGGGATAACATATGTTTTGCAGAAACAATCGTGAAAAGGAGAACTGAATAAAATGCATGAGTCAAGTGTGCTGGTACCTGGCTGGCCAGCCAAGTCATAAAGGAGCCTCGCAGCACCCAGCCTTGCGGTATGGAGAAACCAAGATGTAAGAAAAGGACCCAGAATTTCTCAACCCAAGACTTTAGCTGAAAAAGACCATTATGCCTGTGCTGTAAATAGGTGTGTCCATTCACACCAGCTGACGTACAGAATAGTGATGTCTTCTGGTCTACATTGTGGGTGACCCCCATCACCCCAGCCCTGTGCTATTGCCACTGTGGGCTCTGCTATCTGCCCGAGGGGGGAGGTAGGAGTGATAAAGACAAGGTGCCTTGAGATTCAAGTCAGAGGAGTAAAGGAAATTACTGCTTTGGACAGCAAGTAAAATGGTTACACAGATAAATGCAGCACTTGTATTTTGAAAACAACTTGTACTTTCAAGCAAAGAATTGTAAAATTGTTGTACATTTTTCAAGTTTCTAGAGAAGTGAAACATGATAAAGACTGAGACTGAACATAAGATTCAGTCCGAGTAAGACTAAGATCAAGGATGTGTTGAGTCAACATGTACTGGCCTCCTAATACACAGAGAAAAACTATATAATATTTCTAGAGTTAGAAGCAAAAGTTTGCCAGTGCTTCAGTACAGTACTTGAGAAGTGTGTTTTTCAGATGCATCCTCCAGAAAGGATAAAGCCCACTATATTTAGATAAATACCTAAATACTTCAAACCAAACATATATGGACATATACGTATTTAGAATGCTTGTGTAAATGACAAACATGAATTCCAGTTTGGTTGTTGGATAATCTGTTTTCCACCCATGTAATATAATTAGCAACCAATATGGGGTGGTGAAATGAGGGAGGCAAGATGCCCTCTTTTCTCCCAGATCAAGGCACTTCATGAACATCAATTAGATGTTAATATCCCTGGGAGGCAAGCGTGACAAGTCTTATTAAGCCATTTTAAAGATTAGAACACTGAGTCACAGAGAGATTAAGAACTTCCTCAAAACCAACAGCAGAGTCAGAGAGGGGGCAGCTACACCCCAACCGAGCCCGGAAGCATGAGACTGCACTGCTCTACCTTATTACAAGGTTTAGAGTCTCTAAGGCAAAAAAAAACCCCAAATCAATAACCGAAAAAACCCACCCCAAACTAACACAGAAGTCCAGACTCTCATATGAGGTTTCCTGGCCATGCCAACACACCCCAGCTTTGACCTGCAGGGACCATCTTTAGATACAAGAATGCAGTTTGGTTTCCACACTCAGATCATATTTTGGCTGAAAGTACCAGCAAGGTTGCCAATTGTAAACGGTTTTTTAAGTCGTCAGAGACCTCCAGATCTTTTCCGATAAGCTTGGGTGAGAACTTAAAACTTTTTGATGCTGGTTCAACCCTATAAGCCTAGGGGCAAATACATCTGCAATCATCAGTCTTCAAGCCAACCCACGGCCAACTCTCTGAATTCAAGTCACATGCTGAATTTACACATTAGGAACGTAGTGAACATGACAAGACAATTACTATCATAGGTTAACACATACTTCAAAGCACAAAGAAAAACCCAACAGATGCCGTATTCAATTAGCCTAAAAGGTGAGCAGAGAAGGATATTACGCTGATTAACGCACTCATTAAGACGCGTCCAAACTAACAGCCCACTTCAGCGCTGTAACACATTTGGAAAGCATTTCGCTGTCTTAATCGCCGGGTACTCACGAAGCCACAGACTATTTTTACTTTTCCAGCGTCACCCTCCGACGGGGCGCGAGAGGAGCGAGCCCACGGCGCTCCCCTTCCCTGACACAGCCGCGCGGGAACAGGTACGGCCCCCACCCGCGACGGGGCCACGGCCGGCGAAAACCCACGGCCGGCAAATAAAGCCCGGGCTGCCGGACACAGCGACCTGCCGCCCGGTCCCCCGCCGCCCGGCCCCCCGCGCTCAGCTCCCTCCGGCCCGAAGGGACGGCGCGGCCCCGAGCCCCGCCGCCCGCGGAAGGGACGGCCCGGCCCCGTATGCCCTCACCCGCGGAGAGACCCTCCGCCCGCCCGCCCGCAGATCCCGCTCCCACCGCACCTGCTCCGCCCGCGGCTCCGCTCCCCCCCGGACCTACCGCTGGCGGCGGCGCCGCTCCGCATGCTGCCCGCGGCTCGGCGCGGCTCGGGGCGGGGCCGGCGGGACGGGGCGGGCGGGGGCGGGCCGGTCGCCCCAACCCCGTGCGAGCTGCCGCCGGGCGCCCTTGCGCTCCGAGCAAGGTGCATTTCCCCCGTCGCGCCTCCGCACACAATTTCACGGTTGTGTTTTGGTGTTCCCCCCCCCCCCAACGCCCCCTCGCAACCCGTCGCGCCCGGTGGGTGCCGACCCCCGGCTGGAGGCAGGGGCTCACCTGTGGCCCGGGTCCGGTCCGGCCCGGAGCGGCGTGCCCCACTGCTGGCTGCTGCCTCGACCCCGGCGGTGCGGCAGCGGAGGTGCCGGCCGTACTTCGGCGGAGCGGGGTGCGTATCCGCGCGTCCGGCGGAGCGGGAACCGGGAGACGCTTTCTTCTGTTCGGGTTCTGTATTTAAGGAAACTCAAAGGTGGTCATACATTCAAGACGACGAAGCAAATGAAAAGCCACTGGAAAGAAAGTTCAAGATTGACAGCTAGTGTAGCTAACAGCTCTCACACTACAACTCCTTGGCTTTCATCAGCAATAACAACACCTTGCTAACAGCAGCAGTGAAGTTTTATGGGAAGAAAAAAAAAACAACAAAGAAAACCAATTAGGATCCACTTGAACTGCTGCAACACGGAGAATAAAATGCTCTGCAGCTAAAGCTCGAGTCTGCTAACCTAAAGATTTGATAAATCTGCAGCAGGCCTACATTTAGGTAACTTAAAACATTCATAAATATTTTGACATGTGCTACACAGACACTACACCTTAAGTGACCTTGAAGAAGGCTGTGGCAGAAGAAGAGAGCAGGACCCTCATCTACCATGACATGAGCTACCTGACCTTTTTCACACTTGCCTGCTCTGAGCCAAATTTAAAGTTGCTTTGGAAAACATGGAGAGAAAACAAGTGTGAATGTGGCCCTATTTATCCACACACAGCTGAATGTAATACAATCTCTAATGAGCCAAGCATTTAACCAACTCTAAAATAGTTTGTTAACTTCTAGGTAAGCATTTTGTTGTGGAAAATGCCTCTCCTTTGGCTTGAAATTTGTCTACTAGCTTCTTGTATTGTGCTTGGCTGAACTGAAGTTTTACTCAATCATTAACTTTTGAATTGCAGTATGTTTATCTGCGTATTTAACTTTGGGAGATTAAATGTACTTTTTCCTCAAAGTGATAAAAGCTAGAATATAGAAATAATGGTGCATACCATTTCCCAGTTATCTAAAAGCCTCAAGGCTTCTTTAGCAGCCTTGAGGAAGGCAAGAACAAGGAACAGGAAAATGGTCTTGGCAAACTTCCAGCAAAAATGATCTGTAGTTAGCAAAGGGGGGTGTGTGTATGAAAGAAATAATATCTATATGATTTGCACAAAGTCCTCCTACTTTCAATCAAGCATTGAAAGCCATATGAAAACAAGATTCCTCCACAGAGAACCCAGGAAATGCAAAGTAAAAAAGTATTTAATCCTTCTTGGGAAAGAGTCCATAACTTCCTTCTTTAGGAAAGTTCCTTCTTGGTTAGGAAAGATGCTTACAGCACTGGCCTCCCATATATCTCTTCACCTTTACCAACTGTCCTCTTCCCTCTATTGCTCTCAGAAAAAGTTAGTAAATTCATAAAAAGATAACTCCCTCCTGCCAAGTCCTTCCAAAATTTTTATGCACTCCACAAGGATACATGTTAGGGGCTGCATGAAGACCACCAGGGGCCTTGGTATTCTAATAACTATAATAAGGACATTTACGGATTGTCCTTAAATATTTGTGCTTTGAAAATGACCAAAAGATTAATGTGTAGTTCACACTCGCTGTTCTTAACTGTTATCATAACTATCTTTTAAAATTATTGTTGTTTAATGATGTTACTTAACTAGAATTAAGAAATTCTTTATTCCCAGTCACACATACTCCTCTCCAAGGGAAAACATAACTAAGATACAGTCTGAGCACTCCGGGCTAAGATGAACACACTTCAGTAAAGATTGGATTAATAAACACTAATCAAGAACCACAAATGTGGCATGACGTGTGGCTCTGTTGGCTCCCCTAGCCCACCCTCCCTTATGTGAGGTGTGGGACACACACCCATGAAGGGAAATAATGACTTCCCTGGGTGCTGCGCAGCCTCCCCTTCCTGCACGACCAAGCTCCTAGCCCATTATTTTTAACAGTGCAGCTGCTTTGTAAATTTTTTTTGTTCAGTCCTTGCCTGTTCTCCCCCCTTGAAGGGATAAGAAAAAGGAATAAGAATAGCCCTTATGAAAAACAATCCAGCTTTATCAAGTGTGTAAAGCCTGGTAACTCCGCTGTAGGATGTCCATCCCCTCACCGTGGCTCATTCTGTAAAGTACTCCCTTTCCTGACATGTGCAAGCCTATGGATTCAAATTCTTGTAATACTATCTACATATACAGCACAATAAAAGCCCTTTTTGCAGCATTTAAACAACCTGTCTGATCTTTTCTGATTAATTGTGGGTTTCTTCAAAGTTAACAGAACTCTTTTATATGAAAGAGATGATCTGGTTGTTATGTTGCAGCCTGGGTCTCAGGGCACCATGCTGAACTCCCTCCTCTACCACTCATCTCCTTTCTGACTTTAAGAATTCATGTATACATGTGATCTATAGGGTGAAGGTATTAAGACTTTCTTACATTATAGGGGCTTATGAGGGTGAAACCCTCATATGAGGATAAAACCTTGACATTCTACTACATCACACGAAAGGCTCTTGTGGGTAGGTTTTTCCTGCTCTTGGTTTGAAGTTTGTCATCCTATTCAGCTCCAGTGAGAATCAGTAGTTAAATACAAATTTTCATATTCTCTTCCTGCAGTAATGCTTTTTGGTTTAAATTAACATATAAAGCCATTACAGTGGTTCTTTTAAAGGAATTTTGCTTTATAGATTGAGGAAAAGAAAACAGATCTAAGGAAAGGAAGCTGAATTCTTTATGTGGGAGCATATAATTTTCCTGGAGCCTAGAATAGCTGGATTTTCATACCACATGTGCAGGAAATAACCCTTCCTACCCAATCCTGAATGTATCACATAATACCCTTAGCATTTAATGGAACTATTGTCGTGTAAGACACTTTCCAAGCAACATTTCTGTTTGAGTTTCTACATGCATTAACAGATTTACACATGTCTATCAAAGAACAGTTCAAAGCACTTTGGTTCATTGGTAAATAATGCATATTTAAACTATTCCACAGGATTCTTTTTTCTTAATTAAAAACCTAGGCAGATGTACAAATAAAACACACCTAGCTCATTTTCTAGCCCTCTTCCCACAGATGACTACAGGTTCATTTGTTAGGGAAGTTTGGGGATGGGTCCTTCATCACCCTGCTTTCCTCATATTAGCAATTTCTCACACACTCACTGCTTCTGCTACAGTAACAGTAGTAGGGCTCTCCCACGTTGGCACACAGCTGCCAGCATTTGTATTTGCCCTGTGTTGGCTGTATCCTTTAAGAGGGCAAGCTCTAACAAACTATCCCACAGCACACCTGGCCAGTAATGCATCTCTGGTTTGGTAACATTAGTCTTTCTTTTGTCAACACAAATTTTCCTTTGTTTGGGTTTTGGGCATGGCTGGGGGTGGGTTGGTGAGGGTGGGATTTTTAATTTTTTTAGTTTTGAGGGTTTTTTTCCCATGCGTGATTTTTTTCTCTGATATTTGGACAAAAAAAGAAGATAGAGCTTCTCTGATGCAGATTACTGACACAAATCTAGGAAATTTTCACTCTTTGGAGCACACGTCTTTGCTGGTTAAACCTCCCTGAAGCTAAAAAGGATTTTACTGATGCGCAATTCCTAGTAACACACCAAATCTGAGCACAGGATGATCTCTTGCTCCCAGTATCATTTGATATTAACTGATTCATTTCCTAGGACAGTTTGGTAACTGCAATCTCATAGAGAGAGTACCCAGCCAGCCAGCACCACCTTCTTCAAAATTTTCTCACACTCTCTAGGGTAAGTCTCTTTATAGTAAGGCCTAAAATAATAATCCCGTGTAAATCACATCTCAGTGTCATTTCACTTTGTACAAGGGATAATGTCAGCTTTTGTGATGTTGTAATTACAGAACATGGTAACATATTTTGAGTTCTTAAAAGCAACAACCAGAACCTTAAGAAGTTTGAAGCTTCTCCTGGGGCACATGTTGTTTTGTAAGGCATATTTGAATTCTGAGAAGATTTGACAGATAAATAAGGTGGACATTATGAAAGGTAGAATAAATCATTATTATAAATGTATGCATTTTCTTTTTTCTTTTTTCCTCTCCTTGTTGTAGCTAGCCTTTTAGTCAGCTGTTAAAAGATTTAGTCTTCCGCAGGGATATTCCCAAAGGAATATCACAATTATTGCTCTAAAAGTCTTCATTTTATTAATGCTGAGTCATCAGTGCATAAGGGGCTTTATTCCACAGATATTTTATATTTTAATTTCTGACATTTGAGCTTATGTGCTCAGATACAGTTTTGATTTTGCTTTGATTTGTAGGAGTTACTACTTTGTGAAATACGTACAAGAGAATATCAAAGGCATAGAACTACTTCGTGAAATAAATGTCAGCATCTCACTGGCTTCAGAGAGAAAAAGATCAAGTAATTAAACATTGTTTTGCATGGATTCCAATAGGCTTCGGATCAGGCCTCATTTTCCTAGCTAGTACTTGCAGCTCTGCTGCTTTGGATTCTGCTGACAAACGACTCTCTGTAAAACCAACCGAGCTCAACAAAGCTGATAAGATTTCCTTCCTGCACTGCTGTGCGAACACTTTCTCTGAAAATGTACTCTGACTTCAGTCCTACTTGATTTCAAATTAAGACTTTGCAAAGCAAAGTGAAATTTAAATGTCAGCTAAAGTGATGAAGAAATTTAAGTAAACACAGAGTCTTTCAGTTTATTCCAAAATTTCAAATTATTCCAGGCTGCATACAGCTGGTAAAGAGATTCTACTTTGTTGGGTGCTAAAACATCTGCATGAACCAGTAACTGTCAGCTGCTTAAAGGATGTCACATTGCAAAATAGCCAGCTAATTTGCTTCAGATTATATCGGGGAAAAATATAGTAATCTGTGATAGAGATGCTAGGGAAATTTTCTGAAAAAAAAACCAAACCAACAAAAACAACACAAAAGACTTCTATATTTAGCACACATCTGCATTAAAATAGTTCCTAGAATGTGACTGTCAGTGAAAAAAGGGAATCTTCCATAAATACATGCTTAATATGAATTAGCCATCTGTATGTCTTGTCAGCAAGAACCTGAGATTATTTCTTGTCTGTGGGAAACCTTCTCTCAGAGACAAAGATCACTTTCCTGATGCTTTGATGTTAGCATATTAAATCTTAGCAGAGACTTTATTTAATTAAATGTTATTTATGTTTTATGGGTGTTACTGAACAAGGTCTTCCCTGAGCGTCATTAATGGAAGAACGACAGATAGTTGAACCAGTGAGGACCATCATGATAAATCTGAATGCAGAGATAGTCTCTGGTGATATTTTAGGGAAATTACTGTTTCTCAAGACAGCTGAACACTCAGACATACTCGCTTAGCTCAAGGATGAAACCACAACACCTCTAGTTGCCATACTTCCAGTTTCACAGATTCTCATTCTTCATTTTTAAGTTAAACACTTCTGGTTAGTCTATGCTATCGTAATTGTTAATAATGAGTATGACTCCATATGCATGAGCAAACACATGTTTGAAGTTTAATGCTAAATCTCTTTTCTTATTCTCAGGTAAGGAGGTACTTTCTTTGGCAAATCCAGAATTTGCTTTGGGAGATTCTAGTGACTGATAATTTATTGTACTGCATTATGCTGTATTTAGAGAAGAGATGACCTCACTTCCCGTGCTTAGCCAGGAAGAAGATGTAGTCTTTTTTGAAATTATCTAACACAAATGTTTCTAACTTGCTCTATGGAGATAATAGAAAACAATCAGCAACTGCTGGGTATCAGTTTTGTCTGTTATACGTTATTTTCTCTCTTGACAGCCTAAAATAAATAAATTATATGTATTCAACCCCCCTTTATTTAAAAAAATAAGGTTGCTAAGGAACAGGAGTTAAACATGTCTAATGCCATTTGCAATCAGCTTTTATATAAAAAACATGAAACATAGCTATGATGTTCTTGGAGACTGTTACGGTGCAACTAAACTGCAAACTCGTAACCTGGGCAAAGAAGAAGAAGAAATATGAATTTTACTGTCGTGTCATAATTAGGACTCCAGCCAATGTAAAATTACAACTTCTAAAGTTCCTTTCCATGTTCTGGATTCTGTAGGCAATGTCAATTCATGTCACTGACATTTTTACACTCATTTTTACTTTCTTCAAGCTAATGTTGATACGGATTTCCAAAGGATAATGTCACTCTGAGTTCAAAATTACTCAGTTATCATTGTTGAGGAGGTAAGCGGTTCTGCTCAATGAAATATGCATATTGACATTTTTCACTCCTATGCCCATTTAAACCCATCACCAACTTTTCTTTTGATGTCACCCAACTGCAAAAGCAAAAAAAAAAGACCAAGACATCTGTTAAAAGCAAGGATTCTGCAGTTCTCATTGGAGGCCAAACAGCAGCATAGAAACCCAACTGCTAAAGCTAAGGATATTAAAGATAAAGATATATATAATGGCATTGACAGCTACCCACCATACAGAAACAAAAGAGACTTTTTTCCTAAACTGGTGCCATAAAATTGTGAGTTATAGGTCTCTAATCACTACCTTGATGCTAGGAAAATTATCCTGAAAAGACTTGTTTTCCTTCTGGAGAAAAATTACAGCAGTGTTCTCAAACTGCTACTCAGGAGCATGCTCTTGAAAGTTTAATTGCTTTTTAACTACCCACTGCCAATTTATTTTTTTATTTTACATCCAGCTAGAGCAGCACTGAAGATTTCTCTTTCTTATCTGATCACAGAAAAAAAAAGCAGCTTTTTCCTGTTTTCACCCTTTCATCCCTGGTTTCTTAAGTGGGGCCTAAAGCCATTTACCTCTTTAACCTTATGTGATAATTACGTTGCTCAAGCTTAGCCAACTTCAGTTTTCCCAGTTAAACTGGCCCCCTTCCACCATTGTCAGTTTTCCATAAACCTATGGGGAAGAGCTCAGCCTGCCGTAATGCCTCCGCTCCCAGAGGAGCTCAGCGTTCCCGCACGGACACAGGCTGTGGGCAGGCGTCACTGCTATCGAAACACACCTGCCTGGTTCAAAGGGGCTCAGGAGGACACGACCCACTTCCACACTGCTTATGAGAGGGACGACAAGCGCTCTAGCCCAACTGGAAGAGCAAAAGAGGTTTTACAGCAAGTGTTTGACATGCTAAGACCATGTGCGGAGTAAGGCCATGGTCATTCTCCTCCCTGCTACAAGCTTTGGAGATTTCAAAGACGTTGCAGGTAATTCAGCCCTACTGCTGCCTCCCCCCCTGAGATGGCAGGCTCTGCAGCACCACATTTCCTACCACTGCTTGGCTATTGCCTTGGCTCTTGGCAGAGGGGTGCCACCTCATGGATTGCCACCAGCTCCCAGGGTAACACTAAGGCTTGTTGAGCAGCCTCCTTTCTGTTGCTTGGGTTTTCCTACTTCATGTGATCTCACTGAATCACAGCACAAGCAATATCATTCCTGACAACCTGTAAAATATTTTTATGAACTCCATAATTTAGTATTTAAGCATGTCATGTTAGCAACTTAAAACGAACAAGCATAGCTTAGAGAGACCTTTTCATATTTTCACCATCTGCCAATAGCTTTCCAGTCTCAGTGACAGTACATATATAAAAAAGGTATTCTTTAATTAAGATTAAAAAAAAAGTCCTGTGCATTTGCAAATTTGTCAGCAGAGCAGTTGGCATCCTTCCACCCTCCCTGCCCATGCATACCCAGAGTTTGAAATATCAGATTTCAGTTGGTGAAGGAGGAGCCTGAACACACAGAACAAAACCACTTTCAACTCTCAGGAATGGTAACAGCAGCACTTGGGGAGAAAACAAAGCCTGGGCACAAGTGCATTTTCACAACAGCTGAAATAAAGACATCGAACAACTGCCACATTCCCAGAAGAAATCCTGTTGAGCAGAAACTTTGTCCAGCAGCTCGTTGTACGATTGCTCCATGTTGTTCACAGAACTGGCATTTCTTTGAAGTGCTCTTCATAGGTTATTTAAAATTCATATGTGAGATTGGCCTGTGAAACTCAGCACAACTGAAAACTCTTCTTTTGCCATTCAGCCTTCCTCATTGGAAAACACTTCTTTCTGAATGTGAAAGTGCTTCTTTTAGCTATATTGCATCCTTGCAATTTCTTAATCAGCAGCAATTATGCTGCTCTTCCAAGATATGCATATGGCATCACCCATTTACCAACATACTGTTTATCAACATGTAAGCTAAAGACTAAAAGGTATCTGCAGTATTAAAAAAAGTCAATTTGAAGTAACTTCACAGGATTCAAATGCTTTGTCTATTAAGAGTAGCGCAATACTTCCTGGTTATCTAGACATCCCAGTCTAGCCTTTCACGGATACCCACCCAGCCAAATATTTGTTGTCAGAGAGTAAACAAAAGTCTACATACACATGGGTAACTCCTACTAAATGTCAATAAAATACAATCTCTGTCTAACACTATTTTGGAGAATGGTTTACTGTCAGACTTTACAGATGAAACTTCCTTGTTAAAAAAAATGTTCTACATTTCAAGCAGACTTCCATCCATTAATTGAATTAAATGGTTGGTTCCCTTAATGAGCCCTGCCACTTCTCTTATCATTTACTCTAGGCAATGATAGAGTAGGATTTTTCTTTTTAGTGTACAGTTGTAGGATTTTTACCTAACATGTACATTTCACTCTGTGCTCATGGAGAGAAAACTTGTATGTATTTTTTTTTATTTCACAATATACCCAGATGTTGGAAACTTGCCCACTGCTGCCTTCTGTTTTGCTTAAAACATTAGTCTACAACATCTTAAACTAAACTAATGTCTGCCTGTCATTGTTTATAAATGTGTAGGTGCTTGCCTGGAGGCAAAAGAACCCATGATACTGTTACGATTCACTGTTACTTATATTTAGCTTTTTTCTTTTTTAGTGAGGGTTGTCCTGCAGTATTTTTTTCTTTCAGATTTTAGTTCAGCCTGCCCTTGGTACTGTACATGGTACCATTTTCTCCCTAGCAGCTCTGTACGTTGGCCAAAGAAGGTCAGCTGAGAACAAGGGGTTGGAGCATCTCCCAGGGCCTGGCTGGGACGTATTACTAGTGTTTCTGTGGATAAATATTCAAAGTTTAATGAAGTCAGTGGAAAGATTCCCACTGGCTCTGGTGAGCTTTGGATCCGGCTATAAATTAGGAAAGTTTGATTTTAGTACCATTACTTGTCCACAATATTTTTTTCCTGAGTTAACACATAGCTCCTCTTTAAACAATGACGGAACTGCTCTTTTCAGTCAAATGGTCAGTTTGTCAGAAAGTTACCCTGAAATATGACCAGAGAGGGATCCTAAGATTGCTGCTAACTAGAGAGTGGAAAAAAGATGCCCTTTTTGGTTTTGTGGACAAAATCATGACTTCAAGGGAACCATACAGTGTCTTATTTTGCTTTGTATGCGGCACATGGTAAAATACCTTTCTGAAACGTGGGAGTAGCTGTTACCCTACCTTTCCAGAAGAACAAAGTGAAGAAAAATCACAGTCCTGGGTACTAGGGAAATTATAGGAAAACTTGTCTTAGGCAACTCACTAATTTAACAACAGCAGAAGCAGTATTAACACAGAATTCCTAACTTCTGTGTCCCGTTCCTTATAGCCTCTGTGTGTACAGCATATGACACATACATACTGTTTCACAGAAGAAAGCACATAGGAAATGCATAGTAAATCAGGTTTTGTCAGTTTAACAAGGGTAAATTGAAAGAAAGATGTATTCTTGGAATCAAAAGCATAGGGCAGCTATCAAGGCAGAACACAAGAGGGCAGCTATCAAGGCAGTTTATTTTGAAGTTTAAAAGTGATTAGAGTTCCTACACATTCATGTGAGTAAGCTAAAGATGTAAATAAAGAATATTAAGTCATGAAGTGTGGGGGTTTTTTAAGAAATAAAATTTTCCATTTAAAAAATACTAGTCTTGTACAACAGACAACATCTGTACAGTCATGTATCAATAGTATCTATTTTCTCTCAGAACACTTTCTATTTATAAACCTTCTTAAGCCTTTTGCAGTATGTTTCCTGTTCAGACATACCATTTAATTACCAGAAAATGACTCAGCCGATCAGTCAAGGCACTTCCCAAACACAGGATTCAAAACTAGTGAGAAAATTATGAACATGCTCAAAGCTTGACTAAGTCAAAATACTGTTTAAACTGATTCTTTTTTTCTAGATAAGGAGTATGTTAGAAATTGTTCACCTTGTCATTGGAAGCACTGAGGCACTTGTTCAGCCAGAATAAGAATATTTTACTCATTCATTTACTCTGAAATGGTTTCTATTTCTGTAATTACCACAATATCATATTTCACAAGCAAGTAAAAAGCCATCTTGGAAACACAAAGACATAACTGGCTAAAAGTGTCATTTTCAACTTACTTATTAATAACTCACTGCTAATCTTTCAGCTCTAGCATTATCAGAGAACTTTTCTATGCACAAAAATGAATGCTGTTTAAATATTCAACTATAAACATTATCTAGCATATTAATCTGCAAAAAACTTAGAGATGGAACTGGAATACAGAGAACAAGCAATCTCAATTCTCCTATCAAGAGCAGAAGAATTATCAAAAGCTAAGAATGGAGTTTCATCCTAACATATTAACAATTGCATAACTACTCTCTGCATGATTCATCATGGAAACAACCACAGAATTTCTTCCACAGTCTACAGTAAAGGAAGAGCAGTAGAAGTATTTCCTTTTGTCCAGATTTAAAAGCACCAAATTTCTGGCACTTCAACCATTTAGGTTAAAGACAGCCACACCTAAACTGTTGTTCTAATCTGTGGGCACCAACAAAACCCCCCAAAAATCCTGACCCTTTGGAGTATCCCAAGGGACACAGTCTGCAAATAAATCTCAAATCTGTAACATTTTAAAAATAGTACCATAGAAATAATAGTATTTTGCATTACAAATGACAGTTTTTTATTTTGAGGACTCAAATTTTATCCTGTTTTGCAGCTGTGGACATTGTGGCTTAAGGAAATAAATGCTCAAAGGGCAAGTCAACAGCCAGATTGAGAATGGAATTGACATATTTTTACACCTAGTCACACCTCTCACCCTGATAGTCTACCCGCCAAACACTTGCCTCCATTATTTTCAATTACAGTTAGGGAGAAGGAAGCTACGGAGATTACACCCAAGTAACATCAGTATTCAAAATCTATCTTTTAGATAACAGCTTCTTTTCTGTTATTGTTTCAGATACCTCCCAAATCTGAGGCAGGTAGGAATAACCACTTACAGTTTATGAGACCTTGGTCTATTAAGTAGCAGAATACCCATGATTCACAGCAAAAAAATTATCCGCATTTGATATTTATTATCTTTTTAGTTTTTCAGAGGGAATAATCAGTCTTTCTCTAATCCCAGTAGTTTCTTTCAAGCAGCTTTCTAAAACAGGTTGGAAGTGACAGAGGAGTGTGTTAAATATCTACACATGAAAGAGGGGTTTTGAAATCAAACCTATTCCATATTAACTAAGTTAACTTTGTATTAAGAGTCTTAATATGCCTTTTATGGGTATATGCTTGGTGTGGCAATATATGCCCTCATCCTGAACTGACCTGATTCCATGCCAAAAGTGGTTGGAAAAATAAGAATGCCATATCGTCTGACAGACAATGTCATTCTCACAAATGTCTGAGGTCACATTCCAGCGCTATCATTGCTGGCCTTTCATCTGCAGAAGTTGTTCTCTCACTTTCACAGCCAGCAGTACAGCACAGTGACTCAAAAGTAGCAGAAAAAAATACAAGGATAACTACCATAGAAACATCAGGGAAAAAAATCAGAACACTAGAATGTGTTCAGCTACAAATGCAGCTTCAAATGTGTTAATATATATTTCTGCTCCAAGTTTTGTTCAAGGTGTCTATCTTTCTGCATCACTGCAGTCTTACTGTGGGTTCAGTATGGAAAACTGACAAAAGGCATGAACAATGAACCAGTGCTTACAATAGCTTTGTATATCTCAGTATCTGCAAAATGCTACAATTTCTCCCATCGCAATGGCATTTCAGGTTCCACATTTCAAGTGATATTATTATGGTAGTAATGAAGCTGGTTGTCAACACTAAAAATATAGACATGCTTTGCTAAGTTTTGCTGTTAAGGAGGAAAAAAATTAAGGTTCTTAGGTAAGATAAGCCTACCTTTCCTCTTTTTTTCTGAGCCAAAGTTCTTTCAACTGGTCCTATAAGGGCTAGGTAACCCCAACTTCTCCTGAAAAATAAAGTTTTATAGCTCTATATTATGCATGTATTTTCTGGAATAAATAGGAAAGAGAGATGGGTCTGTAATGTCATCGCAAGTTTTCCTGCTGACCTAGGGAGAGTACATGTGACCCTCGCCCTATATCTCCAAGAAGCTTTGATTTAAAAATTTGTTTTAAAATAGATTTGGACAACTGCCTAAGTTTCAATGCCTGTGGCTGTGTTCTGCGACAGAGGGGAAAGAGGGAAAGAAAAAGGAAAGAAGAGGGAAAGAGGGAGGAAATTTGATTAAAAACTCCCCACCTAAACATAGGTAAAATAATTAAACAGAGACCTTGGCAAACTCCACCTCCTATGAAGTTATTAGAAAATAAGGATTTGAAAATACATGCAAGTCAGCTGAAGTATGATTAAACAGTTCAACAGTGTACCTTTTATTTAACAAAAACTCATTATGCAAATCCAGTTTTTAGATTTGATTAAGTGAAATAAGATGTATACAGTACAGAACAAAAAGTAAACTAATACGGGCAAAGGTCCCTGTTTGCATTGTGTTCTTAAACAACTCTTTCACCCTCTTCTGTGGAGAACAACTTGCTTAGTTTCTCCTTTTCACCTTCCCCCTACTCTTAGATGGTAAATTCAGAAGTGGATGCAAAGAGCAAACCAGCAAGAATTCAGCCTAGTCACCTCTCATCCGTAGGTAATTCAGTGTACCTTTCCAATGAGGTCACAAGAGAACTTTATCAAGACAAGGCAAATGAAGAAACACAACAAACTGCTATTGATATATATCCAGTCAGATGACAGAACAATAAAAACAAACACTCCCCAAGGAGTAATATATCAGTTTGCCTTAGGTTAAGAAATACTCAAGAAGCAAGAATCCATCAATTATACCAGAAATAGTTCCAAAAGAAGCACCAACACCATGTCCTCAGAGGGTGTTCCTTAGGTAATAAACTGGGGAAACTTGTCACCATAGGCTGCTCAGGACAGAGAGAATTCCCAAAACGACAAGTCAGATTAAAGCTTCTTCCCTAACTTGGCCCTGAAAGTGTCACTAGCCCCAGAAGGAACTCTGTCTCCTAACCTGATGGGATGCAACTTCAGTACATTTTTGAACATATAAAAAGTTCACAAGACTAACACTTATTTAGTTTCATCCCACTTCCAATGATTTCAATGGTGCAGGATCAGATCTGCATCTGAGTGATAAGAAAATAAGTTAATTTCTTACAACAAATTCTTACAACTATATTCTTCATTGCTCTTTCAGGAAGTGCTCACATATGACAAAAATGTAAGGCTGGAGATAGCATACGATAAGTGATTTCTAAACTCACTTAAGTCCTGCTGGCTATGAGTTACTACTCCCCAAGATGCAGCACCTCAGCTGACAATAATGCCATTGTCATGCAAAGGAAATGCATAATCTTAAATCACTCCTTTTACCAAAACTGAAAATTAAAGCACTCAAAGTATTAGCTTATTTTAAAACCATTCACTACCTTTGATGGTTCTGATAAAATTCTGTGTGAATTGTTGTATGTGTATGTGAAAATAGAAAATAATGGGAATGAGGCCATGTCTTCCACTGTTTCAACACAGGTTGAATATACCCTTGATAGCAGAGGTTACTAATAATCAGAAGGAAAATAGGATTTAAAGGAAGATATATACATAGATTAAGATCTGAGGAACTTTATCATCATTTAACTTGACTAAACATCTAACATGGGCTGTTAATTTTAAACCATATACTTTCTTCTTGTTTTACAGTGCCCGTTTTAGAAATATTTTACTCTTTATTAAAAAGGCTCAAGTATTAAAGAAGCTTCTGCATACCAATTTAGATTGTACCAAGAACTAGCTTGCCTCAGAATAAAAAAACTGCTGCTGCAGGTTATTTGTGGCTTGAATGTATCTAGTTTCTGCTTCCAAATTTAGGGTGTTTCTTCTGCTTGATTATAGAACTGACAGTCACCTTTCCTTTACTTGTAGGCTGCGATAAATGCTAGCTCTTGGATTAAACAAATAAATTAGCCTTTGTTGCACTCTTCCTCCATAAGCACTAGCTGCTAATATTCAAACACATATTATGCAAGTGATCATGCCTTATCAAATTATTCAGGTCAGGTTTTATAAGTGACTTGGAGTCATCAGCATTTCCTATTTGACTCTGATAAAAATATGGCATTTCACCAGAGCACAAACAAATTCTTGGGAGTAATAGAAAGAATTCAAGCTAACTAATCTTCTGTTATAAACACTTTCTCGGCTTGTCAATTAACTAGCTGTTTAATATTGCATTTTTCTCTATCTATTTTTTTAATCAGAATGCCCGATGTCCTTAAGATGCTTGATATTAAATCAACATAAGTATGTTTATTAGCCACAACTACACATTCAATGTCCATTGACAAGCTCTATCATCCATAAAACTATTTCAATTGCTATTAATTGTTACCATCAATTATTTGTTTTCTTATTGCAACCCATCTCAGATTTTGTCTGATTTTGCCTCTAGCAGTCTCAGAGTAATAACTCTGAAGTTCACAATCCATACGTTTTTTCAGTTTTAATATTGGTACATCATCTATTCTTAGTCCAATGTATCCTACAATTTGGTAAAAATGCTACTTGATCAAAAAATTCTTTAACCATCCCACCTATATCCTGTGAAATATTGGACAGGCAGTCAAAGCTGTAAACATATCTTTATATACAATGAATTATAAGTAGGAATCAACTGGGACACATCATCACACAATACAAAGCATCAATAATAAAATAACATGACTTGAAATTTAAAAAGATTATAAAGTTCTGCTCCCAATATACTGACCTAAGAAAACCTTTTAATAACAGTGCCCGGGCAGGAAGTTTGGCAGGAATCACAGTTATCCAGTCTGCAGTAAACAAAGGTGTAGGCGTGTTTCAAAACATCTCAGGTGCTGACAGGGTCAAAGCCCAGCACTCTTCTACAAATGGTAAAAAGAAAATGTTCAAATGCTTGAAATACTGTTGTCGAATGGGAAGATTCAAAGATAACACAACAATCTGAATCCAAAATTATACAGTAGCTGAAAAGTAATTCCATATTAAGAAAAAAATAAAATTAGTAAATTCACTAAGTGGTTATATGTAGAAGGTCTTAGTGCCAACTTTTTTTCTGGTAATGAGTTGTTGCCAACCCTCCTCTTTCTAAAGACAAATAAAATCAAACAGGCAATTTTTTGGTCATAAGAAACAAGCTCAAAGATGGCCAAGACTTAGCAGAAAAAGACAGCAAAAGGCTGCACTGGATCATACATGGTAGCTATGCAGGGGATCAAAACCTGATATTATGGATTTTTATGGCAGAGTTAGATCAATCAGAAGAAACAATTTCATTCACAGAGTTGAACTTAAGTCTTGGAGAGTAAGTCCAGGTTTATACTGGCCCTAAGCCCATTCACCTTAGAACAAATATGACCCTAAAACAAAATTAGGGCAAAATCAGAACACAAAGCATGGCAAATAATATTTGACTGTGAAAAGTTGCAGCAATATTTTGTCTTCTATGGAGAATTTAAATCTTCCAGTAACTTGCAGTTAATACTCTGAAAGCTTTTTTCTGGGTTAAGTTGTGCTCTTGTCTCATTAATAGATTTTGTTTCTATACTTTCTTTATATAGAGTGACCAAGTGGATTAGAAGTCACTACAGTTATTCACATGGGAGAAGACTATTCATCTTCTTGTTCCAAACATGGCTGACCAATATGCCAGAATTGGTAATGCTTATCGAACAAAATCTGCCTTGTGAAAAAAGTCATTTGTAAAACAAACAAACAAACAAAACAGCTGTGATCACATGCATGACAGGACAGATTTTTTTCTCTATGAAGCAACAGAACAGACCTGTGTCAGCTGGAGATCCTAAATTTAAACCAAGCAGCATCGGATTTCAGAAATACACCAAAACCACCTATATGTCAATATTTATTTAGATTGCTGGATCTGCGGATGCATTTAAAAGGAAGAAAGATGCTTATGGAGAGCAGATGTACCGAGTTCCTGTCTGGAATAACTTGGCTTCTCCTCTCACCTTCAACAGGATGTGAAAGTATTTAGAAATGTGTCTTCTGTGTGAGGAAGACCTTACTCATGTGATTACTGGGTTAAGAGGTACAGATTAATGATTGTAAAGTGCTTTGAAATCCTGAGATGAAAGGTATTATGCAAGAATGATGATTTTATTTCATTTAATATCAGTTTGTTCATGATGATGTCACGTAATGAGAAAGGAAGTATTCTTAAGCTCATTGCTCAGATCTGGCAAGGGAACCTGTATTCTGGCTGCAACAAATTTTCCATGTCCATGTGGCATAGCTACATCATATACACTTACCTTCTTCCCCACAAAATAGAAGCGATAATACTTTATTCTTTTTTTTTTCCCCCTCTGGTTGTTCTTAAGCAAAACTAAAGTGTGTTTGTGATGGGTTCAAAGCTGCTTGGATGGAATGGCCATGTAGCACAGGACTATCATCATATTGGACAAGACAGCATAATTTCTGTAGTCCTGATATAAATTGCAAACCAAGTGGGGAAAAAAGAAATGCCTTTTTTTTTGTACATAAGTCTTTCATATAAAATCTTAGAGTCTAGCACGTTGCCTGCCCTTACTGGGCCTCTGGCCTTTCTGGTTCATTACCAGATTTCTCACATATAGAGAAGAAAGACTCACCACAATATTTTTTTGTTTTGCCTAGTCTTCAATCACCTGGTTCACATTTCAGCCATACTCCACAGACTATATCTCCTGCCAGACGGTGAAAGAAAAAAATGCCAAATCTCTCCTTGTATCATTTTCTCAGTCCTGCTTGCCACACCTGTAAAATAAAGCGAAGGCAGAGAAGTAAAATCAAAGTACACAACTAGATAGAGGAAAGAAGACCCCAGAATATTTCTGTACCAGCAGTGGGAAAAGAGCTCTAATGTTTTCATCCTTTACTTTCTACAAAAGCTTAATACATACAAGCTGCTGAAATGCTATGAAGTGTAATTCTGCTTCTGCAATGGTGCCTTCTCTGAAGAAAAGCTTAGTCTCCTGGAGAGCTCTGGGCTGTGGCAGCCTGCCTAATGCCTCCACGTTGCTGAAGCAGGTAACCCACTCATCTCAGAAAGACACTAGTAAAAACTTCATGTTTCTCCGTGGCATAGCCTCACACATTATATAAGTAAATACGTCTCTTTCTGTATAGCCACACAGAGGAAATACTTACAGTTTGGATTATGAACCATAAATAAAGTGAAGGCTACTGGAGCCACAGTAAACCATCAGAGTTATGCTAGCCTAAGTATGGTGAGAGACACTATATAATGTGCATTTTTGTATCACATGCTCTGGATGTGTCAAAACTAGAATACTGAACTGTACTTTTAGGAAAACTGTATCTTCAGTAAGCACTGGCAGTATCTTAATCCCTTTAGTATGGCCCTGATACACTGATCACCAAAATCTAGGGCAGGCCTCTGAAGTAGTTGGATCAGGCTCTAATACTCCTTTAGATCATAATCCCACAAAGATTTAACATTTACAAATAACTTTATCATGTGAGTCGTTAAATGGGATGTTGGAAGATCAGGGGCAGAACTGGAACATTCAACAAATTCCAGCTTTGGTTGTATCTATCAAGGATATAACAGAAACAACAAGAAAGTTAGGGTGGTTTCTGATAGGTCCTCATCCTTAGGAATATGTGGCATTTGAGGACTTGTACATCAGCTTAAATTCACCCGCAACTATTCAGTCCTATCAGCTTCAAAGGGTTTTAATCATCATGCAAAGCTAAGTACATCTGCAAAAGACAGGGACTGGGTTGTAGCTGTCTTTCTTCTGACACAAATATTCTGCACTCTGCTGTGACCCAATGCCTATTTAAATATTTTCTGCCTCTGTTTCTAAGCCTCCTTTTTTTTTATTTTAACCTTCATCCTCCAAACAGGATACCTACCTAGATACCTCAGAGTACAAATGCTGTGAGGCTTTTATCTGTAACAACAACAACCAAGATAAGGTTAGAAATAGGAGAACTGAAAGAGAGAAGCTACTCTTTAATTTAACAGCTAAGCAATGAGTGTTTATAGCTCTCAGCCAAGCTAGGCTACCCTGACCTTGCCACCTCAAAAATTTTGGCTGTGGATTTGACCTCTCATGCATAAACGAACAGAAGTTTAATTTGAGGGAAAACAGTTGCATTTCTTGAAGAAGTTTTGTATGGTTTTGCAGGGGGGAGAAGAAACTGAGCAGAAAAAGAGGTGTCCAAAAGAAAATACATTCTAAAACACCAGGCAGACTACAGATGTGTCAGGTGAAAAGTATTTTCTTGGATGCTGCTAGGTTTGATATTGGATAATTAAAAAAGGTTATTCAATTCTCCATAAGCATTTCTACCTGGAGAACTGCTAGAGCCTTGATGTGTTTAGTTTTGCATTTGTCATTAGAAAGCTCTGCCCTGTTGCTTACAGATCTCTCATAGAAATAAAAGCATATAATATTTTAGGAATAAACACTCTCAGAGAAATTAAAAGTGTTCTGGAAATAAAAGAGCAGGAAAGCAACTATATGGACCTGTCATCTCATTTACTAAGTTTATACATGAAGAATTAATGCCAGTTATTGCATATATTTTTTACTTTATCAAGGCCAGGCTGGATGGGGCTTTGAGCAACCTGGTGTAGTGGGAGATGTCCCTGCCCATGGCAGGGAGGTTGGAACCCGATGATCTTTAAGGTCCCTTTCCAACCCAAATGATTCTATGATTCTATGAAGAAAATAAGACCAAAAAAACCCCAACAGTGATTAATGCTGGTTTTGTAGATCAGTGTACAATTAAGATTCAGATATTATTGGAAGAAAAACTGGGCAAGATCAGAGTATGAATGATAAATTCCAAAAGTCCTGCCCATCTGGAAATTTTGTATAAGTATTCAAATACTGAACAGTGCGAGTATTACTTGTACAAGGGAATAATCTTTAGCATGTTACCAGAATCTAATTTTGTGGAGAATCTGTCCTTTATTTATAAAATAAATCCATCTGTTTTATAAATCACATGTAAAAAATATTTTCAGTGTTAATAGAAACACTTGGTATGAATGCTTATTTAGAAGTTATCACTTCCTATTATCCTTTATAGTTAATTTCTAACAGTTACAGAATGGGTCAACTTTTTTTTATAGGCTGCAGTGATACGATGCCTGTAAAACTGAGGTTATGAAATATAAACTATTTTACAACAGCATGTCCCTGCTATCAGAGAGCAGCTTCCACTGCAAACTCACAGCTAAATATGTCTTCTGTGCTTGTATATTAATTTCACTCCTGACAAACAAATAAAAGTCCCCCTCTATCATTACAGGACGTCTGCCGTAAAATTCAAGGTTTTGAACAAACCTTTGCTTGACAGTGATTTATAAAAGCATTAATCTTAAGGTCTTGAAATACTAAAAGAATTGTCATTTCTAAATGATTTTGTTAGAGTTCATCAAGATCCCATATGTGTTTAAATCCTTGCAGATTGAAGGCTTATATTAGTCTTTTCCCAATATTTTAAACAAGTTTCAAAAATTTAGTTTAGACAAAAAATCAAGGTACTAATTAAAGTATCTTTCTATACTTTCTGACTGAAGAGCCAAAGGAGATGCTACCATAATTTACTATAGAAGACACTGTGTTCATTAGATTAGGACAGGAAAATGGAATGCTAATTTATTTGTTTAAAATAAAAGTGACAGGGTAGAAAAATATGTTGCTGCTTCCAAACCACACAACAGCCTGGTAAGAAAAAAAAACAAAATAACCCATCCAAACAAACCCCTGAAAGTTGGAATTTTTTTACAGTTATATATCTAACAAAAATTTTTAGCTTAGAAAAGTTTTACAAATTCAATTTTTTCTAGAGACTCCTTAAAATATAATGCTCAATGTAGGGATGTCCCAGGAACTAAAGACCATACCCATTAAGTAGCTCAGATATTCCTGGTTTAGAAAAAATCATAAGCAGGAGATCATGTGACCAGCCCATAAAAACAGATTTCATTTTTATAGTAATTGGCTAAATTATTGGTTACATTTTTAGATCTGTCAAAAACTACCATATACCCAAGAAAGCATAGTCTGCAAGCATGACTAAATAGTCATTAAATTCCTGGTCCGAAATTCTCCAGTACAGAAACCCTGTCCTATTGCTTGTCTGCTAATAAACAACAAACAACTGTGTATGAAATATCAGTCCCAAGCATTCTAAAATCATGACTCAGGCCCCCCAATCAGAAGTTTTTTTCACAATCAATACGCTTTTAATTTGCTTTTCACATACAACTGAGCAGATTATTAAGTGCTTTTCTGCAACTACAAGAGCTTGATATGTAAGCTATTTTCATGTTAATTTAAGAAAAAAAAAAATCCAGAAGCTGGTGCTCAACAAAATCCACCAAAAATCATGACGTTCATGATGTTGTGAAATCTAGTGATGACACATATGGAAAAATGAAGTGATACATGACATTAAAAAAGCTGTTTATTTAGTTTTGTCATGGCATGTCAAATAGACCCATCCAACAATTTTAGCATGCATGATAGAAGGTCTCTATTATCAAAAGGAATTAAGGTAAAAGACAGACAGGCTAAAAAAGAGTCCTGAGAGATCAAAAGGAAAAAGAAAACAACTTGGTTGCCTGCAGGAAAGGGAAAAACCTCATTTAACTAAACACCCAGGAGAAAAGGCTTAAGATACATAGCTTAAGAAATTCCATCAATGGTACAATTTATCCTCTTGATTTCATGAAATGGCAAATGACTGTACATACACATAAGGACAATCAGCTACATTCTGTTCTTAATTGTAGTCATGCAACGCAGGCGTGAGCAACTAGAGCTTAACCAGGGATTGCTTTTTTACCTCTCTGTGTTCAAACACGTTCATTGTTTATGTGGACGTAAAAGAAGGCAGTGTTAGTCCCATATTTCTTGCTGCATCTTAAGCCATTCTTGTAAGACAGATTCAAGGTACAGTGGAGACAAGAATAACCGATATCACGGGGATTTTAAAGGGGCTCCCTGCTTCCCTAATAACGCTGAAAACGTACCTGTAACCACTCAGCCAGTACAGACAGGCTGTAGACCAGCCCCGTCCTCACACATAGCCTCCATTCACTACAGCAGAATTTCACAAGAGCAACCGGGGACAGAGTGCAGCTGCTGTGTTTCAAAACATCTGTAGAATGATTGGATATAATTCTTGGAAGAGGATTTAATTTTCTTAATGAGTCTGAGTAAATCATTAGCCTCCACAGTTGCAAGGGGAATACTTCAGGAGATTTCACGAGGTATACTTTAGCAGAGCAAAACAATACAAAGTCATACTTGTTGGACACAAGGTCTCAGAACAGAGTGAGTTGTTCCTCTATTATTTCTACTGCACAGTGTATTTATAAAATACTGAAGAAATCAATCACAGTGATTAATTTTACTGTACTAGAGATTGTACATTATTTTTTCTTAACAATATATTAATATTCCTTCTCATATCATCATAATTTTACCATAAACATGCATATTGAAGTGCTTTCATCCTTCAGACCAAATGAAGGAATTATTCTGATACACGGAAACATGGAGAAATGGAAATCTTAAGCAGATGCCTCTGGAGCCAGGTCCTTCTCAATGTTCACTCTAGCATAGCACACTTAGTTTAGTGACCAGAGATCTGAGTATTATGCTCTGGAAAACGACTGTCACAGTGCCTTGGATGAACTGCATTGGTCACGAGTCCACCAGTTCTGCAACCCCAGTGAAGGAAGCATGATTCGTGCCATTCCCCACGTGCCTCTCTCTGCCTGACTCACCTTTCTGCTACTTTCCCCACCCCGACTGGTCATACTCGCACTCTGCCATCTGCTCAGCCTATCTCCGCAGAACCCACGGCTTGTGCAAGCAGCAGCCTGTTGCAATCTTCCAGTGGGAAGCAGGAGGCTGATGTGGACAGAGGGTACCCTCCAGACCAGGGCAAAACACTTCCTAAAATAACTTTATCTATGAGCACTGAAAAAACTGGCTTTCCCGGGGTTTATTCCTCATTGCCTCCCACCCGCCGGCAAACAACTTGACCTTCTCAGATCAGCACTGACTCACGTGGCAGGGAGCCATAGGAAAGCTAGCACTTCAGGTTAGCACTCCCTTTCCCCTGCTTTAACCTTAATAATCAAATATCAAAAAGAATGAAAACAAACTGTGGCTGCAGTCATTGGTGCCTTACATTTTCTGTTCTCACCAGCACATTTTATAGGTCACGGTTAGGCCAATGAAACATAACACGGTGTCCCTTTACCACTTCCCCCCTGCCCCCCTTTTTAAATTTGAAAACAGGTATCTTCTTCCAAGCTAAATACTTTTAACTACTGAACCCCACAGAAAAAGAAGGTCACAAGCTGACTCATCAACAGCCATAATAAATGTGTTAAAGATCCTGGACGGGACATCAGATCATAGTAGTCATATAAACGCCAGGTAAAGAGATACTCACTGCCCAAGAAAACAGGTGTATGTGTTCTTAAGGTTCACTGTGATTTATGAAGTAAACATACTACTCCAGCCAAAATGTCCTGGGCTTGATCCTCCACTGCTTATCATTCACGTACATCTATATACATCTTCTACACCCCATGCACAGACTGAGCTTTGAAATAAATCAGAAGCGGAAGGGGGTTGTATCCCTTTGTGTGAGGCCTAAACACACAACAGTCATTTTTAGAAGCCAACCTGCTGAGTTCACTGAGAAGAAGGACTATTGTTAAGAAGAGGCTAAGAAACAAGCGTAAAAATGCCTTTATCCAAACAATTTCTATTCCAAGCATTCAAAATACAGGAAAAAAATATCCTTTCCAGTTACTATTTGGCACCACCACCTGGATACTCTAAGGAACTAAGATACAGATTTTTGCTTAAAACTGGAAATCTCGGCAAAACGATCTTGTGGCTTATGGTCCTGTACACTATTTTGTCTTGCTGGTAAAGTGTAAATACCTGGTACCTTCTGCACAAAAGGATGATCCTGCTGAATTTTATTCCTTGTGTTGAGGAGTAGTCAAGTGGAAACTTAGAAATACCGAAGGATGCTCATCTGTATGTTGTGTGCCTCTGCTGAGATTTCATGCCAGTGGATACATTATATACCAGGGTCCCACATGGAAAGGGATTGCCCATCTCACCCACCCCCTCGCCCGTGTGGGCACAAGGAGGGTTGCCAAAGGAGCTTGGTCTCATTGCTCCCAGCCGTACCAGCATGCTCCAGGCAAGTGGCAGAGCACTGTGCAGCAGGGCAGATGCTCCAGTGTCGAGAAAGTTTTGCTTGGGCAGATTGCTCTAGGTTGTTGTCGTTTCCTGCAGGGCTGTTTCTTGCATCTGAGCTAGCAGAAGGTGCTAACAGTGACATAGGGGAAGCAAGGAAAAATGTTTTAGAAATCTAGATATCACCGCACAGGATTTTATTGCAAGGCCCATCCTAGTCCAATTGGAGTCTATGACAAATTTATGCTTTGTTATTGTCATAAGTACTTGGCATGCATCACTCCTTAGAAGGAGTACACAATGTGAGCTAAGTAGGAGCAAACCATATGATTCCACCTCACCTGCCAGCAGAAAAATCCTGAAAAGATTAAGTTGTGGGTAACAGAATATACTAGAAGTGTGTAACCTAAGTGATGCAAAACCATCACTTCTTAATACAGAGCAACACAAACATATTAATCGCTCAGCAGGGTTCTGAGGTTCTCTGCTGTCCTTATCCCTTTACCAGGGATGATGAATAGAATGAAAGGAAATAAAAATGACATCCCATAGATTCAGAATAGGCGTGGTGGTGGCAGGAAAGAGTATCTCTACTCTCAATCCTGGATGCAAAACTCCTGTGTACAACCATCCATTTTGTCTGAACCTGGATTCTCCTCTCTACTTAAAAGACAAAGTAGCTCTGATGCAAGCACAGGAAAGGAACAGTGAATAACTGCCAGAGATATGAAGTTTTATGTCCAAGCAAGCTCCAAGGCATCATCCCTTCCCCCAATGACTTTTGGGCTGAACAGATTTGGCCCCTAAAGCTTTGCAGAAATCGTTTCCCCTTCTCAGACTGGATTCTTGGGCAATGCATGGTGGAGGCACATAGTCCAGCCCTGGGGAAGCAGGTTAAGTGGCACAGTGACAAGGACTGGGGATAGAAAAGGATTAGAGAGGCTGAGTCAGTCATAGTAAGCAATGATTAACTTCGGGGTTCCTTGCTTTTGATATTCAGATCATGTAAAATCATGGGACTATGTCGGTGCCGGTCAGCCCCATGTCTGGGCCTTTCCCTTCATAACAAGCTCCAGGGACAAGACAGATCATACCAGCAGAGTAAAAAGCAAAAACTGAAAATGACTAAAGGGTATTCACAGTAACTTTTACTTCAATGGAAACATTGCTATACCTATAAACAAATAAACTAATACTAAAAGGTATTCATAATAACTTTTGCTTCAATGGAAAAATTGCTATACCTATAAACAAATAAACTACAAAATTTGGCACAAGAGAGGCCCAGGACTGGAATAGCAGGAATGTTGCAGATCAAGATTAATGTGCATTGGCACACGGAGAAACATGCACTGCACCTGTCTCCACGGTGCCTGGCCTGAGCTAATGACGTTAATCTCCTGCTTTCATAACCACGGGATTCAAACCTACATTTTAAAACAATACCTTGTAGATTGAAATGTAAACTGTTGAGGGAAACTTTGCTGAGAAGAAAAAACATGCATACATGTAGCAAAGCAGCTGAACACGAAAGTAATAGATATCTATAAATGTGTTCATAAAGAATCTTACCAATTCTTAGGAATACTTATACGTGCGTGTGTGTGTGTGTGTAAAACTATATATGTCCTATACATATTGATAATAGGATAAGCATTAAAAAGTGAGACAAGAAAGATGAGGACATTTTACAATCCCAGTCACATGAGGTGCTGTATAGTTCCTCTCAGAAACCCTTCTCACTTTCTACCTTAAATACCAGAATGTCCTGCAGCCTGGATTCAAGCCAGAAATTTCTAGCCTGGATGAGACGCTGGAGAATTTGAAGCTTTGCCTACAAATATCATCAATAGGCACCTGATTCGTTAGATGCCATTATGCTATTCAACCATCCTTAAATAGCTACTACACTATTTCAGCCACTAATCCTTTCTGAGAAAGACAAGTAAGAAGCATTAATTTGGTGACCATTACATGAGTACTATACTTTCTTTAGGACTGAATGTACTACAGGTTTTGCTGTGCTGTATTCCTTCCTGAAATATTCATCACTAAGCCCTAACTCTATTAATGTTAAAACTCCTACTAATTTAATAGGTCTAGGAATAAACTTTCTTTTTTTACCAGCTAAGAACAATTCCCTCAGAAAGATAGGGGACAGGTTAGATACAGGATTCTGTAGCCAGTAGTTTTACATTGCTCTTGCATGTTTTGTCTTGAAGACAATAATGAATATTTACAAATATACCAGCTCTCAAATCCCACTGAACTCCTTATCCTCATATAAAATATATTCAGAAATAAGCAGTACCTTTAACTTTGGGAAGGGTATGTCAAGCCTGAAAACTTTTCAGTGTCTTTCACTTCTTTTAATACTAATTCAGAAAATTCCTGGACAAACTATCAGTGATAATTCAGCCTATTTAGGCATAATGGACACAATATACACTGTAATGAGAAAAGCAGAACAGTCTATCACTGAAAGACCATATTAAATATTGTACATATTTTTAGGATACCCATGTAAAATCAGAAATAGTTTTACAGATAATAGGAGGTTCCTACTTTTGCTGTTTTCTCTCAGGAAAACGACAGATATGCAACTGCTTTAAAAACAGTAGACAGGCAGTGTACTGGAATGCCAGAGGAGTGTCCTCAGCCCAGTGACACCCACTAGATGGGGATATTTCCATAGGACACTCTTGGATGGCGCTGGCCCCTCCTGGCAGCGTTCATCCAGCGGGCCACGACTGTACCAACATCAGCTCATGTTTGTGTTTCAGATTCTCAAGTTTTAGATAAGATCAGAGTTAACTTGTTATAACTATCAATTCAGAGCAGTAACATGCAGTTTGGGACAGCCTGAGCAGATTTTCTCGTTAAAGAGTAACTGATCCAAGTAAGTTCTTTACATTAGAAAGACGAGATGCACATGTGCCTGTGTGCACACACACTCACAAATACACACATACTTGCACACACAGATGTGTTTAAGAGCCTACATGGAGCACAGGTGCTACTACTTCTTAGTTGGAATAAGTCTTTAACAGGCAACTCAGACTTGCAAGACTCTGGGCACAGACTAGTTTTTCATTGGTCCTTATGTGTTTGGAATTAGTTAAACTCAGTAACAATTAAAAAAAAATATTTCGGGTATGCTTGAAAATCAGACACTTTGGTTTCATATATGTGTGTGCTTATCTGTATGTGGTGTGCAAAAGACCATACAATGAATGAGAGACACCTAGTGTCTTAAACAATCATCAATTACAGTGAAAAAGGCACCAGAATATATTAATGTTGTTTGCTTTTTGTAATTCAATGGTCTGATTTTCCAGAACTCATTAATACAGGCTACAGAGGTCAACTAACCGTGGTGATTAAACAGCCACAGGAAGCATGGCTTTTCCCACTTGGTAATCCTAATTCTTTGATAAGCAATATTCACCCCTAGTTTACATCTTCCATGGCTCACTTTCTCCTGTGTGTGTTCAACCAAGGCTGATTTCACTATGTTTAAAATCCTTTTCTGCAGCCCAATTTTTTGTTCAGTCTGTGAGAATCTGGTCAGTACTGCCTATGCGATTCCACAAAGAATAAGGAGCTACAGAAATGTTGAGTTTTATGAGGATGTATTTTATGTATAGGTGTTAATTTCAGAACTGGAAATACCCTTTATTGCACAGGTTTCTGGAGCTTAGGGGATCTCCTAGATCCACTCACTTCCTGTTTGCAAGCATGATTTGGAAAGATTTAGAATCATAGTCATGGAATGGTTTGAGTTGGAAGGAACATTAAAGATCATCGAGTTCCAACCTCCCTGCCACAGTCAAGGAGACCTCCCACTAGACCAGGTTGCTCAAAGCCCCATCCAACCTGGTCTCAAACGCTCCTAAGGATGGGACATCCACAACTTCCCTGGACAACCTGTGACAGTGCCTCACCACCCTCACAGTGAAGAACTTCTTCCTGATATCTAATCTAAATCTACCCTATTTCAGTTTAAAACCATTACCCCTCATCCTATCACTACAGTCCCTCATAAAGAGTCCCTCCCCGTCTTTCCTGTAGGCCCCCTTTAGGTACTGGAAGGCCATTATAAGGTCTTCCTGAAGCCTTCTCTTCTCCAGGCTGAACAACCCCATCTCTCTCAGCCTGTCCTCACAGGAGAGGTGCTCCAGCCCTCTGATCATCTTCATGGCCCCCCTCTGGACATGTTCCAACAGGTCCATGTCCTTCTTATTCTGGGGGTTCCAGAGCTGGATGCAGTACTCCAGGTGGGATCTTACCACAGCAGAGTAGAGGGACAGAATCAGCTCCCTTGACCTGCTGGCCACACTGCTTTTGATACAGCCCAGGATGCAGTTGGCTCTCTGGGCTGAGAGTGCACATTGCTGGCTCGCGTTGAGCTTCTCATCCACAACACCCCCAAGTCCTTCTCCTCAGGGCTGCTCTCAATCCGTTCTCCACCCAGCCTGTGTTTGTGCTTGGGATTTCTATGTTCTTTTATCATTTAACCTGTGCTTTCTCCACCTCTCAACTCATCTGTGTTCCTAATGTGTCATACACAAAATAACTGGGGAACTAGTTCAGAATTTTTTTAAAATCACTTACAGTTAAAATGGCCTTTCCGTGAACCACTGGGAAACCAGTCCTATATGAATTCCACAGGTCCTGTATGAACTTCATATGCTCCATAGCACAAAAGAGATTCCAGAGGCCTAGGAAATCATCACACATACCTCTGAGCTGAATCACTATATAAATGTTATCTTTGTTAATTATTTGCTCTCTTACCACTACAAAGCAGATAATAGCACAGGAACCCACACCTCACTATCATCAGGGCCACACTGCTTTTTTTTTTATCCCACCCCTTTTCCACTGCACTGATAGCTGTGGATTTTTGCCATCTGCAAGTAGTTCTTGGCTGGCATTTGAGAAATAACTCCACTGGTGGCTGGGAAAAGTATGTAGGGATGATCCACCAGAAAAGATTAACTCCTTGCCCTCTGCTATATTTCTTTGACATAGCTAGCTTTCCTTTAAGTATTTGGTGCTACTCAAATTCTCTGAAGTACCTTCCTTTCTCCTCCTCCTAATTTGTTTATTCAGAAACGAATGGCCAATTAGAGGCATGCATTAAACTACCATGTATAGTACACAGGGAAAAAAACCAAACTTCCAGCCCCATCTCATTACTTACATACACCATGAGTAAGGAAACTGGCAATTTATCCACAGCCTGCAGTTTTCCTGAAAAAAACATTCAGTAGTAAATGCAAGCTTAATTCTGGACAACTTTCCAGCATCAGCAATATAACCCAGTGGAACTGCCAGAAAGAGTTTTCCAAGACAAGCTAAATCAAATTTTTCATATAAGGCCAGATGCTTTTTTTAAAATCATATTTTCAGAGACGTGTTTGCCCAGTCTCTTTTTTTTTTTTTTATCAGCAAACAGATACTTCTCCAAACTGAAACATCACATTAACTTAAAAAAAAATACTAGTGTATTCCAACTGTTGTAGGGAACACCTTATATCTCAGTTTGAGTACACACCATTGCAAGAAAACAATCAGAAACTCCATTTAAGAAGTTGTTCTTGATACTTACATGGTGTTGCATGTCCTTTAAAAAATGCCTAAATTACGTCATGCATGTGCAATGTGGAGATCCTTTGTCAAATATGTAGAGGGAAAGCCTTCTAGAGACTGAAATACCTCTGGTGAAAGCTTGCTATGAAGTAGGTAGACAGTATTAGATATAAACTACAAATATTTCATTGTACTCTAAATCAGAACACTATACTAACAGTCCGGCAACTGTGACTGAAGTAAAATCATGTTCATGGTTAGCACTATGGGAGAAGCAGGATGGCACTTACCAGAGACACAGTTCAGTAGTCTTTACATTAAAGCAATGGTGCAGACTCCCAGGTGCCATACAGCCCTCTGAGACGTGCTCAGAATCAGGGAGCTCAGCCTTGCAGTTCGATGGAGGTTACAGAACCCTGTAGAATAAAAGCCACTTTTCCAGTCCTATAGAGCTGAGCAGAGAGTGATGTACAGGCAATTGAGAATCTCGACCAAACCAACATAGGTGAAAAGAATGTAATTTGAGTCACTGGCCCAGAAAATGATTCACTCATCCTGGGCAAACCCAATGTACGAGTCCTTCATTGCACTGTCTCCATGTAGTTGTCTCACATCTGCTCCGCACCCGTTATCTCATCTTATTAGAGCATGATCTAGACAGTTAGCATGACTTGTTTTGCTGCAGGCTGACAACATGTTGATTCATTAGTTTATTTTAAAATATGACTGATAGTTGTATGTCTGTGTTCAAATCAGTCATTGCTTGCCTGGCTCTGTCAGACACATCATAAATGTTCCCTTAGTTTCCCCAGATTCTGACTTTGTTACTTTTCACAAATGGTAATTTCTTTTATCCATTCATTCATTCATTTTGGGCAAACTATAGGTGTTTCTTCCTCTCTAGCATAGGACCATGTTAAAGTGGGCATTGTTAATGCCTTTGAGAAGTCCTTAATGAATTTCAGTTGCAATCAATGTATTCTCTTCTGTCAATAACTGCTCTCTTTCCACAACTTGTACTTTTAATTCCAGTTGTTCCCTATGGCTAATGAACATGTTGCTTTTCTGCAGGCCTTGTGATTTTGTTGTTTTTCTTCGTTTAAAGATTAGTCACATCATCCATCTCTTTTTATTCTTTCTGACAGCCTGTTTCTAAATAATAAATTTGGTGATATGATATAAACTTCTTCCAACTATTCTTTCTTCTCCTGTCTTTAAACAGCGTAAGTAAGATCAGCAACAGGAATATATCTTCAGGGCTTGCAGCTTCCTGGCAAGTCATATTTTTCTAACTTTCAGACTAAGTGCAAAAGCTAAATGTTTGTCAGTAATGCTTTTTAACAGTCTGTGATCCTCTTCAACTGTTGCTGCGCAGCCACACATCTACTGATAACATTCACGGCACCTGGCAACAAAGGCAAATGGCTCCTCCATTCAAGCTGCTTCGGCGTCACCACTCCGCAGCTTCTTCTATCTGCAGCGTTGCACCATCTGCTGTTTGTAAAGCATCTCCTTTTAGAGCTTATTTATAATTTCTGATGATCGGTTTTAACAGCATTTTGTGGACAATGACAACTTTCATGTTCCGGGAGGTCTTGTCCTGACTGCTTTTGTGGTACCATTTGCCATTTATTTTCACAGTTCTTGCAGCAATTCTTGTTGCCATAGCTATCCATATGCCACTCTTCTAACATATTTTACGTCTCCTTTGGGTCACTTCTGATATGATTGTCACTAGATTTTATTTTGTATGGGGTGATGGCTGCTGTTCCTAAAATGGGACCACAAAAATTTATTTGCACTCCACAGTACCACTCTGCCCCACTTGCATTTAAGGGCTTGACAATAACTTGCAAAACAAAGTACTTGTTGTAATTTTTGTAGTTTGGTCATTGCCTCTGCTCCCAGATAATTTCTGGTTCTTAAATAACATAGGGTTTGGCATCCACCCAAAGCAAAATCCTCCCCTGTATTGAAGTACACAGAAGTATTTGATTTTTTAAAAAACAAGATGCTTAATAAAACCTTTCTGTGTAGATGACCAAGTTCCAGTTCTGTTATTTTAGTAGGTTTATGTTTGATTATGTAAACAATAAAAAATTTGTTTCAAAATCTACAAGAGATATCACGGTCCACGACTTTACATTTTCAAATATCCTGAATTTAAGAGAAAACTCTTTAAAGTTATTTGGTGCACATAATAATTTTGTGTTAAAGCTAAATAATAACACCACCCCCAATAGATTGCAGGTAATGGGAATTTACAGAGGGATATGCAGTAATATTTTTTCAAATAATATTCCATGTGGATTATGTACTTTGCCCTTCATATTTCAATGGGAATTAAAGTAACTGCCTTGCCAGAAGAACATTGGGGAAAAAAGCTAGAAAATAGCAGCTGAATACACATTCAAGACAGCACGCTGTTTTGAGTTCTTTTATCTTATCTCAAAAAGTACATCTCAAAATATTTATGAGAGTGTTGCCAGCTCCTGCAATTATTTGTTACTGGTTTTGCAAGGGGCTGGAGCCAGTGATGCCAGAACTGATGCCTTCTCCCAAATGTCACATTTCAGTGGAATTTCAGTCAGATGTTCCCTATGCTTGGGGAGGAGCAACAACTGAAGTGCTGCAGGAGAGAGTCAGGGCAACAGGCAAGCACAGGGTGCAGTAGGAGAGGCAGAGAAGGACACAGGGAGGGTGTCTCCCAAAATCTTAATGGTCTGTGAGGGGGCTACCAGGGTCCAGCACATTTTCCCTTCCCTTTGCCCCTCCTGTGTCCACAAATGTAAGTGAGGACTAGGGTCACCCGTGATCATTTCTCATCAGAAAAGGAAAATTGCACGAGAAATTGAGTGAATTGGTTTCCACAGAAGAATCCTTGGTTTGTTGGCTTCAACAACAACCTTGAAAAACGGATGATGTGGGGAAGTAGCATGCTACAGTTAAAAAACATACCCATGAAAAAAAAATGGATCACATAATGATTTATAAACTCAAGTGAGACAAGATGAAGGGAGCACCATTTTTTCTTAATGAAATACATTTCTTTGTTCTGAATCATTCAATGGCTTTTTCTTGTTTACCATAGGCAAGGACCATATGCAAGTTAAATATCAGTGTATTAATGACTTTGTACTTGCACTAACACCTTTGAAGATACACAGCCAACTGAGAATAGTGGCTAGTCCTAGTCTGAGCCAATGGATTAATGCATCTTTAATTCATGAATTTTAAAAGTCAGATCTTTCCAAATGAAGGATTCATAGTTTTTTTCTTAGCTCCAGGGAAGCAGACAGCTGTGAGTGGCTAACCTTTATTGTGGGATTTCTGTTAAATTCTATTTAATATACAAACTTATTCACCATAACAACTACTAGAATTTGTGTGGCATGAAATAGGAGGGAAAAAAAGGCAGCAATACCCATCCTTGAAGGAATACTAATTTAAGCAAACTTCAATTCCATAATGGAAAGATGTACAAAACGCCGTAACTTAGAATGCAGACAATTTCAAAACTGGAAATATTGGAGCCGTTCCTCTTACATGGATATAAACAATAATAAATCTGCTAAAATCTGTGAAAGTAAAGTATAATGCCCAATTTTAGCTTGAATTCTGTTCTGTCTTTTGTAAAATAAATAAATCATAATGCTCTGTGATGTTAGATACATCACAGGTAGAGGGGTAAATATGTTCATAAGATATATTCAGAATATAGGAATGACTGAATTTCTTACAAGATTTTATCACCGCATTTGCATTTTTCTGTTATTTTGAAACGACAATGACATTAAACTAAGTTTTGACTATGTACTAAACCAGCAAAATGGAAGAATGATGCTCACTTATCACACACTATTTAGAGAGAGTGGAAATCTGGTAAAGAAAGGCTATATATGTTACAGAAGACCTTGTTAGGTCTTAATCAATTATACCTGATGTTTTTGATGATGTTTTAGTATTAAGATACAGTTTTGTATTTCTCCTGACTTCATAAATGTTAAAAGTATGTGGCTAAACATCATCTAGCATAACATTGACATAGCTTCATTAAATCTACAAATAGGAAGATTGGATTGCTTGTATGATTAAGCAGATCCTTAGACAACCTACTGGCTAGTGAGTCACCTACGAAATCATTGCTGCAAAGCTGCGAACTTCATGTGTATATTGTCATTGTTTACTTGAGAAAGGCTTGAGGAATAAAGGGTTGGGTGATCTTTGGGTGACTTCTTGAATGCCTGGAGTCTGCAAAGATCAAAGTGAATGGCTGATACATCATCTACAATGTTTCCTAACACAACTATTATCTTTGCAGGTTTTGGTACCAGCAAGTGCAATTTATAGCACAAAAGAGGAGAAAACTGGCCGATGTACAACAAACGTTCTTGGCCAAGGGATGAAAAAATGTTTATCCTCATACACAAACAAAGTACTATTACACATTAGATTCCCTATGTTTTGGGAAATACCAAAAAAAAGAGGCAAGCAAACAATGTTTTCCTCAAATTAAATGTCTCTTTTTGTGTATGATAAAAGTTCTTCATTTTGCACTATGTATTTGGTTTTTTCTTCTCCTATGTCCTTTATTTTCCTTTATTTAGCATATTTTCTATTTTCATTCTCCTTTAAATTAGCTTCAGGTTTCCCTCCCCCCCGTCAATTTTTTTCACCAAACTAGCTTTTTTGTTTCCCCGTTAAAGTTTAGCTGTTTTGTCAATGCGATTTTGTTTTATACAATTACTCCCAAGCAATTTTTCTCTGCAGCTCTTCCTTCACCCTGCTTGTCTGTCTGAAGCCAGTCTTCTCCCTATCACTTCAAAAAACTTCCCTAATGCTCTAGGGGTTGTCTTCTCAATTCTCCTTGTATGAGTTCCTGTTTACCTTAGTCCAACCCATTTCATCTCCTACTATATTTGGTTCCTTCTCTTGCAGGCACCTTCTTCATGAGTTACTGTTGGCTAGATTTCATAGCAGCTCTTTAGCTATTTCTTGATCCTTTTGTCCTAACTTTAATATATGCACGTTATGTTTGCCTATAGTACAATTTGACAAAAGAGAATAGAGGAACTGAAGCTAGGACATGAGGTTTATAACAAGACTTAGGTCATACCTAACTTCATGTTACAAAGTGCTGAAGCTAACAGGACTGGTCACCAAGTAATATCATGGAACAGACAAAAAAATTTGACTATAGAACAGCTTCTC
>JAOTQQ010000041.1:56154220-56181977 GCA_026546715.1 Gallinago undulata | reverse complement strand
TTGACAAAAGAGAATAGAGGAACTGAAGCTAGGACATGAGGTTTATAACAAGACTTAGGTCATACCTAACTTCATGTGCTGAAGCTAACAGGACTGGTCACCAAGTAATATCATGGAACAGACAAAAAAATTTGACTATAGAACAGCTTCTCTCTACACCTCTAAGCAGAAGGGGGCCTATTTCCCTCTGCTATCCAGGCAATACGATTCAATAGTGGCCTGGAAAGATCCAGTCTGATCATGACAGAATATCTTAATATTTGATGCCCAACCTTCTTGCATTTTGGAACTGGTGTCAACAAAGCTATCAACTATCTACTATAAACTGAAGACATTGATTCATTTCATATGAATCCCTAAAAACTTTCAACCATTACTTACTGACCTGAAATATACTCTAAAAAAGATCAGGAGATATAGATTCTATATTTCACTCCCAGTTTTCTTAACCAACAAGTCTCAAAAACATGAAATATTACGATAGTCCTCATGAGAGTGTTTGTAGCTATGGACTGTCAGTTGATACTCTCCCCAATCCCCAACAAAATTTATGTGCACGCTTCTGTAAAAAGAATTTAAATTTTCATTTATCAATCAGACAATATTGTACTTCTGGGATAGTTAGAATAATATGTCATGCAGAAATTTTAAAGTGTAATTTGATTGTATAGAATCATGGAATCATGTAGGTTGGAAAAGACCTTTAAGATCATTGAGTTCAACTGTAAACCTAACACTGCTGAGTCCACCACTAAACCATGTCCCCAAGTGCCACATCTACACATCTGAATGCACACAGACAATACAGTTGAGCAGCAGAAAGATTTCCATCCACTGCTATGGACTTACACATTAGAAATAGAAATAAATACTTTCTTACAACTTTCAGAAGCTTATTGCCATAGGACATTATTTTTACTTGGAGCCAATGGCTCTGAGTGGCTTTTAAAGTTCCTAAGACGTGTAGTATAATACAGTCATTTGCCTATGTACATACTTTTCCTTTTAAGTCAGAGCAAATTCAATATGCTATATTACCATGGTCTGGAAAACAGATACAGTTGAGAGGTTTCATCTGGTTTCTTCTTGTCACAGATCTAATAACATCTGGTAGGTGACTCACTGCTCCGTCTGCTCAGGCCATGAGTAACTGAGACAATACAAGGCACACTAAAAAAATAGGTATTCTTAATTAGTTAGGTCTTCACCAGTTAAAACCTGGACTACCTCAAAAGGAAAATACAGTCCACAAAGCAATAAAAGTGAGATCAAAGCATGTTCATATTTCAAATGCATAGCTGCTACTTGGTTAAACAATGTGTCATTAAAACTGAACAATATTTGTATTTGCATAATTCTATTTTTCCTGAGTAAAGTACAGCTGCCACACGATGACTGTGTTTGAAGACTGGTAATTATTTACTGTGTGCTGATAGGTCAATATTTTGTAAGTCCTTGTCATACAATAATTTAACTTCTTGAAAGATTTATGATCATCCATGAGAAGACCAAAAGGAGATAATAGAGCTTCGCTTTACATTCTGCAGCTGTGAAGAAAAAACTGATAAAAGTCCCTTTCTCCTTTAAGAAAATAAAATTAAGCAAACCACAAATCTCTTCAATCTGTTAAATAAAGGCCAACAAGACCTTTACTTAAGGCCTTGTGTTCACCTACACCTGAATGTTACTCTGGTTCTGTTCTGATAAGGTGCGAAGTTAAATACAGTAACTCTTCATAATCAAATATCTGTGTGATACTCCTGCACTTTTTAAACGAGGTCTTACTGTGTTGCTACATTGAGATTTAATCAACTTTCAGAGCAAGTTAAATTAAACTAGAATGAGTCACAGTTATTCCCAAGAGTATTAAATTGGGAATTTTTCAGGAGCCATAATTCCAGGAAAACTCTATTGATATTCCTTTCCTTGCAGTCAGGTTTCTCCCAAACGTATGTTAGCATTTCAGTGTCCTTAAAACCTATTCACTTGAGCAAGACCTGACAAAACTATGATCATTAAATGATTCTGCTCTAATTGCTTTGAAATCCCTAATTCTTTCCTAATCTTTCCTAAAGCTCCAAGATTTCAGATCAATCTTAAAGATTTTATACATGTTGAACTTATAAAAATGGTCAGAAAGTTAAACGCTGAGCTGACCCAGCAAAATAACTCTGTGGTTTTTTATACTTGTAGCTGTTCAGTCCTGACATTTAGAAGTTTCCATACTGTAAAACTTCATGTGAGTAAAAAAATATTTTTACTACAACTCAGAGCATTGTAAGTCCAACCATTCTGATAAAACAAATGACCTATAAAAAGAGTAACAATTAATACTGTTATCACATCTTGATCTATCTGAATAGCGTCTCTCCCATGGAAAACCCATAAGTAACACTGTACTAATAAAGTAATCAGTTTCGTTCAAGAATTAAACTTAATGCTGACATGCTAAGCAGTATTTTTCAAGTGTGTTGTATGAATATATAAATTCATTGTAGATTGTAAGCATTCGGTTTGTCACTTGTTGTTATCCCACTTTGTCAATTAGCTGCACTGATTTGCCCTTGGCTGCTGTCACACCTGGCCTTTCAAGCTGCTGTTAGCAGGGACTCATTGGCACAACACAGTCTCCTGCAGGACGTCAACTATGATTCTCCACTGACCACCCATCACCGAACTGGCCAGCTTTCCTGTGAGCCTCATATCAAAATATCCTCATGGGCCACAAAGGGGCACTTTGATGTAGGTGTCCTGGATACTTGGGGGGTCAGGGAAAGGAGCACTGCAGGGAGTAAGGGAAATTCACTCTGCAGGTGACAGGACCAGCCCAGCTGCAGGGAGATCCCTTGGCAGTATCAGCCCCAGCAGCCCGACTCCAGATGCACGGCACAGCCTCTGTGAGGAAATCCACATCAACAGTCGAGACACAAATGGCTAAAAATGGCAGAAACCAAACACTTCAGTGGGTGTTAATTCCCTCTCTCAACCCTGCTCTCCCTTTCCCCTTCAGCGGGGAGTTTAGGCTTTCAGTTTCTGGAATCTTTGCCTGCTGGTGCTAGACTTTGTCTTTGTTGTACAGTTGTTTGATGTTGTTTATACTTACATACTTCAGAAGGCTGCCTTTTCTTTTCATATTGTAGGTTGCACACTAGCCAGACATCTTGCTATTCTTTTTTTCTGCAGCAATCTAATTGATTGATTGTTCTCAGCACAATAGTTGGAAAGGGAAAAGAACTTATTAATTAATTGGTAAATTAACGTGCAAAATAACAGATGTTTGAAACACAGAAAACAGAATATAATATACTGCCTTTAAATGAATAAACAATGCGTGGGAAAAAACAAATCAAACATGCACAACTCCCTACCCTGCTGCTTTGAGGAATATGGTCTTTTGTCTCAAAACTCATCCATCCAGAAGGTGGTTTCTATTCTCCAGAATCACTGATTCAGATGATGCCTGCCTTTGACAAGAGTGCATTCACCATGACGGGGGGCCATTTTTGCCTCATATCCACCTCCTGGGTCTTGTATTGAGGCTACCCTAAGTCTTGTAAATTCTTTTAATGTAGTGTCTCTGGGATATGCTTTTCCTGTTGCCAGCTCAAATTATTCCAGCTTATTATGTCCCTTCTAAATTAATGTAAAGAATAAACTACATATTGACAAAAAGATCATTTTGTACAATACATGTGTTCTTTAGCTGTGTTAGTTTGTCTTAGAAAAGTTTGAGCTCTCTGGGCTGCACCTTAGCTATGAAAACTTGTTATAGTCCAAAACTTATTCTCTGGTATCTTTACTGAATGTAATAAACAAGACCCTGCACCAGTGCAACATAATAACATATAACATGGGACATAGTTAGTCTTATGTCCTCAGAAGCACGCTTTTAAACAGGAGCAGTATTTTCAATACAGACATGGCTTTCTTCCTGCTGTAAAAATGAAGTAGAGATAACCTGGTTACAGGCTTCTGTTACATTATATACAGATGAGTTTTTATCCTTTTGTTTTTTTGTTTTTTTTTTTTTTTTGTTTGTTTGTTTTTGTTTTGTTTTGGTTTTTTTGGGGGGGGGGTTGTCACTGTTGCTTTAATCACACAAATAAAAATGCTAGAACAAATGACCAGAAAAGGTGATCGACACTACAAAATCCTTCTGATCTTCAGTAATTCTGTTTAACGACAGAGTGTAAATCCCACTGAATTTTTCCACTAACCTGAGTAGGAGATAATCTAGGTTTAACACCTTGAGTATAAGCAATTACTGACACAAATCTAGATCAGGGCCTTCTGTACCGTATAATTGCAGAAGTGTAGCTATTTTCTGTACTATTGAAAGGTGTAATTTTCTACATGGGAATTCAGATTCTGCTGAAAGAAAAATAAACCAATAACAGCTCTCATGTCAGCTGCATTCTTTGCTATTACTTAACTACAAATCAAAAAAAGTACCCAGGTACTAGGAGTACAGACTTGGGGGTTTACAGTAATGCAACCATATTAGAAAAAATGTGCATCCTCAAAATTTTCTGTGTAGATACATCCTTCTGCATAGGCACTCAGGAGTGAGCCAAGAAGGAAGATAAAGATTAATCATTGCAAATTGTAAGTTTTAGGTGCACTATGACAATTTTTCCCTCTTAGTTTGCAATATCCTTATACCGAGCAGACCAAATGATACTGAGGGGAAAAGCACCCAGCGCCAAGTGCTGGAAAGAACCTAATCACACTGGGAATCACATCAGGCTGCTAACATAGCACCGTGCCCTAATCTTTATACCTGCTTTCCAGTAAGGTTAATGAGCTCAGGTACAACACAGGGTCACTGTGAACTAGACTTGGGTCATGTCTGGACATCTCAACACATGAGCAAGGCAGAGCACCCCTGTGCCCACAGCTGTCCTTGCAGACAGAGTTATGGGCACAGGGGATTTCAGCAGCCCCAGGGTGAAGTGCAAATCTAAACAGGTGCTCTAAGGTGCTGCAGGTTGAGCTTAGAAGACGTCATTTGGCTCACCTGGCTATAATCATAGTCAGTCTAAAGCCTTGTGTGCACAAGGAAATTATTACAAAGTAAACCAAGGTGACAGCAGAAAACCAGAAGAGCTATTTTGCACTGAATTAAGATGTAGATCTTCCATTCTGGGAAGTGCACCCTCACCCCCTCACCACTCAGCTCAATCCCCATCCAAAGAAAGCTCATTCACAGGAGCTAGGAAAACTGAGTTCACATCTGTGAAAACAGTTAGAGTAACTGTGATTGCATTTTAAGCTTATTACAAGGCAATTGTCCATGTTGAAAGGTGAATGTATTCTTAATTCACTGCAATGATACTGAACAAAACATATGCTGTAGCATCTTGTTAATTGGTCAAACAATGCATAACTTTATACCCTGTTAGACCTGTCAATGCGAGTGTTTTTTTTAAAAAACCACATTCATCAAAGGCAGCATGGGAGGGTCTTGCTTGCAAGCCAGGGTTTAGAACTCAGCCCTCATCTCACAGCAACAGAGGGAGACTTTAGGTCTTTTGACCCACCTCTTCTAAAGTATTTAGGCAATTAACACTTACATATGTTTAGATTGTTTGGAAAATTGGTTTGAGGCCCAAATTTACAAAAATATTACAAAGAAGTATCTAGCTTCTATTCCATTTCCTTGGGAGTCTGATGGCTAAAAACTTTTGGGCATTTACGTCTCAGCTCTTTTTTTAAAAAAAACGTTTCCATAGTGTCTGTCTGATCTAACCTTGTTATTCCTCAAAGCTAAGAAAACTAAACTTCTAAATGTTACTTAAGTGTCACCTGTACATTATCAATATTATTAAGCTCACTTGAGGCAGTAGATGAACTGGAAACCTAACCATAAAGACAGAGGTGGAAAAGAGTAGTATGTTGTCTAAACATTTTTCTGCCAGTACAGGATTATTTCATATACCATACTTCCTGCAACATGATGGAACATAGTTAAACTATTAATTAATTCCATATAATTCCTAACATTCTTTATTGCTAAAATTGTGTAGTCCAAGCGGTTTACATTTGAAAAATCAAACTATTATACCACTAAACTAGGATTTATGGTGTTTCCAGAATGAAACCTTCTGTGGCATGGAACAGAAGTATGATGTGCTGTGGCGGGGAGACTGAGGGACACAGGGCCTTCCCATCTCCACTGCTCTTTGCTGCATTTCTGCTAACATTCAGAGCTGACTGAAGCTGCCTTATGCTGCCAATAACACTAGATTTTATATTGGTGATTACTGTAAAAAAAAAAAAATTGCAGGAAATTTTCAGGACTGAAGTAGTTTCTGCAAAAATTCTTTACTCACTATTACCTCTCACCCAGGATCCGAAATAAAATGAGATGCATAGGCAGATTCCCACACAATGGCTCAATGGCACAATGTTGCCCCGGAGCAGCGAGCCAACTGCAGCAAAAACAGCCCATGAAATTCCTGGGGAAAAGGAAAAATAATGTGGAAACTGGGGATGATGCACACAGGTACAAAATGATGATGATGTTGTCTGAAATTTTTTAGAAAAAAGTTTGAGAGAAAACAATCAGGAAGCATGGGATGCTGGCCAGCCAGATGCAGAACATGTCTCCTCTCAGAGACCTCGGAGCTGAAAGCATCTTTTGAAGGATGAAGACTGGAAAGCAAAACACCTAATGGAGATGTCAGGCACCTGACGCCACCCTCTTCCCATTAAACCTGTTCAAAAAAATTAACAGAAGAGTCCGAAGAGGAAACTCCTACTGCTCCTTCCCCTCAGCATTCCCTCCCCCCCCCCCCCCCATCTCTCCCAGCCTCTCTCCCCGCTGTCCTTCCCGCCTCCCCGCCCCGCTCCTGAGGGAAGCCTTTCTTGTCCTGCCTCGCCTCTCTCAAGCTGCGGGGCCCGGGCCGGCGCTGTGGGGCCGGCGGGGGGCTGCGGGGGCCGGGCCAGCCCAAGTGGGCCGGCGGGCGGCTGCGGGGGCCGGGCTGCCGCTGCGGAGCCGCCCGCTGCCGCCCCACCTCCGCGCCTCCCTCCCGCACCCGCTGAGGGGCGGTGGCGGGAGCGGCAGCAGCAGCGGGATGCAGCGGGGAGCGGGAGCGGGACGGCGGCGGCGATGGCTGCTGCTGGCGGCCCTGCTGGGGCTTCTGTGGGGCGCCGCGGCGGGGGGCGGCGGCAGAGGGCGGCGGCGGGCAGCCAGCCTCGGGGAGATGCTGCGGGAGGTAGAGGCGCTCATGGAGGACACTCAGCACAAGCTGCGCAACGCGGTGCAGGAGGTGAGGGGGCGGCGGGGGGGACCCGGCGGGGCGGGAGGCCCCTTCTCCCCTCACAGTCCCTGGGCCGCACCTGCGGGCAGAGCCGGTGTCCATTCCTGTCAGCCGCCGCCTCTCCGTGCCCCCTCGGAGGGGCCGAGCCGATGCGTGCGACGAAGAAATCTGGCGGCTGGCCCTGCCCGCACCCCCCGGGGAGGGGCCGCTGCACCGGGCAGGGGAGAGCGGGAAAGTCCCTTCAGCTCGGTGTCCCCCGCCCGCCGCGGCTGCCCTCCTCAGGCGGGGAGGCGGGACGGTGCGGGGGGTCCCGGCGCGGCTCGCTCCTCTGCCTCGGGCGCGACGTCTGCTCCCGTCGGGCTTTCCCGCCCCGCTTCTCCCATCGCCCCGGGCCACCTCGGCGACCTGCGCGGCTCGGGATTTGCCCCCTGTGCCTGTCTGTCTGTCTCTCTGTGTGGCAGCGCCGGGGGCCGCCTTGGGAAGCCACCCTCTTGCGGCAGCGCAGGCAGGTAGTGAGGTAAAAATACGGGCAAATGGTCCGGGGAATCCTCAAGTGAGAAAATAACAGTGCGTGGCAAGGGGAGGAGTGAAGAGACGACTTATTTTATTGTCTTAGCACTGCAGGATCTAGGACACCAGAGGTTACCCCGAACCAGGATTCACAGGTGTAAGACAGTCCCAAAAAACGTGTGGAGAAGCAGGTCACTGTTGATGCAATTCCACGTGTAGATCCCAGATTCCTTGCCCAGAATCGCAGAGTACCTGTTTCAAAGCCAAGAACTGAGTCCAGTCCCCAAGTCCTTGTCTCCTGTTGCTGTCACGGACCTTATTCCTTCATTCCCCTTCTGTGCTTTTTCACCCTTCATTTTAAGAATCTTCTTTCCAAGTTCTCTTTTCCTCTCATTCCAAAACAGAGTCCCCAAAAACCTTTCACTGACAACCCACTGGGGAAACAGACCTTTGTTTACTTTAATTAGACGGTTTCTGAACTTTTACTGTCATCTGGACAGTTGCTGAAATCTACCTCCTTCATCCACTTTGTTTAGACTGCAAACCCACTGAGACAAGCCTTTTTTTTTTTTTTAAATATTCTTTACAATGCTGAAAATCTGCTTAGTTATAAATAAGGATGCGATCAAAATTTCTGCCTGTTTTCCTGTAATCATTTCTGGATTGAGGAATGGTCTGTATTCAGCACAAAATGTGGATTGTCTGAGCTGTGTCTTAGCAGATACACTTAGCTTTACACTAAAAACGTTTACAGCTGTCATTTAAAATAAAAAGATGCACAGAAAACAGGCATTTTGTCTTGGGGAAAAAAATCCGTTGTTCAGCCTGGATGAACTTGTGGCCTCCTAGCTCTGTTACAGCAGCTGCGAGTAACGAAGTGACACAACTTATTCAGAGTTTGTTTACAAGACTCCTGCCCTTTTGCTGAGCGTACTCTGCTGATTCAGGGAACGCTCCTTCTCCGTGTTGAGTCTTCATCTGGCAAACAAAGAGCTGAAACAGAGAATGAAATTCTGGGTGTGTTGCACCCTAGATCTATAGGACTGCTTCAGTTAACATCAAGGGGCTTTGGCTACCTCTCTGTCCTGCCAGAATAATTTCTCTTTATCAGATGGGGAAGCCTGTCTTAAATGTAGTAGTGGTTTTCTGGGGAAACCAGTAAACTGGGCTCTTGACCTGCGTCAGCCTGTGCAGGTTGCAAATTGTCACTAGTCTTCACGCCCTTTTTCCTCTCAGGGGCTGACTTTGGCTTCAACAGTCCAGAGCTCAAGGGTTTGGCTCGCCACTGCTTTTCTAGTCCATTAAAAGTTCTGCAGCGGTCGCCGTCTGGAACGGCTGAGCGAGCGTTCCCACACAGGGGGGTCCGTACCAACAGCATCTCATGATTAAACTGGGTGTTACTGAGGGCTGCACAAGAAGTGTTGCTTGTTCTCTTTTGTGTAATTGCTGCTAATTTTCTGTTGGTTTATTTAAATTTGGCAGATGGAAGCTGAAGAGGAAGGGGCAAAAAAGCTGTCAGAAGTAAACTTTGAAAATTTACCTCCCAACTACCATAATGAGTCCAACACAGAAACCAGAATTGGTAACAAAACTGTTCAGACTCATCAAGAAATCGACAAGGTATGTATAGCAAGCCACTCCTTACACAACCTTTTCTTCAAAAATAAAAACATTTTGCACATTTTGGGGAGAAGTAAGATAATTTGGAGCATAAACTTTCCTGATTATAATTACTTTGTGGTTTTATTGTATCTTATTTGCTTGTCTAATCACTGTGTAGGGGCACTTGTCATAAAAGTTTAATGTGAAATAATAATTTATTTTGAAAAAAGTGCTTGCTAAAAATAGAACACAGGTACAGCTGTTGCATGTGTCATAAAGGAACGACCATCTCCTGTTCAGTTAGCTTCATTACAGTGACATTTTAAACAGATACAGAGGTAGCCTTGCCATCTACTTTTCCCCTTCAGATGAAGATTTTATACGAATGGCAGCAAATGGGGAAAAAAAAGGAGAGGTGGTTGCGGGTTAATTATTGCAGAATGTAGGACTGAGACTAACAAAGGACTAATAAAAAAATGTAGTTTGATATTTTGTTCTTTTGTTGTATCAGGTTACAGATAACAAAACTGGATCAACAGTTTTTTCTGAGACAGTTATTACATCTATAAAAGATGGAGAAAACAAAAGAAATCACGTAAGTGAACACATTTTTTCCTTTTGAATATTAAACAAATGTTTTGGACTCGTGACTCAAAAATGTGATATGGTTCACCTAGTGAAATTTCTGAATGCTTTAAGACACACAAAGCCATTAGGAATAAGCAGGCAAAAATGTTATTTTTTAATTAAGATGCTTCTATTAATATATACTATATTAATATTATTAATACAATAAATACTAGTCATTATATCTACTGTAATACAGTATTTCAAATTATATTATATTTTATTATGAATTGAAAGCAGAATTTTAGTGTTGTAATTAACTAAGGTGCTTGATCTGAATATTCAATTTGTCTGTCAAATGTAAATATTGTACTGAAATAGCAAAGATAGTTACACAGCCTTTTCCAATGAGCATGAATAAACCCTTGGTATAACAGTGCTTAATGTATGTCTTCTCTGTGCTTTTGGATTTCATTTAAAAAAATGCTTTACAGACTTCTAACAGACTTCTAACACTAGAAAATAACCGCCAAATTGTCTATCGTGAGGATTCTTTGGAACAATATATGACTCTCTCTGCTTTTCAGCCTAACCCAGTGATGGACAACTGGTTGTGAAATGTCACTTCGGGGAGGGGGAGAGGGGCAGGACAATAAATCCACCTCCTCTCAGAAAATACGGTTATATAGGGATTCTCAAAAGTGTTTAAAAGTTCAAAAATACTCTTTACCTCAGTCTAGCAAAGGTACCTGTGTTTGCAAAACATCAGAAGTCCCATGAGAAATTCAGCATGTACCACTACTTAGAACAACTGTTAGGTTTTCTTCCATTAGTCTTACCAAAATGGACTTTTTGATACTTTTACTAAGACGGGACTTGCCAGTGTTTCCTCTGCTGACTAATAGTTTGTGGTTTAATTTAGTTTAACATGCCCTGACTTTTTTTAGAGTTCTTCCAGTTCTCTCACAGAAGCAGCTCTTTCACTATTTTATAAAACTGAAAAAAAAATAAATCATGGTGGTCGCTCCTATTTTTACTGGACATAAAATGTGAAATTAGTGCATCTTTTTTGCTATAAAACTCTAACTAAGTTTTCTCTCTTTCAGCTCATATTTTTATAGTGCTATTAAAGTTTGAGAAAAGTTTGCAACTAGCAAAATGAAGTTGCTTGTGTATGCTATACACATTTTTTTCTTTACTGTTTTGCAAAGCATATAGATTAAGTGGTAAGTCAAGGTACAAAATAAATTGCAACTGTTCTAGCCTACAGATTGGTTTTATACAAAGTGTTAACATATTCCACAATGCTTTTTAATAACATGATATGTGTAATGAAGGCAATCCAAATGTTTTTTTCAAGCAAATATGATCATGATCTTCAAACCCAGTGTGCAAAGGCAAACCTTTCAACCTTCTTAGCACTGGGACACAACACTGGTGTTTTTTCATAATGTATTTGGCTTGCTTGTGGTATCTAATCATTCTTCACAGCTGTAAAAAATATTTCTAGGTTAGCTTTCTCCAGTGATTACACGAAGTTCTTTGTAAGCTTCATATATCAAGTGATATCTGCATTTTCCTTATGGGAAGGTTGCCTCACCAAGAAAATGCTGCATCCAGAACCAATACCATTATTAGTCTTTCAGCTGAAGAATTTGAGGGCTTTATACAAATTTTTGTCAAACTTCATGGTGGCAGTATTTATTCAGTTATGAAGTAAGCATAATCAGCACTGATCACATTAACTCCTAATCATTTAAGTCCTGCAGTGCTTTCTTCATCAACATCCTTAATGTGGCAGCTGCTGAAACAAAACTACGTTTGTTAATGTTTTTTTCTCCTCTAACACTCATTTTGAGCTTTCAACATGCCCATGGTACAAACACCTTATTTAGAGATTACCAAGTTAGAGAAAAAACTAAATGGGAAAAGCAACCAACAGATGTATTCGTTGGTATGGAGGGTGGGTAAAAGCACCTATTTATATATTAATATATATATATATATTGATTTGACTGAAAAAAACCTAACAAAAGAAAATCTGAAAATACTTGAAAACTTTAAATGTTAAGGAGGAATATGAATTTCTTAGGGTACTACATAGGTGAAGAATTATTGTAAGACTAATGGCATGAGATTGAGAATTGGAAAATTTGAATTGCAGCATGAAAAACATGCTGCCAAGGGGAAATGTATTAAGTGGAAGAAAAATTTGCTCCCAATTGAAAAGCAGTATTGCTTAGATCTGTAAACTTAAAACAAAAGTATTCGGAAAATGAGTTGCAGAAAAGTGTTGCACTGGCCCCTTAGGTCATTTTTACATACACAAATTTTCATAGTTGAAATGTCATGTGACATCGTGGGACATCCCAGCCACTTTCCAGGCTGTGGGCTTCCCAGACCACTGGATGATGGAAGAGTAATTCTGCTGCTTATTTTAGATGTTAGCAACAAAGTAATACATGTACTACTTTGTGTTGTATTTTCCAGGCGGTTAAAAATGGAAGCCTTTTGAAATCTTTGTGGAGATTATCTCGGTGACCTGCTAAATATAGTTAGTATATGCTGCTCCGTAATACACAGATATTCTGTAATATACAGAATATACATCCTTGATACCCATTAGTGATTCATCCTGCTGTGTAGTATAGTGCAACAAGAGGTTTGTACAATTGTAGCTATAAGTATTGTAATTGTAGCTATAAGTATTTGAAAAGGGTGATACTGACATTTTGTTCTGGCGATGGAGAATTTGGTAGCAGAGGCTATAGGGAGCCAGCTATTGGGAACAGGACCTCTGTTCTGGTGGATACTCCCGTAGCCTTCAGGTTGATGCCTCTTTAGAAGAGCATTTTTGGTTTTATTTTCAGTATGCCAAGTAAAAGAAATAGGCAGTAATTACCACACAAGCTTAACTTCTATGCTTGTAAAGAAACTGAATACTGAAAGATTTAAAGATTCCCACAGCGCCTGTTCTTCAGGTACAAAATTGGGTGGTAAATACAAGAATTCGTCAAACATCTCAGCAAACTACCTGCTCTGAAATGTGAACTATGTAACTGGAACCCTACAGCCCTCAGTTTGTATTTATTCTCTGAGCTGAGTTCAAAGCCACTGAAATCACTGAAAGTGATTCACTCCAGTGAAGTTTTTGGCCGTTGATACATGACACAGAAGCCTCACAGGGGGCAAAGACACGTCTTGCGATGGGTCTGCATTGTAATAGTAAACCCACATACTGGCTGGAATGAAATTTGGCAATGGAGAAGCAGCTTCATGGAAAATAGGTTGTGCCTGCTTTTAAATCACAGTGCCTGTGCCACCCCTGTGTCCTCCTGCAAAAAGGTTTAAATATACACACATATATAGTGCATATAAATGCACATAAGTATATACACCTACATATAGTGCTGATATACTATTTCAGAAACATAAGGAATAATCTTCCCCACGCACACGCTTTTCCCTCTCAGACAATATTTCTTCTTGGCTTTGCATCACAGAAATATTCTCTTTAGACTCACTTGACGGTATTTTGGTGGCCAGACGACTATTAGTATTTTAAGTCTCCAGAAGAGGAACTGGGCTGCTTGCCATTTCTGGCAATGCAATCCAGTTCTTCAGAGGTGCTGTGTTATTTGGAGGCGCCATTTACATTCCCAGACTAACATTCACTTTCTCAGATGTCAGCAAGGACTGACAGTCACCAGCATAGATGTCAGGCTTTGTTCCAACAGTCTTGTATCTTTAAAGAGGCCAAATACAGGCAAGAGGTAGTTGGATGTGCACATTTTTATGTCTGTGCAGGGTTTTACATCCACTTGCTCCTGGGTTTAAGGCCCAAATATTCTATAATTTACTTCTCTTGGGAACATTAGTTAGCTTGAAAATTAATAGAGTAATTTCAGTAGTAAGCTCAAGTGTAGAACACAGATGTAGTAACAGCACTCGTTATTACCATATGAAAATCAGTATGTTTTATGGCTTGTTGTCTAGTCCTATTTCAGTTGTGATACATTAGCCTAATGAATGAAAAGCGTGAAAAATAAAAGGAAACAAAATTGGTGCTGGTAAGATTTCCTGCACAAAGATTAGATGCATTTCTTCTCAGTTGCATTCAGAGCAGCCTTTTACGTAAGCTCTCTCTTCTAGTTCAACGCTGGTTTACTGGAGATTGATAAATAAAAATAGCAACAGTTTCTCTTTAGCAAGGTTTTGGAGCTTTTTTTCCAAACTTTCATAGAAGTACATCTGGTTGCTTTCAATTCTCTTTCAAAAAAGAGATTTTTAAAGATGCTAGTGTCTAGCGAGGGTGTACCAGGGAACTGGAAGAGGATCATGCATTTCTCATTTGTCTCTGGCACTATAAAAAAATTTTCTTTCTTTTGTCTGTCCTTATGGAAGGGACTCTTAAGGGCATGACTGCGCCTTCTCGTTAGTTACACTGTGTAGGTCAAAGTTTCTTTGTGGGGAAGTAAGGAGAGTTGTCTTCAGTGTGATTCTGTGCAAGGTTCTTGCTCTTTCTCTGCCTGTGTGCAGACATGTGTTTGGGTCCCACCTTGTGTAAATACAGCAGCTGGTTAGGAAGTAATTTCAAACACTCCCAGGTCCTTAGGAGAGAGGCCCCATGATACCAGGCCTTTATTTCCACGGTTAGGGGCTGCTGTTTGCATCCCTGCGGCTCTGGGCAGGGAGAACTATATCACTGTGAAACTGCTTTTACAAGCTGATTTGGCAGGTTCTGGAAGAGGCTGTCAGTCGGGTCACTGGTTTATTTGTAGAGATAGAATGGATAGTATCCCTGTTATAATGGCTTTATTTAAAGCATTTTTCAGCCTTTATCTTTAATCTCATAGTAAAAGAAAGAAAATAGTAAAAGAACTAAGCATTAGCCTCTGGGGTTCTATTTCCTGCTTTTCTAGAGAAAAATCTGTTCTAAATGGCTAAGCTATAGCACTTCATAAACAAGCTTCCGCTTCTCTGCAGATATCCAAAACTGCTAAAGTAGCTGCTTGATTCCTATTTGAGCAACTTTTGTATGATTTCACTAAGAATGTTCTCAGCCACATACACTGGAGTTGCTCTCTTTGCTCTTTCATACTGCTCCAGGGAGAGGAGTTCCTGCCAGTGCTGAAGAGAACAGGAGCTTTAAAAACTTAGAAGAAAGCATTAATGGAATGGAAATTGCAATTTTTCCATCAGCAACACTGCAGGAGAGCAGCCGATGGCAGAAATTCAATCATGCAGCATCTTGGTGTTGACTTCTACTCCCTTTGGCACGCTAGTGTCTCAGGGCACTTGTTTTGGGCACCCCAGTCCTACATTTGGTTCCAATTTTCTTGTTTAATTTTTCACAGAATTTTTAGTCCCTGATGACTTGCATTCAACAACCTTCAATGTTGTTGAATATAAAAATAAACATGCTAATAGACATGCTAAGTGCGTTCCTGGGTTGAAAGCCTGGTCTCTGTCTAGCCCAAAATCCCATAATATCTAAATCTGGTAGTTTTGTATACTACATAATTTAATGTATTAGCACTCTTCGTTTGCTTTTCTGTGAACTGTCCAGCCTGCTCTGGTGACGTAACTTATTACATGAATCATGTCTTGACTAGTACAGTTCTTTTCAAAACACCCCTTAGGTAGTTCTTAGTGCGGGAGTAGATAAGGTGCTTCCTGGCTAATGCTCCAGGAGAGATGTAAGAGATTGGAATGAACTGCGTCACTCTTTCTCAATTTATATACTACACAGTAACTTGAACAGATTATTACAGTTACGATACAGGCAAAAGCTTTTGGAAAAAAATAATACGCATGAATAGCTTACAATGGCAGTTAGGTAAAAAAGTGAACCATAGTTCACTAGCTCTTTGTAAGCTGAATACCTGCATGCTATTGCACTCTCTTTTGCAAATTCAATTAATACTTGTTAAGTAGTACATCTCAAGTGTTTGCAAGTCATAGCTTACATTTTAGAACAAAACATACCTTGTAGGCTAGGTCCCCAATCCACCTAAGTTCCTGCAGGAAAACTAATAGGTTGTTTTTTTTTTTTTTTTTTTTATATTATCATGCATGAAAAACTATTGCTTTTCACTAGCAAATCTACCCTCAGTCCTTTCAGTCTTTTGCACAACTTCCCTGAGGCAGCGTGGTGTGTGTTTGGCCCTTTGGATGTTTTGCTAACCTGTCTGAGGGTAGCAGTCTGCTCAGAGCCGGCACTTACTCTGCTGGAAAAGATCTGGAGTAGCCATAGAGAATGAAGCTAGGCCTTGAGCTTTTTGAGACCCATTAGTGAAATAATATTCTGATAGTGATCCTGAGATGCTTCAATACCTGTGTCTTCTTTTGAAAGAAGCAAATCGTGCCCTGGCTTGTTTTAGAGAGCCAGGGCCCTTCAGTCTGACTGGGTTCAGACATTCTGAACATTTTACTGAAACCCGTTTTTTTTTCCCTTCTCAGTTTCAGTCGTGGCAGTGTAGACTATAAAGCTGAGAAAAAGGTACAAATAGCTCATGAAGACAAGTAGCTTGTGTTTGTTAGAATAGAAAATGATGTGGATAAGGGTGCAAAGGGAAAGAGGATGTAGCCAAAGATGAGAAAAACTTTGCAATTAATATTTTGAATTGCTCTTATTAATATGGACTACTTCTAGGTTATGAATCTTGTAGAGAAAGAGGCATCCCTTTCTTGTATGAAAGGTGTGATGGAGTGTTTGCATACCCCTGAGTATTCATATCTAACTCCATAAGCAGCAAATGCTTCTTAGTGATGCAAAAGCTGTTAAGAGATTTAATTTAACTCATGGATGATAGGATGGCCTTATTGTCAGTCACAGTGGGTCTCTTAAGACCAAAGCTTTTACTGGTCGTCTGATGTGCGCTGGACTATGGCCAAAAAAATCTGAATGTTAGCCTCAATGAATGGAAAGACCTGACATGAGGAGTTTGAAGAACATGTGTTGCCTCTCATCCTACATGAATAAAGTTCTCCAAGAAACAAGGTGGGAAATGTTTGTAATTGCCAGCTGAGGTGTGTGTCATACAGCTCAGCGTCCACATCTTTATTTACTGAACTTAGTCCATTCTGAGTTGGCTTGTTTTCTCAGAGAGAATGCTGTGTAGAATGTTACAGATCCAGAATGGATAGTGCATATGAACATAAGATGGATTTGTAATACTATAGTGCTGCAGTGGCCATGATGTGGAGAAAAGTGAGACTGCAGTTCCATGGACTCGGATACCATGCTTGGTGACTTTGAACAAAGAAGGAGGTGTAAACAGCTGCTAGACCTTATCAGAGCAAAGAGAGGGAAGGTGCCTTTTGCTGAGAGGGGAGGCAAACCAGGCAGGTGTTTGGGCTGAAAACACAACAGCCAAAGGTCAGAGAACACATATCATCATTACATATTTTTTTTTTTTGTCTTAAATGGTACCTTGGTTTTACAGGCAAAGAACTGATGCAACAGCGAAGGGGTTACTCCTAATTAAAGGGATGATATCCTGCTCTGGTTTCTATCAGTGGGGGTCTGAAGTAATTTAGGTAACTGTAGTAAATTCACTTTGCTACTAACAAAAAAAAATTAAAAGAGTGACTAGGATTTCTTTCATAATTCCTATTGGTCTAGCTTAGTCTAAGGATTTTTCTTATCTCTCAAGTTAGGCAAACAAAACTGTGTATTGCTAATTGATATTCTGAATGTAACATTCTTCATGAGTAATTCAGGCCTATGCCAATGTTTAGAATTATTTTAAAATTTACCAGATCCTTATGTCCTATAATGTATTTCTATTCCAGTTAAACACCAAAGAAAAAGAATATTTTTATGCAAAATGAAGTTGGCTGAAGAATTGCCTCACCAGTTTTGTCTATCTGGACTATTACTCTTTGAGTAACTAAGTATGGAAGGGAGAAAGTTTTTCTTGGAATAAATTTCTCCACACCAAAAATAAGCTATTACTGTAATGCAATCACTGTGCCTAGAATTGGTTCAATGTTCTAGGTGATTGTGTTAGTAAAATCACAACCGTAAACCAGTTAAGTTTATCTCCGGAAGGCTAGAAAACAGACTTTGTTTCAGGGAGTCAGTGGCCAGCCACTGCTTCACCCATGTCCATCTCAGAGCCAAGCACCACTTCTAAAGCTCATAGCATTCTTGGTAGTTGCGGAAATAAATTCTGAAGCTTTTCATCTCTTGGGAGGTGTGTGCCATGTTCAGTTACCTGCTTCTTCCTTGTTTGCATATTAGTTGGTTCAGCTGTTCCACAAACAAGGCGCGGTGAGGGAGTAATGTAAATCAAAGAGCAGCTGTTTACCTCTTCCCTCGTTTTAGTTCCGTCTTCTCACACATAACATGCTGAATTTAGGAAACCAAGGCTGTCCAAATGTCTTTAACAGATCATGTCCAAGTTGAAGGCAGATAGAAGAACAAACCATGAATGCTTTTACTTTCTGCCTCTACTAGATCTACCTATTTATCCTAAGAGAAATTACATGTTTTTTTATCTTCTCTGTAAGGTAAATATTTTTTATCTTCTCACAGTCAGGAGAGCGAATCTTGTATATGGGCTGGTGATAATTCTGTGATCTAATGATGTATGTTAAGTGGATCATAGTATGGACTGTCTTTAGACAGCAGGGTGTGTTGCCTGTGCTCAGACCCCTGTAGCAAAATTAATCATATGATGGGAAAAGCTTTAAGGCAAAAGAGACATTCTTTCCACTGGCTTTGGTTACATGGTTTAATCATTGGCTCCAGGAGCTACTTATTTGAGAGTTTAGCTGAAACGATGTTATTTAATGAAGCAGTGAGCTTTAGCTACACTATTGGGTGCCAAGCATAGATCTTTTATCTTTTTATTTTTTATTTACGTCTTTGACAACCTTAGAATGATAGAGGTACAAAGGATACAGATGAATGGAGTAAATCTGCAGCTGGTTTACATTTGTAGTGTTGTACGTAAGGTGGCAGAATGATACCAATTCACCATGACCGGGAGATTGGCCTGGTAACAGGTAGTTCCATATACGATGAGCCTAAGTCTTCTCCAACTTTTTTCCTGGAGGTGTAGATTCATCAAAATCAGTAAAATGACACTGGTTTTACACCAGTGAGTAGGCAGAGATCTGTGATTGCTTGGCCTTCTGTGCAGTTGTTTATGGTCAGAAGGACATGTGAGATGCTACTAATCCAGTTCAATGGTGTTTTGTATTACTATTTGCCAAGGTAAACCATGGAAACTGAAGGAAAGTGGTGAATAGAACTCTGTTTCTGTTTAGTTCTGTTTCTGTTTAGTTCTGTTTCATCAAATATTTGGCAAATGTGGTAAAAAAGAAAAAAAAAGTACTTCAGAATGGTGGCTTCAAATGTATTCCCTTGAGAAATGCATTTCTATGTCAGTTGAGTAAGTCTCACTTTGTTCTTCCTCCTATCTGATTCAAAACCAGCATTTTGCTATCTTTTGTGGTGTGTCTGCCTGACACTTTGAGAGACTGAATCGCTTTGATAGTTAACACTGAGAAATGCCAGACCAGTGAATGCACCAGCTGTCAAATCAGGGTTGTTCACCAGTGAATCTTATAGAGAGAACGTCTTTCCAACTTCTCTACCTGTCCCAATTCTTACCTTAATAACAAGTCCATTTCTCCCTTCCAATTAGTAATATGTCATAATATAGCATAATTGGTAGAAATATATACAGGGTGGGGTGGGAGTTTCGGATTTGTTTACTTCTTTTTCTGTCTGGAAATGACTTAGAGCCTGTTCTGGGAATTTACATCACATGAAGAATCCCTCAAACTTGTTCCCTTAGAAAGTCCACTCATCCCATGGGGTGGAAGAAACATCTTACACATGCAGAGAGGCTGACATCATGATGTCACACAGAGAGGAACCTTAGTGGTCTTCCTGTGTCCAAGATATTTCATATGTATCATTGAGAGAAAGTTTTGGTCCCCTAGTAGGTGTTTTATCGTAAATGTCATACGTGGTAAAAATCTGTAACACATTCACATTCTTATGTCCTTTTTGGAAGGACATAAAGAGAATGCTGAAGACCCTTTTTCATTTCTTCTTCATTGGAGTTTCTTTAGGAAATGAAATGAATATTTATGAATAGTCATTGTCTCAAATTGTTGATATCCTCTAGACACATGATTTTTGACTGAGAATTTAATTAAGGGAAAAAAATGCTATATTATGATCCCAACAAATGCCCCAAAGAAGAGGTCTGGAAGAAGCCTCAAAAACTAAACTTCTACCACCCAAGTGCCTCCTTCATCCTTAGGCAGACATTCATCTCATGTTCTCAAAATCCTCAAGTGCTGGAGATGATTTATTCCAATGATTTTCTGTGCTCACACTAACGTCTCTATTGCTGGAATTTAAACCCCTTCTTCTTCCATCTACGGCTCATGGAAAATAAATTATTCCCTTTCTTCTACAGTACCAGCAGTGTCCCACTGTGTCAACTCTGCTGTAGATAAAATCTGTGGTAGATTAATTCTTACCCATGTATTTCTGTTCTAGTATTATTATCTTTGGCTGACACCTTAAACACAGTAAATAAGTCTGTTGAAACTGTAAGCTACCAAATAAAAGTATCATATAAGAAAAAAGCACATAAAATTCAGGGTTTGAAGTAGGTTCTGTGAGGGATAGGACACAGGTTGGCATCTTACTCTCAGTGTGCTACACTTAATTTAGTGATTAAGATTAGCAAGCAGCTATTAAGTACAGGAATCTTTTTTCAACTGCTTTTTTGCACAGCTGTTTCACATCCTTGCTGTGTACAACTACTCTGGATTGTTTTGCTTTTATAAATTTTCAAAATTTACATAGTTTGGTAGTGAATCATGGAAACTTTGTAATTGCCAGTTGTAGAGAGAAGAGACTCCTGCTTTAAAATTCAGCCCCTGGGCACGCCATCACATGAAAGCTGTATTTTTATATGATTGCTTGCTACTTAGAAATAATTGAGAGCTTTGTAGCAGAGTTTTACAGTGTTTCTGTAACTGTTACTGTATCTCAGGACATTTAGAATAAAACCCAAGATCTTTTAAACCACAAGGTAGATGCATTTCTCTATTAAGACAATTAATTGCAAAATAATTAGGAAAACTTTGTTTATAAACATGCATCAGTATTTTGACCTCATTTGATAATCTTATACTATGTGAAAAAGCTTTTCTTAACATGGAGCAATTAAACATGGAGCACATGGCTATTAGCTTTGGGTCTCTGGTTCTCCAACTCCAGAATATTCCTTCTTTGTCTAATTACGGATATAGAAGATTATAGAGTCTCTGTGTATTTAAAAAAAAAAAAAAAAGTACAGAGTGTATAGTACAGCACCAGGTTTCCAGAAGGTCTAAGGGAAGATTTTATTGTCAGATTTTCTGCCATCTTGCTTCCTCTCCAGTACACCTGACAAACAGGAGAAAAGAAGAGAAATATATATATATATATATATATGTTATATATATTATATAACCAGTCCTGTCTGCTCTAGGCCAAATGTGTGGGATAAGATGAAACTTCTGCTATTGCATAAAGTCACTTCCCTATAAATATATTTGTGTATGTGTGTGTATATATATATAGTAGCCTATATATATATATTTGGCTATATACATATATATGTGTGTGTACATCTACACAGACCTTTGCTCCTGTCTTGGTTGGGTAGCTCTTAGTTTCCAGACTAAATTACTTACCTGTTAAATTATAATTTGTGGGGTTTTTCTACCAAGTTTGAACAGTTCTTCTAGTGTGCCTGCCCTGGTACCATTGCAAATTAGATTGAAATTAGTACTTTGCACTGTGTGTCCTACTCAGCATCATTTGCAGAGGCTGTGGTCTTGCGTCTTGCCAGGACCAGGTTATTACATTGCTTCCTGAGAAAAAGAGGGGGTGAGGGAAGAAAATAAAGTGATTGCTTCCGAAGAGTGACCTGCCATGAAATTATTACATGACATACAGAGATTTTGACCATGCGTGAACAGAACATGATCTGATAGAGCATCTAGGCATCGCTTTTCTCATTATCCTGAGGTATTTTTCAGGAATTTTTATTTTTTTTTTTTAACTTGTGTGTAGTTTCTTCTTTCATTGAAATCTCAGTTCCTTGGAGCTGTGGATAATATGGCTTTTTATTTCTTTTTTGACCTGGAACATTAACTGCACAAGAGTCTGGTCAGTGACAGGATCGCTGTACTTGTGGTGAGAATAAACAGATAGAAAGGGGTGGACTTCTCACACCAGCTTTGCTTCAATTAATTCCCTAGGCTTTATGGCAGCATGTTAAGGCTAATGTAGCCCTGCTGCTTTTGGTACCTAAAGCCAAGCTCAAGTGCCTTTGGGCCATCTTCAGTTATGTCATGTAGACGTACTTGCATTCATTCATATTACATTGTGTGAAGAGCCAGAAATGAAGTTTTTCCACTTAAAATGTTTCTGTTTTCTTGACAGGGGAAAAGGAAATGGGTGAGATATTAGTTCTAGGGAGAAGTTCAAGACAAAACTGAGGGAGTCATTTGTGTTTTCTTATTTATTAGTTTTGAGCTCAGAAGTCACATTCCTGTTGAACAGCCACGCAAATAGCTTCTTTTCCCACATAGCACTGGGATGTGACTAATACCATAGTTTGCAACTCACATGTCTGCTCTTTTTAATATGTCTTTTTTTAACAGTAGTCCTTATTTTTATGAGTGCTGTGTAGTTGGCAGGACAACAGTAAGATATTTGCTCCACTGGAAAGCATTACAGAGGTTTTGAGGTATTTCAAGGCAAATTAAATTATATCTCATTAAAGACAAATGCATTATGTGCCCTGTCTAGACAACTAAGAGATTAGGAACTGGAATGCTACTGCAATTCAAACTATGGTAGTAGTTTCCATAAAACAATATTCCATTCTATGCAACTCTGCCCTATTTTTTAAAACATGTAGTGCATGTAGGATATAAAACAGTTTTTATGTTGGTTTTTTCCTTACTACTCAGCAGTTTTTGCCATCAGCTGTGGTAATGGAGACTGGCCCTATGTGAAATGACTTGTAGAAATTAAAACAAAAGCTAGAAGGGGATATATAAACACAGAAGTAAGCATTAACTCTTAAAATTGCTAATGCTAAGAAATATCTGTTTCAGCCTGCACCAATGATTTTGCTGGAGCACTTCAGCTACAGCTGAAATTATTGTTGTCTCACACATAGAGCTGGGTGAGCTCAGGAACTGTTCAGGAAGGATCTGCAGCTAGCATTTATGGAGGTTAGCACTGAGTTTTAGTTGAGTTACGGGTTTTTGAGAATGGAATTTCTTTCTATCAGGAGCTTTTAAGAAACATGTAAAGGGTCTTTTTATTCAGGTAAGCTTTTGAAGTGTAGTTGTCTCAGTAAACTCCAAGTGGGGCCCCCGTGCATTTCCAAGGTTGTTACTAAAAATAATTTTCTAATTGTTGCACCAACTGTTTTTGTAGCATTGCTTGCTATGTTGTGTACCTGCTGGCAGAAATTCCTTACTTCTCCGAAACCAGTGAATTTTGCCTCTATACCTGATGGCTTGTGAACTTGAAATCCATAGAGGGTTAGGAGTGATCATTTTGGGATGGCTGTTTTGGTTTAGAACAGTACAGACAGTGCCAAGGTGGGTGGGTGGGGGAGGAGGAAGAAAAGTCTGCCTCTCCTTCAGCTGTCAGGCAGTTTCAGAAGGTTTGCAGTCACAAACTGCAACTGGATCAGAGTAAGGCAGCAAACTGGGTCATACAGCTTGCACAAGGAGGGGAAAAGTGGTTCTCCTACTTGAATCCCACTTACTGTTCTCACATCAGAGCAGTCGGTGTCCCTGGCAGACAACTGCTACTGAGTTTCTCCACTAAAGCTGCTCCCTTCCCACAGGAGCATTTTCTGTTCCATATACCCCACTCCCCGACCTGCAGTGTTTAATGTCTGGCTTTGATAGATATATTAATCACCATTGAAAAGTTGTATATAAAGTCAGCAGCAGCGCCTTCCTCTGCTTTCTTGGGTTCTAAGCTAAAGTGTAAAGAGCCCAGAAGGAAAGGAAAGCTCATTACAGATAATTGTTTGCCTGTCCCTGGCAAATGTTGGCTGAAGATATGAAGAGTGAAGAGAGAGTTTTGTTTAAAATTATCTTTGAAGAAGGATTTTTTGTGAATGTGGGAGCTAGGGTGAGTGTGAGTGGTGAGAGGGAGTAGACAAATCAAATGTCAATTTTGCGTTTAAAATCGATGATTCTGTTTTGAAAGTCAGACGGTATCAGAATAGACTTGAGCATATTTTCTATTCTATGCTTAGGGTGTTAATTAGAATGAAGGGGAAAAAGAGCAAAGCAAAATAAGCATGATTGCAGTACATTCTATATGACCAACAAAACAAGAGTAATAAAAATACTGCCATAGTGAGGTTCAGAAACCAGATGAACACTGCAGATGAAAGTGAGTTTCTATGTGAAAGCAGATCAACTCTGGCCTTGTTATCCTTATCCTTAACACACGTATCCATAGTGTGTTATACGGGCAGAGGCTAATGTGGTCTGCACCACGCCTGGCTACACTCCACCAGTCAAGAACAGGCTGCCAAAATAGCCCATAGTGCCTTCTAGGTCAAAGGCATGCGGTTGGCTGGAGCGTGAAGATTGTTGTATCACGTTGAAAGAAAACTTTTTTCTTCTGTGCCTTTCTATGTCTATGTAAACATTCAGCCCAAAGGAAAGTACCCTTGTCAAAACCTGTTACCCCAGTTTTGATATGTCCCTCCTGCGCCGTCTCTCACGTGGGCATCTGCTTCAGTTTTCTGGTGGTTGTGATGCTGGCTTTTTTATTCTCAAGTGTGGAGACTAACCATTCTTTGGGAAATTAAATGATGACTTGGCATAATCTGCCAAAGACAGGAAAACTGAAGTTTCTTTCAGCAACAGTTTGAGCAGTCTTATAATATGGGGAACCTTTTCCATGAGTTTCAGTATTTTGTTGGGTTTTTTTTTTTTCCCCTGTTGGTTTTGGAACAGACCCTAGCCCCCAAATTGCTTTCAGGTGTTGCAGGATATCCATTGCAGAGTACAATATTATAATAAAAGCTCACAGGATGCCAAGTATGTACTTAGAGGTGCACAGCGTGCCCTTCTCCATCCTGGCTTCTGTTGTTTATGGGTCCTAGTATACACATTAATAAATCGGCAGTCCTGCTTTCACTCTGCACTATTCTTTAGCACTTTTTGAGAGCATACTCCTTTGCTGTTGTGTTAAATGATCTGGTATAACATCGTAAAGGATTTCAAGGAGATGTACACTATTATAAGTGTAGGTAATTCTGTCTTTATTCAGTCTGCTCAACTTTTATGTTCTGCTGCATGTCAGAAGCCAGCACCCCTTCTCCTCAGTTTACACAGTCACTCCGGCAAAGATAAAATATTCTGAGAAATAACTTAGTTTGCAGAATTCCAGAAAAAAAATGGATTGTTCAGAATCTATTGCAGCAGATGTTTGGGTTTGGTCCTTGTCCAGCAACTGCTGTGTCTCGAGGTAGTCTGATTAGAAAAGGTCTGTAGCCTGATTAAATAAATTGTATATATAAAAAATAATAATATAGTTACACATCTGTATCTGTAAGCATTACTGAGTTCTGCATTGACTGTGGATTATAATATCTAGGAAGTTGGTTTGGAATGTGGCACAAAATTTCACAGAGAGCATATGAAAGCAAGCTTTTTGCATGCCAGGAAAGAAAACCATGAAGGGACTTTTTCCCCAACTGAAAACCCTCATAAAACTGGAAGTCTGAAGTGGTGGGACACAATTCAATAAGAGGGGAAAAAAGAAGGTTTTTGGTGGGGGACTCATTAGTGCAGGAGAAAGCAGTGACTGGAGAACTGCAATTTTGGTGTTAGGTGGTTTTAGAGTTAGAGAGAGAGTTATTCCATGAGCTTAAAAACGATTATGGCAAGATTTCTCCCCTGTGGGGAGGGACAATTGGAAAAACTGACTACACTGGGAGCTGGCTGTTTGCCTGAAAGTGGATGGAACAGGAATGAAATGGTATAGTTTATTCTGGGTATGGTTTATACAGAGGGATTCATGAAGAAGTTGGCAAGGCTACAGACAGAAAATTGGCTAAAAAGAGCATGGCTGCCGAAGAGAAGTGGCTAATAGAACCACAAAACCTCAAACATACTATATAACATTTGGATTTTGACCCACACAAAAGCAAACAAGCAGGACACACACTGTACTGGTATAATGAAGCTGCAAAAATGTGATAATTTATAGCAGCCTGGAGTTGGTGAAACTAATGTCTTAATATAGCTGACATCACTGCTTCTTAATTATAAACATATAACCTGAATATCATATCATTGACTTGAAGAGAATCAGGCCCTAGACTGTGTTTGGCTTCTGTTCTATGCTCTGGGTAATCAAGCTGTGGGAAAACATCTCAGGTGGCCAAAATGGGTAACTTGGAGGAGGCATCGCGCTTCACGCAGAGCAGCCTTGTCTCGCAGAGGGCAAGAAGCTTCCATAAGGTTTAATCTGGAGAAGGTCTGAAGACAGTGTAGCTGCTTCACAGTGTATTCTTTTCCTCTTTCAGTGATTATAGTAATTTAAGAGCTTCACTTACAATTCTTGCCGAGTTAATTTTCAGCCCAGCTGCAACACCAAACTCAACTGGGATGGGGTAGAAGTCGTCAGCAGTTTGAGGAGTAATGATCTAAAGAACTACAAATAGAAAATTAAAAGCTTAGTGGAAACTTTCAATACAGGTTGCACAGATGACAGTTGATCTACTCCAGCAAGTGAGATTAATATCTGCCAAAGAGCAGTCAAGTGGTTTCTTCAGAGAATTCAGGGGGTTTTGTATAATTCCTATTTCTTTTCTTTTTTCTTTTCTTTCTTTTTTTTTTTTTTAAATTGACTAATAGCAAAAAGATAGCATCAACCTTATGATGGTACAAATGACTCAGAACGGTGCTATGATTTATTCTTCGGTTGGCTAGATTGTGTCCAGCCTGGAGAAAACATATGTTAGAGAACAGGGCTAATCACAGGATTTTTATGAGGTAACCATTAGATGGGAAGAGAAAACACCCCCTCCCTGTGGACCAGACACCTCAAGGATACACACACATACACACTTACTCTCTGTATTATCGTCACTGCCACACCTGGGAAGAATTTAAGTTGTTTGTATGTTCACAGCCTGTGTGAAAGGTGAGCCATCTCTACCACAGCACTTGCGGCACCTTGAGGTGAAGAAACTTCACTCCGAGTCTGTGATTCAGATGGGAACCCAGGTGTCCCTCTCACATGAACCTTTTTTTTCCGGCCATGAAATTATTCCAGATTTGAAAAGCTAAACATGCTCAAGCACCTACTTCAGTGTCTTAGCTGGGTAGAAGAGGCTGATATGTTAGGCAACTACTTTTTTTTTTCTCCTGGGATGTTCAGACTTGTCTGCTGAATGCAGCAAACAAGGGGAGAGGAAACACTGAGTTTGTTATGTGCATTCCAAAAGCGTGTGATGTGGAAACCATGTTCTTCGACAGGCTAAGATGTTACTAAATGTAAATTAACTCCACCGACAGCAAGGAGATGCGAGAGGAATGATGTCAGCCGAGAATCTGCTCCTGCGTATTTTGCTATATTCAAATTTAAAGTAAGGAGGTACAATTTACAAGTGTAGGTATTTAAGTGTTTGCAGCTGTAAGTTAGCAGGTGATGGGCTATGAATCATAGAATAGAATCATAGAATCATCTGGGCCGGAAGGGACCTCCAAAGGCCATCTAGTCCGACCCCCCTGCA
>JAOTQQ010000041.1:56137291-56152371 GCA_026546715.1 Gallinago undulata | reverse complement strand
TTCAGCAGGGGAGTTGGACTAGATGATCTCTACGGTCCCTTCCAACTCTAATAATTCAGTGAAATTCAGTGAAAAGGCCTTTTATCTGACTGTGCCTTTTCATCTAAGTCCTGCTGATGGCCTCTTGTGAAACAAATTGATACCTCAAAGCATTTGCAGACAGTTAAGCGTACAAGCAAGCAAACCTTGCCGTAAAGTCAAGTCATGTAATCAATAGGATTATTATATTATAAAGCACCAGGCTGTTCCTGAGATGATTTAAATACTTATCTTGGTAACTTCAGGGAACTCTATTGACTTCAGTGGACTGAATGCTTGCTTAAACACAAGTCCTGGATATATGCTTATGTCATTAAGAAAGCTTATTCTTTGTATTTTAGAAAATGTTAAACTGATACTTTTTCATGTTAACATGGAATAATTAAAAATCAAGATTGGGATGACCTAACACCTACCTGTCATCCCCCCCTTTTCTTTGCAGTCCTCAGTAGAACATTTGTAGGATAAAGAAAGTAAAAACTGCATTCTAGCTATACTCTTGTTGCAAAGTGAGCACAGACTGAAGGTGATAGGATCAATTCCCTGAGCTAGAACACCCCTAGTTACAAAACATTTTTCTTTTTACTTTACAGGTCTTAACAGTGCTAGTGTAGTCCTAATTCTTGCCCTATGTTAATCCATAGAAATTCTGTGGGATCCACTGGAAAAGAAATTCTGATTTTGTATGGTTGCCCAGAGAGGGCTTTACATGGACAGAAAAAAGATGTTAAAATACTGACCTGCTAGGTATCTTTAAGATGCTAATCAAACTACCTAAAAAAAGAAACAAAGTGACATACTGTTTTTATTAGGTTGATTTATCAGGTGTGCATGGCTGAAACATTGGGACAATTGTCATAGAAAGCTACTTTTAGCAAGAGATTTGCATTTCTGATTTGCAGAGAGAATTTTTCTTCAGACAGATTTTTTTCCCCAAAGATTCTAGGTTAAAAATGAGATCTGATTCTTCTTACAACTAAAAATAGGATTTTAGTAAGATTTATTTGCTTCGCTTTTTGAAAGCAGTCCTTCTGAACAAACTGTAAATTCCTGACCCCATTTAACAATGGAAAAAGAATCTGTAACTTTTTCCATTGCTAATGTTTCATTTATTAATTATTTTTTTTCCTTGACTGCAAAAGGCTGCCCTGAAATCCATATTATACCTTAGGATGTCTGGCTGCCGATCAGTTTTGATGTAAATGCTAAAACAGGAATCCACGTTTTGTAAGATTGAAAGTATAATAGTATAAAGTGCTGTTACTCTGCTGCAGAGGGTTCCTGGCTGGCAAATAGTTTTACATATGCTTGAAATTGAGAACCTAAGCAGTTCTGTTTAAACACCAGGAATATGACTTGCTGATATTTAAAGCACGTATATGCAGTTATCTTCAGGACCAGGGTCTAATTCTATGTTTAGCCATCTGTTCATACATACAGTCAGGGCTGGAGCCACAGTTTTGTCATGTGCTTTTCCCGTTTGCAAGCCCTGCTCGCGGGATGTCGAGTGCTGCGGAGACGAGCTCTGCGTTTGGGGCCAGTGCAGGAAATCCACTACAAAAGGAGAGAACGGCACCATTTGTGAGAACCAACACGACTGCAACCCCGGAATGTGCTGTGCTTTTCAGAAAGGTACAGAGGTTTTGCTTTTTATCCTATTCATTTTATAAAACAGGAGTGTGAATATTTAGCTCTTTTGCCCAAGTGAAGAGGTTAAACCTCCACAGAATCAATAGGTCAGTCTCCCTTGGCTTGCAGAGCACTGTGTTAATCTCATGATAAAACCTTAATAGAATTAAGTGTGAGAAACTGTTAGGGGTGCACTATGGCTTTTACCATTGTGAAAAGCTTATTGCACACTAGAGAAGAGATCAGCATGAGAAGCACAAAAATCTACTATTTCTAAAGGAGAGTCTCAGGCATCTAAAATTAGCAGAGCTGTGTGTCAAATTTTCACCAAAACAAAACCAAGAGCTTTAAACAACAAAGTTACGAAACAAAAATAAGAGAATTAAAACGGTACAAAATAAATGCATGAGACTACTGAAATTGGCTTTTCCTTCATATCAGCAAGCAGGCCATCAGAATAAGATCGCAGATACATTGCATACTCTGAGTTTTGTATGAGCCTTCCAGGGCACCACGCTATGAAACGCGGACTCGACAGCCAAGATAGGTAGAGGAATGATGGTCCAGATTATGCTGTCAGTCCACACGGGAACGTGAAACTTGATTTTCAGAAGGGAGGAGAACGTATCAGGCCTAAAATCAGTCCTAAACCCTGCCTGGTCAGAGCCCAGCTTCTACTGCTTTATACCCACTAGTTCCTCACCACTTTTTTGACTTTTAATTGTGTAGTGATGGGATACAAGTCCAACCATCTTTCTACAACAGGTATATAATTCTCTAGATAGCAAGAGTCAGGAAAAAAGCTACAAGCAAGAGGTGACCTTGTCCCTTCACTGACAACTGGGCTGCCTGTCCCACCATAAGCTTGCTGGCCACTCAGCCATTTCAGGGAAACAAAGGAGAAAGCTCAAACACCATTTAAAGGCAGGTGGGACTGCTCAGCTTTTCCTTGCCCATTTTGAGCATTACATAGTAGACCTTCACTGTTAAGTAAGTTCAAAAGTTTGATTTCAGCAAGTTTTGATTAAAGCAGTTTTATTTTCCCCCTTCATCATGTTCCTGCCTAAAGCATTTACAGGTTTTCAGCATTACATAGTGGACCTTTAATGTTAAGTATGTTTGTTTTCAGGAAGTTTGGGTTAAAACACTTTTGTTTCCCCCTTCATAAGGTTTCTGCCTAAAGCATTTACAGGTTTTGCTAAGCTCTATCAGAGATTCCTTTGTAGTCAGATTCTGAAATGAGACGGAAAGAACACTTTTAATAAATGACTATTACTTTTACCGTGCAGGACTGTGCATCTCTGCTTATGCTGCAGAGCTGAGCAAATCAGTAGTATGCATCCATTGGTGTTGGCAGCACTAGGCTCATCTCCGGGGAGGGTAGCACTGTAATCAGGTAACCCTGATTTCCTACAGGATGCAAACAAGCTGTGTCTTTGTGACAATTATTTCAGCTGCATAAGACATTCGTGCTAATTTGAGTATGAGTTAGTGCTTAGCTTGAAATGAAATTTAGTACAAACCTGTAACACAGGAAGGAACAACACCGCAGATGAGAATATTGACTAAAATTGATGGAAAACTATTATTAAAACTTTCAATAGAGCTGTTAATTAATAGCAATAGATTTTTATTATCTACAATTGTCTGCTTTAGGTTTTTTCGGTTTAGGCCTAACCTCAAGGCCTTTCTCCCTCACTCAAGTATTGCAAATAAAGTTTAGACTGTCTTTACATGTCTATTTTTTTATATTAAATTGCAGTAAACTATGAAGCATTTGCTGCTTGAAATATAATGTGTTTTAGAGTTAAAGCATATGTGTGGGTTTGTGTATACACACAGATATTTTGGCCAAGGCTTTTAAAAAACTTAAAATTCCAAACTCTTCACCTATTTTATTCTGACATACCACCAAAAAATGACATGAATGACGACAAGAGGAGGAAGGGAGGTTTGATAGGAACATTTGGAAGAGCTGAATTCAAGATTGATACTGAGGGTTATTAGCATAAGGAAACCCTAATGACTTACACTTCTAAATTTCATACACAGTTTGAGATGCAGAAACAAGAAACTGTGCAGAAACAAGGATGCCAAACCCCAAATGGCATCAGACAGCCGTGCCTATTGTAGAGTTACTATAACAAATTAAAATGCTGAGTAGTAGTTCTTGTAACCTCATTATTTAGTCTCTGAACAATCTGTATTTGTAACCTCTGTGAAGAAATAGAAAAAATAACAGCATTCTAAAACATATGGGTATTTCTCTATTCAGGTTTTTAAAATATTAATGCTATGCATCACAAAGGATTCAGTGTAATGTTAGTTTTCTTGGGTTTTGAATAGCCTTTCAAATCTGCAAGGGACGGAGTTGTGCAGTACCACTGCACTGACAGTACTCTCTTCATGAAGAAACAGGAGTTGATCTTGCTCATTAAGAATAAATTTCAAATGTCTTACTCCCACCTAGTGGAAAGAACATGAAGTTATGGCTCCCTAACATGTAAGGGGACTTACAGGGAAGTCAAGTCTGTCCTTCCATATCTTGTGTGTAGACTGAAAGATTTAGGTTATCTCTGTTTAGCAGACAAATAATAGCTTTTCATAAAATTAATTTACTCTGGCGTGCAGAACTACTGTTTCCCGTGTGCACTCCGTTACCTGAAGAAGGTGAACCCTGCCATGATCCTTCAAACAGACTTCTCAACCTCATCACCTGGGAACTGGAACCCGATGGAGCACTTGTGCGATGCCCATGCGCAAGTGGCTTGATCTGCCAGCCTCAGAGGTAAAGACCAAAACCGGGCAAAGAAACTGCTTGAATTTTGAGGGGTCTCTTTCTGTGGTAAATAGACACAGAGCTTGCAGATTCTTCCCCACTATAAAGTATTTTCACAGGTTTTCTCATCAGTAGCATGGAGCTTTCTCAAACTTACTGCTTTGTGCCGCACAGGTGTGCCACATTGAGTCTGCCAATACATTCACCCCTGGGAATTAAGTTTGTGTATCAGGCTCGTTCTGCTTTTCAATCAATCGGACAGTACTAACAGCTGTTGAGGTCTGTAGTCCCAATTTAATTCTTTACATACAGCTGCTGTCCACCAGCTTTCGGTGTTAGGTCTGGCTTCCGTTAGAAGTTTTGTTTGCTTTCATATGTAAGACACATTAATAAACAGGCAGGTTCCTATACTACTGATCAGCTTTACAGAAGGTCACTTCTATCACAAGAAAAAAAATACAAATCTTTGTTTGAACTTTCCTTCAGTTTCAAATTAATCCAAGAAGCCAATTTCCCTACTGCTGACTTAAGATCCACTGTTCAGACTTGAGAAATGCCTACTGTGCAGGTTTTTTCAGTACCATTGAGTTTCATGGAGTAGGATGCGGGCTGACTCCATGTTTTCTACTAAAAGCTAGAACTTTTAATATCTTATGCCTTTAATAATTTTTTTTAATGACAGTTATTTGCATTATCAGTGATTTCATTGGGAGAAAGGGAGATCATTGCAGCTTTGCACTAAAAGCATGTTTAGAAAACCTACAAGTTCTCTATGAAATAAGGTCTCCAAGTTTGTTCCTACACGACCATTTTCATTAATTTTCAACAAAACATCACAGTTGTGATAAAGATAGAGATTAATATTTCTCTCTTCCTCTGTGCCCAACTGTTTTTATGTCTTTTTATGCATGAAAAGTGACTGGATAACATTTTGTTTCATAAATGTGACCTAAGGAAGGAAGCAGAGTCAATCCCATCCTTTCAGCACCAAAATTTTAGTTAATGTCCTAAGTTGCAATAACCTCAGGGAAGGCATGACAGGAAATGTCTCATCTAGTAAGAAGGAAAACATTTCAGCTCAGGACATAGAAACACCAAAATGAGTTAGGGTATGAATATAACCCAACTGTCCAGCTGTCATCACAAGAATTATTTATCTGCTTAGAGTTATGACAAATACAGTAATACTGTGGCATACCACCTGCCCATGACTCACATGGGCAGCAAGATAAAGCTGCCTCTGTGAATTTACATGGTGAATTTGAAGATTCAGGTAACATTTTTTATTAAAAGAAATAGCTCATGTCTGCTTGAACCGGCCCTTGGCTAAATATTACTAATAAGTGATAAAGACTGAAATGATCAGATTATATTCTAGAAAATATAGGGATAGTCTGCCCACAACTCCTAGACAGCAGAACATACAAGAATTCAAAACATACACAAAATCAGCTTCAAGAACATCTTTAGTTCATTTACCCTTTGTTTCAAGTGAAAGGGGCTGCAGCTTTCAGCAGGTGTAGAGGGGTGCCTGGCACAAGCAGTGGTCCCCCTGCACTGTCACAGGGACCTGTAGCCCTGTTCTGTCCCGTGCAGCACAGAGATAGCGGACGCACCATGATCAAAGTCTGTTCCCCTTGTCAACAAATACATATTGTTCCCGTTGCCTTTTAAAGTTCCTACAAGTATGGGAAGTTTGTTTGCAGACAACTGCAACTGCTACTTTTCAAAACAAAGACTGCAGCAAGTACAGGTATTACACTAACCTATTTAGAACCAAATATATAATGCTCACAGTTTTGTCACCTCTATAGCTTGATGGCAATGAATAACATTTTTTCTGCATTCCTTTTAAGCTGAAATATCGTATTTCTTAACTTGAAAAGACTAGTCTTAGTCCTTTCTTAGTCCTTAACATAAAGGACTATGCATGACTATTGCTTGTAGGTAGAAGGGCCAGATTGTGCTGAGATCCACTGCCACCTTGTGTCCCAGTATCAAAGGTTTTTTGATCTTTGGATCTTTGTTCAGCTCTGGATGTTTAATCTCATTTTTAACTCTCCAGCTGTCAAGCATGTAAAAATCAGATGTTTATGAAGTCAGCTAGGGTAGGTCAGACTGTACTATGCATTTAACATGCTTTCATGTGGGGAGGGAATGAAGAATTCCATTAAGGAACTAGCGAAAGAACATGAGAAGACCTACTATATGACCAGATGTCTCTCTTTCCAACAGCCACAGCGCTACACCTGTGTGCGAACTGACCGCCAATGAAACCAGGAATAATGAAAAAGATGATCTCCCAATCATGGATGAGATGTCGTTTCTCAGCTTGATACCTAGACATACTCTTTCTGATTATGAAGAAAGTAGTGTCATTCAGGAAGTGCGTGAAGAATTAGAAGGTCTGGAGAACCGAGCAAGTTTGAAGCCTCCTCATGACCCATTTGGGTGAGATGAAATTTAAAGTCCAAACACCAGACAGTTTAGTTAGTTAATTCTGGAAATTTTTGTCTAGTGTCTTGCTTCTATAAACCCTAAACACATACTGCTGGATAGAAGTGCAATAATCAAGGTCTTCAACGAGCATCCTTTTCTGTGCACCAAATCTGCATGTTCAAATGATTGTTGAATTAAATCAATCCTTGGACCAAGCCTGCTGTCAAAAGACAAATGAGAAATATATTAGTATTTCTTCTGGATTAGTACCTTCCCCTTGTGCATTAGAAATGAACTTACCAGTACTTGTACTCATTAAAAAAATACACGTAAGCATAAAGAATCTTAAGCTATTGGTGACTGTAGAAGTGATCCTTGAGTATCTATGTTTAGAATTACTCATTTTTCTAGGGTAAGAATCATGTATGTGGACTGTTTTAATCATTTATCTTAAGCAGATTTTTGTATTTTTTTTATTTTTTTTTTTATTTTAGAAAATACAATCACTGAAGCTGCAACATAGGTATTCTGGGTGTCATTTCCACCCCATCACACACACATTGTGGAAGGATGGAAAAGATAAAGAATGCTTACCCTTATGCTTACCCTTTTAGATGAATGTACACAGAGTTTTCTTCTCAGCTGTGTGAAACAGGTGCTATCTGTCCTGCAGCAGCCAGAGTAACTTAAGAACTGGTGGTTCCAGCTAGGACATCCCTTGAGTTTTACATTCTCATATACAACGGTTACCGGCCTCCCCCACTACATAAGGGGTATGCTATCAAAAAAAGCCTACAACATTTCCCATATAAATAGCATATACATATTTATATCTATATAACACAGTGGTTTCTATATAGAAACTTTCAACTTGGCTGTTCAGGGCTCTGTCTCTCAAGGGCAAAATGGATTATTCAGAATTGCAGAACAAACAGCTAAATGGACTGAATACAAAGAATTGTATTCAGAGTTGTACACTGGCTGTCTGCAAGACCAATATCTAGGAGAAGAGCATCGCTGCAATTATAAGGCTGTGCCTAAGCTAGAGGTAAATGCAGTGCTGTGGGTATGGCAGCATTCCACACCATACAAACATACCATCTTGGCTAATGATTTTCCATCATCACCTACCCTTTTTGAGTCAGAGGCAGTGAGCGTAAATTGATCACTTCAGTTTAGCAGTACAACTTAAAGAGCTTCTTGCATTTAGAGACTTATGCTTCTACTCGATTCTATTAAATCCAGAGAAACCTCTTTGAGAAACAGTTTGTGCTTTTAATACACTTTGTAAGCGTAAATCTGTGCACGTTACAAAATGTGATTATCATTACTGGCTTAACAGGTCATTGATTTAAGAAATCAATAGCAAGCCAAGAGTAAAATCCGATCCACCAAACCCCCCAGCTCCCAGCTGTCTAAACAGTTTGCTACAATGGCTTTTCCACTATTAACGGCTTTTTGGAATATAGATTTCACCTGTTACCGCACATGGTACCATGGTACTCCAGCCAAGTAATGTTTCTTGGAGCTTCTCAAATAATTTGTACCGCTTGTGTCTAATTCAGAACAGTGGAGCACCAGTAACTTAACAAGAGCAGCCACTAGCCTGCAAGTCTCTCATCACTTCTGATCTATAGAAGCTTTTCAACAAATTCCTAGGGTACCGGAATTAATGTTAATAACCATTATCATTACTAACAGTGAGGATACTTCATCAAAAGAGTCTGACTTTTAGTTTAAGGGTTCATTTCACCACCAGTTCTCACACCAATGCGTGCACACATACACACTCTCAGAGTTCACTGACTTTACCTTTCCAACTCTAATAAAATTACTGTGCTTTAGAGACAGCCTATCTGCAATTTTCCTGTTAAAAAAATACTTAATGAGCAATAATTATCCATAAATACTGCCCTACTTAGGGATAACATTATTCTCCCTTCAAGTATCTTGATACCTCAATCCTTTAAAGTGCTAGTATGAGAAGGTCAGTGAGATTTCTACTGAACTAAGCAAGTTAGAAATTCTAGGCTTTTTGTTTCTTTAAAATGTCCACGGTAAAACTCAAAAAGCATTTGAAATGATCAGTTTGTAAAGAAGATGCTGAAAAACATCTCCAAGAACAACCCAGAATGTATTCCAGTACACTCTTAGGCAGAAGGAAGCATACCACTGGACAGGAAATGGTAAGAATGCCCCTCAGCCCTCTATCCAGATTTCTACTAAGACTTACAGGTTTAAAAGCAACTTCTTCAAAGAAGTTCTCAATGGAAGTTTCCCAAATAGGGCTAGAGACGAAGCAAGCAGTTTTTGGAATTCTTAACCCTAGTTTATTTTTGCCTTTCCAAATGTCTGAGTTTGAAATATTCATAATCCATTGGATAGTTTTTCTTCTCTCTTCCAAAACCTCCAAGGATGCTTCACTGCCTTCATTTTTATTTATTTTTAAAAATATGTAAAGGGTAGTACTGAAGTTCTCTACCTAGTGGATGGTACTCACTCTATGCTACCTTTGCTCCTGCTTCCACCTCATCTATGTAGGCCAAGAAGTGGCACAGTTCAACAGAAGCAGCAGGAGGACGGAATTGCACTGGGGAGTGCCTGCTTCTCAAACTGCCATATTCCTCAGGATTTGAGGTTGCTGTGGGTCAGGGTGCAAGGAAGAACTGAACCTTCAGTTACTGGAAATCCTTCTTCCTCTCTGGAGCAGAACTTCACTGCCCTCTATCTGGAGCTTAGAAGCTTCACTGGTGAGGAGTTCAATTCTGGATAAAGAAACTTAGTTGAAGAAAACTTTGGTGTGAATATGAGTAAAGAGGAGCAGCAGATGGGCTAGAAAGCACTTCCTGCAATACTGTGTAGACGCGAGGGGGGCGCGCGTGCATACACACACACAGATAGACAGGCAGCCTTGAAAGTCTGACGTAGCCCTGGAAAAGTCTACTTCCATGAAATAATTCCGTAATTTTCAAATAAAAACCACAGCATTTAATGATTAAATTAAGACAACAGAATGAACAAATGTTTTATTGGCATGTTCATTGTTGTAAACAGCATCTGGCATGAAAAAGTTTACCAAAATCTTTTGATTGTTATAAATTAGGTGGTTTTCCAAAAACTATGGAGAATTGTTCTCTATTGATCTTTATGGACCAAAGCAAAAAATGGCTGTTCCTAGGCTTTGCAATGAAATCACGTTGACTGCATCAGTCTTCGCACCACAACCTGAACTACCAAGTTTGTATGTTGAGGTGTTAGAGGTTGCCCCAATATTTGACTACATGTAGCTACGGAATCAACTCTGGGAAAAATAAAATTACTTTCAGTGGGTGGAGAAGATGCAAACTCATAATAGTCTCAAAACCAAAATGTACAAAAAGTAGCTGAACAAACAAAAACTTCATTAACAAGGGGAAATACAACCCTAAAGTACCCAGCATCATCAAACATAAAATGAATACAAATTTAAATAGGCAACTAGACTTCCAAATGTACACAATGAATGTTGATATGTGAAAAGAAATACCATGGTAAATAGCTGAATGGCAGTTCTGTTAAATGAATAGGGCAAATTTTATTTACACATTGAACGCAATAGAATAGACCTGCTCATCGGCTTCTGTAACCTACCGAAAACCAGTTTGCCCTACAACAGCACTTCTGCAAAACGAACCACCACCTGCTGGCAGCTTTCTGCAGACACCTCTCAGACTACCTGTTTTATGGAAGAATATTCTAAAACCTTACACTTGCAGCACTTTCATTTCATCTGCGACCGTTCTCTGCTGCTTTTCTAGAACCAAAGTGTTAACGTTTACTTCGGACTCTCTGATGAGGTAATGTGTATATCAGTGAAACAAACAGAAAAAAAAAGGATTCTTTCATGGCCTTTGCACAGCTTTTATTATTAAGCTATGAGTATCCTGTTTGAGGCTAGTTTCACTAGCTACTATGTGCACGCTGTCCTCAAAAATTTCCACTCGTTTCCCTCCCCGCCCGCTTTTTTAGTTCTAATCTTTTATTTGCACATCCCTTTTAGCTTTACAGTACATTTGACTATAGTGCACAACATTATTCCAAGTCAAACAGTGACCCAAGGGGGCACTGCGCTTCTGATTGGTAACACAGCCCAACCAGTGCTGGTGTCAGCGCTTTACACCTAATGAGTGTCCTGCCGTAATGGCACTACACAGTAGTAGTGAACCTTTTTATTTTAAACAAAAAAATTCCCCAGGGAAAATGCTATAGCGAGTATCAGTCTTGAGTCAAATCTTTACTTGGTGCTCCGTCCAGATAAATTTTTAGTGCTTTTTCTTTACGAGGAGAGTAGGTTACCCGGTGTCCAGTCTTCTGGAGTCTGCTGCTTTCTTTTTTCATCAGTTCATTTCTCTGCTCGTCTGTTAATTCCATTAATTCTTCAGTTTTATCCCTAAAATGTAAATATATGATAAAATTCAGATTAATACAATTACCATACTTAGATTAGCAACTTAGTAAGAAAACCCACAACTAAGCATAATACTCCTTACAGATGAAAGCAGCAAAGAAACAAGACTACGCTCCTCTTTCGACCTGGTCACTATTCTTTAAGGACAACTATGACACTGCTCTTTATTCGGTCACAGCACCAACATCTGGAAGCACCATGTCAGGCAGCCCCCACTAGAAACTACCAGCTGCTCTTCCAAATAATTTTCTTCGAGGCCAGCAAATTATCAACCAGCTGCTTCCCCCAAACTCAAGTGTAATTACAAAAAATACTACAGGAGAAATGTGTTGATGAGGCTGCCCCACCCACCAAATTTAGCAGGACCTACAATATTCAAGCTCTTAGTCCTCAAATACTGCCTTTGGGATAGTACCACCAGCTGATGAACATTTTTCATGCTAATAAAATTATAATAACATCCTTTTTTCCAGAGAAACCATATTAATTCTCAAAGAAATAAACCCAGAAAATGAAATCCTTGCTCTCTAAAACCTTTGGCAAGACTCTCACAGACTCCACAAGGGATATGGTTCTATTTTAAGAGAATAAATCCAGAAACACACTTAAGCATAGCAACTAAGTTTGCATTCAGCATTCAATGGTTTCAAAAGGAAGACTGAGTAAAAGGGTGCAGTGTTTGTTTTCATAAACAATAAATGCAATTAATATTCACATTTTTAGAAAGCTGAGGAGCACAAACATTTCAGATCAATGTTTTAAATCCTCTTTCCATTAAGACAATAAAAGAGTATTTTTATGCTTCTGTTGATTACATTGCTCAAATGTTAACACAGATTTCCTGCATGGTTTATTATACTGTAATAAAGTACATACCTATAAAATATTACTGCACCATCATCACAAATGTACAGAGGCCAGACATTCAATGTAGATACTTTAGGATTCCAGTCCAAGTCTTGGTGAATCTCTAGTATTGAAATGTCACATGGAAACGTTCCTCTACCCTGAGAAGCAGCAATTACTTGGTGAATAAAATAAAACCCATAACCAGACATCCATGCACTTCAAAGGTAAAATAGACAAAATCTTACTTACCTTTGCAAATTCTATGTTTTCTAAGGGTATGCCACTTACTTCACTCAGCTGCAAAGTGAAGAAAAAAGGTGGATTTAATACTATTCCAGAACGTTAAACACCGTCTACATAAAGTCAATAGACCTGCCAAATGTGGAAGTTAAGTAAAATATTCTTAAGTGCTCCAATGATCCAAAGTATTTGAACAAAATTACAGTGACAAGTTATTTTTTTTTTTTTTACGTCTGAAGTTACTACTGTGTCACAAGTGACACTTGCTGTTGTAATATTTCATCTCACTTCTCTTAACAGTGAAGGGGTGGCAGAAAGCAATTAAACAATTAATTAATAAAATCCCAGTTCCAAGATAAAAAAAGACCAACTGCCTCATGTTAAACTTTCATGTCCATCAGTTGGCCCTCAGCAGTTTCCCTGTATGAAATGAAAGCTATTACCAAGTCAAGTTAGGAGCAGGCAAAGCCATAAAATATGCACGACTAAAACCCACCTCCACCCACCTGCACTTCTGACTGTAACAACCCCAGAGTTCCCCACCACCATTGGCTGCTCTTCCCTCTTGCAAATGTCCCGCCCTGTCCTGCACCGCCTCCCTCCCCTGTTCCCTGCTGCTGCCGCCCAGCCCGACACAGCCCCTTGTCACAGGGCCACCCAGCTGTCCTGGTTCCACTTTGGTGGAACCCTCTCTCCACTGAGCACTCTTATGGTGGTCACAGGCTCATCACCCTTAACTAAGGTGTGGGCTGCAGTCTCATCTCCATGGCAATACAGACACTAACTTCAATTGCCATTTATCTCCGGCTGTTTATTTCCCCAAAACTTGAAGAAATTTCCTCTAAGATTCTTGCCTCCTTCAAATCCACTGTTAAAACAGATAAACTGACAGTAAGACAAGACTAACAGCCACTCTAATTTTCTAACACTCATTTCCTTAGGAAACTAGGCTAAACAAACAATACTGACAGAAGGCAGATAAATCCTGAAATGTATTAGCCCTACACTCTGCTACTAAAATTTGCCTGAAAGAGAAGAGCTGGCTGAACACGTATTTTACTACAGATGCATCAAATTCAAAGTTCTCTTATTACTGGTAGGAGTAAAAAGATTAAGGCCTCTCAGAGAGAATGCTGCTTAAACTGCTCCTTGCACATCAATTCTTAAGAAAACAAGAAGAGCCAACTCTCTCTTTAGATACAAATAAAGAGGAAATCTTGAAGGCTGCACATGAGAATCTGTAACGGTAACTACATTTCTACCCAAAGAATACAGTCCACAACTGAATCTGTGTACATACACAAACCCAAGGCTGTTGCATTCTATGGGATTGGAACAATGTTCCTCTGTTCAGCCTATGAGCACCTAACTTCCAAATGCTGAGTGTTTTGGTTAGGTAAGACTTTGCAGACTTCACTCATACTAGGATTTTTGCTGGCCTCAACATCCAAGGTGGCCTTCTTACATCTGCGCATTGCCACATATAAATAACCATTTCTCCAAAATGGAACCCTGTCATACACCAGATTAATAAAGTAGTCTCAATACAGGACACACTTTTACTGTACATTTCTGCTAGGGTGGCACACATCTGCTTACCTGTTAGAGGATTCCGGCCTTAAGGAAAAAAACATACCAAAGCCATATTTCTTTCCAGCCAAACTGTCCCTGAGCAACAGCTCTCAAATTCAAGTATAAAGAGGCTGAAAGGCTAGGCATTTTGGAATACCAAAACACTGGCTAAAAAACCCAAAGTGACAATAGCATAGCTTTTCTTTCACATGTGTTTTTCAAGGATAAGGAACATAGGTAATATCATGCTTCTTAAAAGTCAAAATATAACTTTTTTTTTCCAGGGATTCACCTGGATACTTTGATACCAGACCATTATATGAAACTAAGAACTAAAGCTTATAATTCATATAGCTTTGGTAATAGGATGACACAGGTTCTCAGTTCCTGGGGAAAAAAAAGTAGTATTTGCCACAGAACAAGAATTTTGTAGCCATTACATGTCTGTGCTTCCCAACAGAGGACATCAATAAGGCTCTTAGATACCACAAGAAACTTGCATCATGTTACACCTTTTACCTTCTCTTTTAATTCTTCAACACTGCTGCTTTCTAGTACCACTTCCTGGAAAGAATCTAGTTTCATCTCTGATGGCCTCCATCGTCTTGATAAAACAGCAAGTTGCGACATGGATTTCATCTTTTCTACTCCTAGGAAAGAAAGAGAAATTTCTTATGTTAACATCATAAATATCCTGTTTAAAATTAGGTGTTTTCCACAGCATAAGCATACTCAAATATGGAAGACTGCGCTAGATATACATACACTAAGCACCCAGTAAGTGCACTGCAAGTAGTCCACAAAAAAAAAAGAGAATGGGATGGATTTGGATTTACTTGAACTTTTCTTTGTTATCAGCTCCTTTCAAGAAATTTTACATAGGCAGCCTTCTCTTAGAGGCCATGTCCTTTATTTTTCTTAAGGGCACATTTCTCCATCACATCCAGTTTGGTCATCCACCTAACTAGAAGCTGACCTCCAGATCTTGCATTTCCATGAGGCCTTCCTCAGTCATCTCCAAACAAGTTCAAGAGCGGGGGATTATTGGAAGTGGGCAACATGGGTTTACCAGGGGTAAGTCGTGTA
>JAOTQQ010000041.1:56056454-56137191 GCA_026546715.1 Gallinago undulata | reverse complement strand
TAGATGATCTCTATGGTCCCTTCCAACTCCAAAAATTCAGTGAAATTCAGTGAAATACTTCACTACCAAAATAAGCTTTCCCCTTTTGACTTCTAGATTTCTCACACTACTATATTATTAAAGCCCACTTTATACCTACCACCTTGAAGAGCTTTAGTATGTACTGCCTCCAGCCTTTTTGCATCAGTTTCAGGTTATAAAGCTTCTCTGGTTGACGGGGTAATGCTGTTAATGTTACAATCAGATAAGCAGAAGTGGCATCAAAGGGCTAATTTTATTTTAAAGCCATCTATAATTTACTAATTTGGCATGCAGAATTTGTGCCTCAAACACTTATGTCCACCGTTACATGCTTGTTTTGCATGAAACCACAACCACTGTTAAGCTTCTCCCTAAAAACCTTCTCCAATCTCACCTATGACTACACTTGTGCCACCTTTCAACACTAACCCGTTGTCTGAAGTGATGATACAGCCATCTAGTGCTTCTTGGCATTTATTTCAAGTCTGAAGCAGTTAAGTTGTTAGGCTCTGAAGAAAATTTAAATATATCTGCAACGGTGTGATGCAAAGCTGCTATGCTAAGAAACTTAATGCAACTTAGAATAATTTACTGTTATCTACCTGCCTAAAGCCTCCAGCATTTTGCTGAAGAACAAGATGAAAGCAATGGTCATGCTGGAAGGCCTTACAAACCCTGACTTAAAGCAGTTAACCACCTCTGTTGTAGCAGGGATACATACAACTTAATTTTCACAGAATATAGTGGGATATAGCTGCATCTACTACAACTAAGTTAAAGTAGCTAAACTGGGCAGAGCTAGACAGCTATACAAGATATTACAGAATACTTGGAACCCCTGTAGTCTATAATGTGGTGTGTCTATGAACTAGGTGGGCTGCAGTTGTCTAAGAAGTAGTACTAAGACCTACTCAGTACAGCAATTAATCTGAAACTAATCAAAAAATATTTTAAACTGTGAAATTTCAACTGAAGTGTGAGCTGACATATGTGTCTCTAGGAATCTGAGGACTCACGAATCTCCCATGTTCATTTCTCATTTTGGTACTTGCATTTTGTTAAAATTTAAAAATACCAACACTGAACACATCTGCCAAAATACAAGACTAACAGCTAAATAAGACGTAAGCCAGGTAGGGTTGTGAAGAAAGTTCCCAAGCGAATGGAATTCACATTCCTCATCTATCCATTAACAGACATACCTGTTAATCTAGAGAAAACCAGCATAGCCTGCTTCTTACCCCCCCTTAAATTATGCTTTTGCATTCAGAATACAAATCTTATGTGTATATGCAAAGGATAGCTTAATATATTCTGTATTTCTCATGATATTTAAGCAGAATTTAGGAAAATCTACTCTCTAACATCTGATTCCAAAGTTGACCAAGGGCTGTTCAAAGTTAGCACTTCATGACAGTAGAGTGTTTTTTCACTCCTGTCTGAAAACTACTAAATGACTGAGCAGATGCGCTTACTTCAAAACAAAATTATGTATGTATTATGTATATACATACACACACATATTTCAGCTAACTACAAACATCACCAAGACTACTCTAAAAATTTAACACAAATAAAAGCATAAGGTATAGGCAAATCCTATGTACAATGAAAAAACACATATGCAAAAAACTGCCCAACAGTACTGCAGTATGTCCAAAAGTTCCACAAAACCTACAAAACAGTGCTGCTATTAGACATTCAGTACATTGCAGCCACAGGAAATCTGCACTTGCACAATCCTTTTATTATTTTTAATTCTTTTGCATTTTGGTTTTTTTCCCTAATAAAATGCCATTAAAATGTCAATAATACTAGCCTTTCAAAAAGGAAAAAGTAGGAAGTACATTTTCTAATGTTCTCTAAAAAAAATAAAATAAAATCTCTAACGTTATCTTTTCATTTCTCATCACACTATATCATTATTACCATCAAGGATTTCTAAGAAGACCTCCCAATTGCTTGAAATATTGATATCTTCTTCATAGATATGGTAATCCAGAAACACAGTGCCTGGGTTCTTCCAGGTTTTCTTACGTAGGCGAAACCTGTAAATACATTATGAAGAAAACACTGAGTTTTTATCTGCTCATAAACACTTTCCACTGTCAGAGATCAAAACTGAATGTTTTCTGACAAAACTGAAATACAGCTCTTTTATGTGAGGGTTGGTTGGGTTTATCAGAATGAACTTAATATTCTGAAATAGTCCTGAGGGCAAGGTATCACTACTGGCTCATAGTACTGCATTATTCATGAACACAAGGAAAACAAGCCTGCAAGAAATGCAGAGGGATTTGGAGGAAGAAAACAGTTTCCTATTTAGGATAAGAAAACAGAATATTCCCAAAAACCTATCACAATTCTATCAGGTGAAGGATTGGAAAAGGATTGGTGTCTGATTTCGGTACTTAGTTCTACTGCATCCAGTCACAATATAAAAGGAGGAGCTTCGATTTAGGTAGGGAGGTAAATAAAGGTATAAACAACTAAAATGAGATTAAACATGAGTACAAAACTTTAATCACAATAGTTTCTCCACATACAGAAGCAGACATACATTTTGTGATTTGCCCCACACTTAAAGGGCACTACAGAACATCACCCAAGCATAGTACTCAAAAATCCTTTGGCCCAGTCACAGTGATGAAAGGAGAAAAACCTGGTCCAGATCTGGGTTTCTACTCCTTTTCTCAAGAGGAAAGGGCCAACACTTGTCTTCCAGTGTTTTACTCAAGCCTGGTTTGAGGCATATGTCAAGATCCCACCAACTTGCTTGCCACATCTTACAGGTTTTTCTTCATTCCAGTGAATACCAGAATAGTGTCAGCTATTCTACAGGAAATACCACACCATTTCTAACTGGCTACAGAGAACATACAGAACCAAGGCCCCAGACTGAGTTCAGCCTTGATGAGGGAACCCATTAGGTTCCCCAATTAGGGGGAAAGGGAAGACTGTGCTGGACCCGTGTTGTAGGCACACCCTACGATAAGACAGTTTGCTGCAGCAATCTATGCTGAGCCAGCATCTAGAGAGAAGATGGCTCTTTTTGTGACCTCATTTACTTAATGCTCTCCTTTCTGAAGAAACTAATCCTTAGAAAGAATAAAAAACTTATCAGATCTAAACATGTAAACATGTTGCTCACAGGCAATTCTAAGTAAACATTACTCCCTATATCATTCTCCATGAGATGAAAGCCAAGAATTGCTACAATGTTTGCATTCACAATCCGATTCAAAGATCACAGTTTTATTATTTATTGTCACTCCTTTCAAAAAATGCCTTTCTCCACAAGAGAAAACACCCCACATTCTGGAGTAACATTTAATCAGGTAACTTCAACAGACTGTAGTCCCTTTACCTGTCAATAGTCAAGTCTAGGCCACATTGTTCTCGAAGCTGAGGAAGCAGCTCCTCTTTTGACTGTCGGACAGTCATTCCTTTAGCAAAAACTGCATCTAGAAGAAACTTGCATGGCTGTGAACATAAATAGAAAGCGATTAAAGACAGATTTTTGGAACAGAAAAAAGTAGATTTGCCTCCCATTCATGTTTTATGACTAGTCCCATCCACCTCACAATATGACCATTAGAATGCTTTTCAGAAAGAAGGCAAGCAATCAATTGATTCAAATTAGGCTTAAGAAATTTGTGTAGCTGCAACCCTTTGACAGGTCATTCAAACATTCTGAACGCGTGCTATGGCAGAAACAGCATCTCAGGTCTGTATTCCTAATTGCTACCATTATATTAACATTCTAAACAATATGAAAGGCATTTTTAAATTAAACAAGCCATATGACAATCAAAAGACCACATTCTTGGCTTTCACTGATAAGACAGACCAGAACCTAATGAATGGAAGTTACTTTTAGATTTCACTTATTCCCTGCTTTATCAATTCTGCTTCAATCACTTATGCTCATCCATTATTAATATATATTCTGCAGATTGGTCCAAAAAATAAAATGAGAAATTAAGGTGCATCCAAAGCCAACTTGTAAAGACCGCCTTCTATACTTTTCATGTCCTAAAAGATGTCACAAACAAGTGATCTGCAATACAAGAAAGGCATTTTTGTTTCAGGCTTGTCTTATGCAGAGAGGACTATTATCCAGGAAAGCTTTCTGATAGGCGCTGTCTGTAGTGCATGAATGCAACAAATTATATCAGTACAGTATTACTGAAAATCATAATCATGAGCAAAACCAGTTTCTTATTTGGAAATAATTCTACATTAATTCCTTTTGTACATTTAAGGAAACCAAAGAAACAATTCTTTTCATTTGTCCTCCACTGACACTACAGTAATAGACACAGTTAAGAGAGATACTGTACATCACATTCTGATGGTGTATTTGGAACAATAAACAGAAATAATCTCAAATTCCCTTCCTAAATCCAGGAAAACGCAGAGAAAAGAACAACTTTTTTTTCTCAGCTTTCAGAGAAAAATCTTGGGCAAGGCACATATTAATATCTTCATGAATTATTCTTGAAATATTCAACACCTTACCTCTGGTTCATTTACTAAAAGTTGATAGACTTTGACTCTGTATTCACCCTTCTTAAGGGCTCTTCCAAGTCTAATAGTTATCTAGAAGGTAAAAGGATTATCTTTTAGAACTGGTATCAAAATCAAAACTGTATTTTGTAACACACTACAAGACCAACAGAACTATTTCACCTGGCAAGTAAACAAAAACTGTAAATTATGTTCTTAAGTTTGTCTATATTGTACCAGTGTATTTTTTAATGGTTAAAAATAACTTCTGAATAACCTTATTGTCATCAGAAAATGATGAAAGTGTCTCATTTAGCCGAACACTCTCAAACTCTTGATTGCTGGCGTAGACTCTAAAGACTTTGAAGTGAGAAGATGGAACTCCAACAAAAGGCTCCAAATGTTGCTTGAAGGCAGAGAGTGTAATTCTTTTATCCACATGCACCATCAGCCCTAAGCAAAAATAAAGATAAAACTGGCATGAAACATCACACTACCAAAAAAAAAAAGCACTCTAGTGTATTATTTCCATATATGCACAGTTTCAGTACTGTTTTACTGCAAGTGGTAAAGTCAAAATTACTGTTAATGGCCACGTTTACGTTTTATCTGAAGGCGTTACTGAAACTTTTAAGAGCTTTGCTGTTTAAGTGCTTATAGGTAGCTACTCCTGGAAGACATGACAGTTCCAGTCTGCCCTATTTTGCAATCAGTGAAGCAGTGCAGCAAGTACCTACTCCATTCATTAAGGCAAGAAATAGAGAATCAGATGAAGCATTTGCAGATAGCCCCCTGACAGGTTTACCCTGCCTCAAGGGACAGACAGAAATCTTCCAAGTGGGGGCTGGCCAGGCACATGTCCCCAAAGCCTTTTTTCCCTCCTGGCTTCCAGGATTAAAAAGTTTAGTTAATTGCTGTGTTCTGGCAAGCTCAAGCCTAGATTAAGGGAATTTTTAATGGAATAATTTCGTAATTAAGGAACAGTCACTGTAGTAACATGAAATTCTGAAAAGTCAAGTGCACAGTTTATCTTTAGAAATTGTGTTTCTAAATATATTCAGTCTGCACTACACTCAAACTACAGTATGATTATATTGTGTCATGAATCATTAGAATAAAAAAATTACTATTCAGAATATTCAACCGAACAAATAAATTGTTTGAATTATAAATCCGTTCATGTTGTCATACTTTTAAAAACACAGAAAAGCTTTCCCCTCAGGATAATAATTTATACAATGTGGCAAGAAAGCATAAAAATTACTGCAAACAAATAATTCCTGGATCCAACTAGTCCTACCTAAAAAAAAGGGGAAAATTAATGTGGTTCAAGATCAGCCCCAAAGAAAGATCCTTCCAGGCTAAAGGAGTCATTTCATGAAAATTGCAGTAGCTGCAATTAAATTTCTCTGTGGTTTTAAAAATGAAAATGTTTGTTCACAAAAAAACACCACCACCACACCAGGAAAAGAGATTTTACTCTATCTATTATTATTACATCAGGATTTCTGGATTGACAGGAAGTCCTTTGCCTTTCAAAATAGTTATCTTATATCCTACTATTCTTAATTATTCTTCTGGTAGTTGTAAAACATATGGAGGTAGTGAGTATTGTTTAAATGATTTATCTTTATGACAATTAAAATATTATTTGGGCTCTTACACCAAACTTGTATTGCTGACATGAAAACATCTGAATACTTCATTGTACCTGCCCCTGCTCATGGCTGGGGGGTTCGAACTACATGAACTTTAAGGTTCTTAACCTTAACTCTAACCATTCTATGATTCCATAGTCAATGAAAAGCAACAGTTGACTGAATTAAGTGATCAATATCAAGTATATAGTGAAATATCTTTACAGCCAAATGACTAGGAGTTTCAGGTTTGTTAATCTAAATGTTAAGAGAATTATTGCTCTGCGAATCACTGTAAATAACTGCATTCTGAAACAGGTGAATCAGCAGCAGATGCAACTATTGGCCTTTCACTAGAAGACAGCTCAGCTTGCTCTCCAGAAAACGCACCTATTTGCTTGTATCAGAAGGTGTCATAGGGGTAGCTTTTCATTTTCTTAGAAACACAAAACTGTTTTCAAATATGTAATCAATTATTACAATCAAAATTAGTCTAGATTTTTGCTGAACATGATACTACATCCCATCTTTGCACTTACATTAGCTTTAATTTTTAATTTGGCAAGTTTTTCAATACTGTCACTTGACTTTTTAACACAGAATATGCATTAAATGGCAATATGAGCTGGATTCTTTTAAGGCATTTAAAAAAAGAATACATACATTTTTGCCCTTCTCCTGAACCTTCATCTGCAACGTAGGGCTCCGACTTAAAGTACATATATTGTGCTTCTCCCCTGCTCTTTCCACTTTCGTCGTATTCACTATCTGTTCCAGAATCTTCTTCTGCTGTGTCCCAGGTTTCTTTTTTCCCCTGATTCGCTTTTGATCGCCTACTACTTGTGATACTATGAGAATCAAGTCCATTAGCCAAGGGAAGCGGAGCATTGTCCACGTTGCATAAAGTATCACTGCTATGACTGGAGCTGAGGATATCACTGTCCACTGAACTTGTACTCCTGTCATTATTTACATCCGAATCTGACCGTTCCTCAGACTGCAGATTTTCTGGATCAGAAATCTGAATTTGGTTTTCAAGTTCTCTGTTTTCTGCTGACACTGAAGAGTCTATTTCATTTAAAGGTGATTCAATGTTTTCAAAATCACTGGCTTCTGTGCTTTTGCTGCTGTCTCCATTATCTCCCTCCTGCTGCTGCTGCAGGGACAAGCTTTTAAGTTTCTCGGTGCTTTCTTCAAGAATTGCCTCTACAGACTTCATATTACCTACAGGTCCTTTTACTCTTTCACAGGCATCATCCAAGTTGCCTGAATCTCCACTAGACTTGTGATAAACTGCTCGCCTAAATTGAGATCCAGGTGATTGCTCTGGTAAGGAAACATAGAGTCTGATTGTATTGGCGTGACGATCCAGAAGTTTCCATAAATGAGAATCTGTATATGCCACATGACGATCTAAAGACTCTGAGCTTTCAATAAATACCTGAATATAAAACAACAGTGTTTTATCATGTAGTGTTATTTTAAATAAAAGTAAAAGCAACAACAGCAAGCACATAGAATTGAACACACACGAGAAATTATGTCACTAAGAAACACTTAATATAAACCTTTCATAAAAAATTAAAATACATGTTTACAAAAAATAGACTAAGGAGTCTGTAGTTCAGTAATAATTTAACGTTTCCTTATTTTCAATCATGTTAAGATTGAACTGAACTGCAACCAGACTGACCAGCTTCAGTAAACGGTTTTATGTCCAGAAGCGCATTTATACATCAAGTGAACCCTTCACCTGTACATTAACACTAGCTATGGTAGTAACGAGCCCCACTACTAGCTGGCAGTCTATTTCCTAGTATAGCATCATAAATAAAAACTATTTAAATGTGTACATGGGTAAGCAATAGCACAAATTAGAACACAAGGGAACAAACTTTTCCCTTTGACAAAGGCCACTGTGTTGTAGTGACCATATGAATGTAAAAGGGTTTCAAGTAACTGAATAGCAAGTCAATGCCATTGTTTTGCTCAGCTATAAGCCATCAAAGCCTTATCTTTCTACATTGAGATAGTGTGTACTTGAGTTTAACTTTAGAAATTTTATAAAACAAATTAAGCAGTTTTCATAGTAATATGCCAACCTTTCTTGCTTAAGAAGGGTTGTCTTCCAAAAATCTTCATCCTGAGGCGGTTAACCTCACCATCTTTGCAATCACTGAGTATCAACCAGATGTCTGATTCTGAATCTGCTCTACCTTGTAACATACACTTGGTTTCATATAGAGCCTATAGCATTCTATCAGCACCACAACATATGCTAGTTAAAATAAACTCCACACAGTACACAGTGAAATACGTGGCAGTTATCCATTATAAATTCTATACACATATCCATACCTTTTACAACACAATAGTGGAATCTACAAATGAACTACACAAATCTACACAAAATGAACACATTAAAAACCAGAGGATGTACCTTGTTGCTTCTAAAAAAGCCCTCGGCTTTCAGTGTTTTGCTGGACACATTCAGAAGACGCAAGTCATTGTAGCAACGTTCTAATACTACCCGCATTGTTTCAGCAGGCAGGTGTGTAGCCTAAAATAACACATTAACAATAAGGTAACACGTTAAACTTGTTCCACTATTTGAAGTTATGTATTTAATTTATAAGATTATTCATAGGGAAAGGAGGTTTGTTTATTGACTTATAAATTGCAAGAGACAATGTGGACAAAAACCTCCCAAACCTGTCCAGTCCCAGTTCCCTTTCTCCATCCTTTGCTATGTAGCAAATGTTAGTGTATTAAAAAGGTCAGTAGACTACAATAGCCTGGCTTTGCAGAGAACTGGCAAATTGTTAGTGACCAGTAATATAAGGAATCAGACTATTCAGAGTATGGACCAACTGAAAATAATAAAAAGAATATATTCTCGAGCATCAGGTTTTGCATTGTTCACTTAATTCTCAATAAGACTGAATTTAAATTACTGAAATAATGTTTCATAACAAATATGGTGAAGTTACACCAACCACTGAACTATTTTACACAGAACTGACTAAAATGCCTGGCTTCCAATTCAACGGAAGCAGTAACATTCCATGGTTTAAGCCCATGTAAAAGTCAATCTGCATCTTAATAAGAAGTGACTGCTGGAATGAAAAGGAGGGTTTGTAGGGAGAATGGGGACAGCTTCAGATGTTAAATTTCAGTTACTGAAGCCAACGGTGGAAGTTACATTTTGGTTCAGTTATATGGTAACAGACAGCTCACTAGTTCTGCAACTGACTGGATACTGAGTGAGCTGGTTGAAGTTACTAACCCAAAAAGAACACAAGCCTGACTCTTCAGCTTCCCCAAAAAACTTATTATCTGGTAAGCTAGTAAGCAATATGGCCAGACAGTGCCTAAGCTTGTGCAAAAGCCAGGGTAGAACTCTGGATGGAAGCAAGCAGCACATAGCTGCTTTAAGCAGCAGTGAGCCGACAGCCAAGCTTAATTCCAACAACTAACCTAGCCCTGCTGGACATGACACACAGTATGAACTGCAAAAGTTGTAGGCTCTCATTTTATATATTTAAATTATGACATATTTTCACAGTCAGAATGAATGAAAACTTTAAGATAAGTCCTTAATGACTGTAAATTACCTTTGAAATTAGCTGTTTGAATTCTGAAACTGTTTGATTCAAATAAGCCCGTATGCTTATTGGAGGAGCAACAGATTCAGTCTTTAAGTCAACTACGTGAACCTTTACCATGACCTCTGTAGGAAAGAGGGGAAAAAAAACACAAAACCACATAAATATATATATGAGAGAGAATTCAACAGGCAAAGAAAACACACATATGCTTGTCAGATGTACTGATTAACAGGTTGCATTAAATACATATAGACAGTAATGAAAAGCAGTCCAATTTCAGAATTTCATTGTCAAATCAATTTTAACGCCAGAAGCAAAAACGTTCCACAGTTTGACAAGTTTTAGTATACCTTAGAACTGCTTCAATTAGAAGCAAGTTGGGAACACAGAACAGTATGTAGTTCTGAATACTGACTTTGTAAAATTTATCACAACAAAGATTTTCTTCTTTCACACATCATAATGAAGTTCTATGTTTTACAAGCTTTATTTTGATGTCATCACACTATATATGATTTTAGTCTACCCTCATCTATATGTAATTACATGTCTTACCACCAGGTTTATAGCACTGGAAAATCTGGTCAGGTCTTCTTGTTTCCAACAGTAAGTCAAACATGTACGTTGATTTGACACCTCCGAGTAATAAACCCATTGGTGTATCCTCTTCTCCTTCATAAGACCGTTCCAAGTAGTCATGGAACTCATCGTATTTGACAAGACGACAGCAATCCAAAGGAACCGCCTCTTCTAAATCCATTAGCTAAATCATGACACAGAAAAAAAACCCACAACAAAACTTTTAATAATGGTTCGTTTCTGAGTTTAGTTTTTCCCTTGTAAGCTAGAAATATCTCAGTTCATATACATGCAGGGATCTTTTGAACTCACAAATTTCCATTTGGTTTTAGAAAAAACACATACATCATATATATAGTACATACACATGCATGTAATATATATATGTTTTTAAAATCAAAAAGAAAAGGGAAGTTTGAAAAGTACACGAAGACAGGTCCTGGAAGTATATTGAGAGGAATACACTGCCTATCAGTTACACCAAATGCCATCTTAGAGTCCTGAGGAAGTCATATCCACTCATTATCTTCTGTGCATCTCAAGGAGATGTTAACATTCCAAATCTGTAACTGCCTTGCTGGTACTCTCCCAGCCAAAGACGCATAGGGCAAGAAACAGTATAAGTAGGTAAGCAAGAATAGATGTCTTCTACTTGTTTGTGAAAGGCAAAGATGAACAGACCCTTTGGTGCCCACTGATGTTACGCCAACACCCCCCAAACACTCCCACAGCATCAGACATTTAAAAACTGAAGATAGACAACAGCAGGAAGAGAACTACATCTAACAAACTTTTCTGTTATGTATAGCATACCTTATAAGCTATTTCCACAGCTTCCTTGAGTGTCCTGTCCTTATGAACCTCTAATTTGTTCTCCATCATTATTTGTTTTGCAGGATGCATGCAGAACAATTTAATCTATGAAATACAAAAGGAAGAAAACTGACCATGAAGGTATTTGCAAATGCCTTTCATATTAGAGTATATTTAAATTTACAATCCTATATTCAAACAATCTAATATAAAATACATCTTTAGCTCTACTTCAGCTACAAGACAATTTCCTTCCAGCTAGTTAACATGACACACAGAAAAAGTCAAAGGCACAGTAGATAGTAGTAGCATGTATATATTTTTGCAAGCTAGGGTACAACTTCTATAACCAGAACATCTTTAAACTGTAGGCAGCATGCAAATACTCCAAAACAAAATGCACACAGGAAAAATGAACGTGAAATTTCTTTTTCACATAAAATTACATATCTAGCAATCAAAGAGAACCTTCCAATAAAACAATCATTTGATTCATAGGCAGCCCAGCTGTCATGCTTGTAATTCAAAGATGTCATGTTTAGTTTGTTACTGTTGACTCTATGGTTGCAAAAAGATTCCAATCTTTCTGCCAAATAATTATTTTAAATTAGTTTAAGAAACTAATTAGTTTAAGAAACTAATTTTGTTTCACAAAGCAAAGGGTCAAAATATGAAAAGATTTAACAGTATGAAACACCTAACACGCAGTGTTACATACTCTTGGAATTCATTTGGCTGAAATCAAGCGACATCAGATTAACTATAGCTTTGTTTTGGTTTTAATACCAGTTCAACTTCACATGAAAGACATGAACTCAACAAAAATCTCTGGTGAATACCTCTTAAGAGATGCTTCCACTGTTTACAGGCTTCCAAAAGGTGTACAATTGACAATTTTAGAGTTATTAATACAAATACACTTATCACAAGAGTCCTTGCATTATAGTAGAGACATTACTATTTACTGTATAAACATTTCTTACTGGAAATGTATTGTTGCTTTATTCAGTAGAAATTCTAACCTTGCAAGTGTTGCGCTCAATTTCACGTTGCCTCTTCTCTTGTTCTTCCAATTCTCTCTCTTTCTGTACCAATTGTTTAATATGCTCTGGACACTCATGTGCCTCAAGAAACTCTGCCAGTAAAAACAAAGCAATAGTTTTAGAAATTAGATTTTTTCCTGAGCGGGCAACATCTCAGGAATTATGGAATTATAGAATTACCTAGGTTGGAAGGGATCTTCTGATCATCTAGTCCAACCATCAACCTAACTCTGACAAAAAACATCTCTTAACATATCGCTAAGGTCCACATCTATCCATCTTTTAAATACCTCCAGGGATGCTGCCTCATCCACTCCCCTGGACAGCCTGTTCCAATGCTTGATAACCCTTTCAGTGTAAAATTTTTTCCTGATGTCCAACCTAAACCTCCCCTGGCACAACTTCAGGCCGCTTCCTCTTGTCCTATGGTATATTTAACAGCTTTCTTGCCTTCTTCCCTCTCTTCTCCACTCAAATTTCTCACTATGCCATGTCCTGTCCTCTTTTTCACGATTTAAATGCAACTGAACTCAGTCTTTTGTTCCCCCTAATTACACATCAGCAACACAAGATTAATATTTCAGTATCAATAAGGGAAGCTTTGGTGTTGTAAAGAAATACACCAAGACTGATGACTGCTCTTGAGCCTGTTTTTACAATAAAGGTAAAGTCTGTTCTAGAAAGTGAATTACCTGATAATAAAGGTCACAAGATATCATCTATATCATGATTAAATGCTGCACCTAATACAGATTAGTGTACTTATGAGATTTTGTTTCAGACAGAAACAAAAAACCAGAACATTTAATACTTTATCAAGTTTAAAAAAAACCCCTACATTTTGCAAATACAGTTGTCTTCCAATCCTGGTGCCATTCCTAACACAAAGAAGTGTACAAATAATTTTTCAGGACTTAAAAATAGGATTGCCATATTCAAGACATCTGAAGTAGCAGATTCAGTTTCTTTCTTTATTGCAGAATTAACAAATCATGGCATTTATAGGAAAATCTATTTCCAAAGACAGCTCTTGGCCCACAGACTTTATGGCTGCTGTTCATTCTTAAATATTATATGATTGTAAATCACAGGATCAGAATGAATAATGTTGTTTCAATTATTCAAATATTGAAACAATATTATTTTTTGTGGCTATGAAGAATTTCTACTTTATAATCTGTTGATAAAAGGTTTTAACAGCATCCTTCTTGTATTGAAACCACTTCAAAACAATATAAAGCATATACTTCAAACACTTACTTTAAAACCAAACAATGTATTTTTATAACTGCACTGTCCCCTACATCATGAATTCTCAGAAACAAAAAGAAGCCAAAACTGATTTTGTGAGATACTTTGTTTTCCCCCCTCCCTATTTCCTTGAGGAAAACACCATTGCTCAACTGTATGGAGAAAATAGTAGAAAAGTAAAAGAAAAAAATAGGAAAAAAAATAGAAAAGTAGTCAATGAATAATGAACTAGATTGCTGCTAAAAGTAAATGTGGTTTCTGTTTATTAGGATGTTGAAATGAGATGACAAACTTGCTCCAAGCATTATAAACACTTTTTAGATAATTGATATAGTAGTAGCTGTGAGTCCACTTTTATTAATTTCAGATTTTCTTTTTTTAATAAAATTTAGTATAAGCTTAGGGTTTTTTTTGGTTTGTACTCCCAAAAAAACCCCACCATTAAAGCTTTTTTTACTCATCCTTGCACCACTAATTTCTTTCCTTATTCTTGCTAACATTTACGCTCAGTTTCTCATGGTGAAATTCAAAATCTTACCACAAAAGGAGGAGCTAAAAGGAAGCAGACAACTGCTCATCTCCCTCCTAAAATATTTACAGCACAATACAACATAAACAAACTTATTTTCAAGACCTTTTATTCCCTCCTCCACTGGACACATTACAAGCTGTTGTGTTGCAAATTCTCTCAAGTATACAAGTTTCTTTTCTATGTTTGCATGGTCTTCAAACAGAATGAGTACACGCCAAAAGGAACTACACAATGTGAAGTATCAAAGGTTTCAGTTGTGAGATTCTACTCTAGAGTAATGCGGAATTTCTTTTTTACTGATCAAGAATAAAATAAATCCATCTATCGAAATATTCTCCCTACAAAGGATAATTTTAAGATTCTTGACCATGAATGTACTCGTTGAGAAAACAACTTGAGCATTTAATGAAAAGAAAAAAAAAAAGAAAAAAGCAGACGTAGTAGATGTTTTATTCCCTGCCTTTGAAAGTTTATGTGGCTTTTCATCTGCCCAAGCTATTAAGAAATATTATTCACTGACTGGATTTTTTTAATGCATTTTGAGGCATGAAAGTTCTGGCAACTTAACTACATTCGTCCCAAAACCTTAGAACAATCTATACTACTTATCGGGCTATAAACAGGCCACAAACTGACAAAGTTCCCTTTATAAAGGCAGACTATTGAGTTTTCCCTTTAAGAAGAAATAAATACAGCTTTGATACTGCAAGCAAATTAATTTTGGGCTCAATTCAACCAGTTGGAATATTAACAAATTATTTGATTCTTGCAGGCACATTGCTGCTGAGAACAAGCGTAGGTAGCCACTGCTCTTCTAGTTTCCTTTCTACAGCTGTATTTCTAACAAGGGATTAACAAAAAGGGGAAATAGCAAACTAACACAGTTCCCTCTATTTTTATATTAGTTAAAAAAAGTTCTATCAAACTTCCATTTACTACTGCATCACTTTGGTGTGCTCAGATTTTACAAGAGAAATGTTAACATTTTCAAGCAAATAGTACAGTATTATTAAAAAAGTCTACAGCAAGAGAAATCCTGGATGTTTACAATTATTAATTTGAACAGTCTATGACTCTATGATACTTGAACTAAGTCTTCAACCAGACATTCTTGTTTTGAATCCAAATAGAATCCTCATTTTCCACCGTGACAGATTTCAAAGATTAATAAACCTGTCAGGTATTACATGGGGCCAGGCATCCTCTACGCCTTGGTGAACTACATCAGAGATGAGGACAATATAAGGCAATGAAATTAAAAATCTGTTTCTGACTATAACTTACAGCATATTGTCTCACCTCCTAACTGAAACACAAAAAATAAGGGCTGGTTATAAAGTGTAAAATTTTGTCATTATGGAGTTCTTACATACTCATTTTTCAGTGAAAGTAGTAATTTTTTATTTTCTACTACACCAATTGTGACACTAGAATACCGCTACACTATAGTTTGTTCAGTGTTACCCAGTATATCTGTTCTTCATTTCCATGACACAAAACACTAAAAAAATAAAAAATTTGTTTTGTGATGACCTCCTAATGATCCATAAAGGTTTACTCTAAGAGTAATGAGAAACTATAAAAGAAGGCTTTCTATATGAAAGTTATGTTAGCTTACCCTAAAAATACCGTTACCGCTGTCCTTACACAAGACTCATCACACGTAAAACATCTCCTTATTCCACAAACAGAATTTCAAAAGTTAACGAAACATACTTACTTGCATTTCTCACTGGATCCTTCAGTCTATATATCAGCATGTATGCATTTGTGGAGCTAGTGGAGATAAGAACAGTTATTTGAATCTATCAGAGAGGGGGACAATATTGACTTCAAAAGCTGTTTTCCAGTAAGAAGCTGTGTCATACGTATTTTAGCAATACAGTAACGAAAACAGATTTTCAAAAATAAGTATCACGTTATTTTAGTGATCTGAAACAGCAGTCAGGATAGTTTTTACAATTATTTGAAGCATCTACTATGCATTTTCAGCTAATATGTTAAGCATATGCATCTTGGCCATTCATTTGATCACACTAAAACACCACCAGAAAGAAGAGTAATATTAGAGTACTACTAACCTTGCAAAAGCACTGGAGTAATAGCCTCTGCTTCCAGAAGATCCACCATATGTTTTCTTAATATCTTCCTGAGTTATCTAATGGAAAATCAAAGTAATGGTTATTTGAGAAACTCGCATTAATCGAGATGTGTTTATTCTCATTAGGAAAAATGGCATTATGTATGTAACACATAATATTAATCATTCTAATTGTTAAAAATATTTCTGCTTATTTGCTGACTGAAAAAAGTATCTGTTTCAAAGTGATCTACCTCTTCATTTTACAATGAATGCAAACAGAATGACTTTTTTTAAAAAGGTAGGAAACACTTATAAAAACGTTATTCAGGTTCTTGATGGCAATAACACTTATGGATACATGTAATATCAGAAATGCCTCAGCAGGACAGGTTTAACAGCACAATCTAGATTGGAACAGATCTACAAATATACTTCTTTAAGCAAAAAATTTTCTTCATATAGATAGAAGGCAAAATTATAAATCCAGTCTGGCTTCTTTATGACCCATCCTCCCCTCACCATCAAAAAGAAACACGCCTCTCACCCAGTGCACAAAGACCCCATACATAAATAAAAAAACCCCTAGAAATTAGTCCAACCAATGAGTGAACCTTATGTATATGGCAGGATATCAGGATGAGACGATGAAACAAAATAAATACTTGAAATACCTGCACATAAAGCCAGCTTCATAATATATATAAGTGAAAAATCACATACAAAAGAAAAACTTATTGGTTCACGCATGAGTACACAAGATAACTAAAAATACTATTTTTACCTTGCTAACATGCTGATCGTTAAAGCTGTACCACTGGTCATCACTAAAAGATTTTATACAGGCATAATAATGGCCACCAGCAGCACTTCCAGAATGAACCATAACAGAAAAGAGCTCATACAGTAAAGAACTCTGGAGAGAGAAGAAAAAGATGTGAGTAAAGATAACCAAATGATCATATTTAAAAAAATTTACAACAACCCAAATGTATAAACTGTTGTATTGTACAAAACAAAATCGTATGACAGCAATGCATTACTGCATTAGACACTGACCAAAATCAAAGCTGTGATTTGCTAAACATTATACAAGAATATGTAATGAAGTAAAAAGGGACTTCCCTTTTCAGTGGTGCAAAGTGAGAGAAAAGACCAAACAACTTTAGAAAAAAACAAACCATGGAAACTGAACTGGCTTAATGCATTACTGCCGCTTCTTTTCTGTACAAGCTCTGAATTTGTGACTTCTTGTGCTAGATAGGTATTAAACATATCTCCACAGAAGAAACAAAGAAATTGGCTTATTTGCTATCACGCTTCTCTGCATTCTCAAGGATTGCTTTTTACCCCTTAATGTATATTGCAAATGAGCAACACCCTATTCAATGCTCATCGGCACTCTGCATTAGTTTCTCTCACAGAACTCTTGAGGTTGCTGTCCTAATCTTTTCTTTTCATAGATCAAAGGTTCAAAATAAAGGGTACTAAGAACATACCTTCTGTGTTGTGTATACATTAAAAAATAAAACTGAACGGTAATAACTCAGACAAGTGTTACAATAATTAACTATTTTTAGATTATATTGAGGAAATGCTCTGTAAATTTCTAGCATATACTGCATCTATTATTAAGATATCCAAACCAAAAAGCTAAAAACATGGCTTGACGGCTAGTTCACCTTGAGAACAAACAGTATGAATTAACTTGCCAAAGCTACTGACAATATTAGGACATGGCATTTGCATTACAGATACATTACAATACTCTGTCCCTGTTGCCATCCAGTGACTATCTAATAATTTCTTTTTTCCAGCTAAGATTGACAGTATTCAGAACATTGATCAAAAAACCCTCTCAAATAGTTTAAGGTCAATGTAAACAGGGACAGGTGTACAGTTTAAAATGCAAGTTGACCTTTAAATGAAACTAACAGTTAGAGCCAAACAGCTTCCTAACAAGTCTGAATAAAAGCTATTGGCCAAGTTTCAAATGAGTTCAATGAGTAACAACCCATACAGTACACATTGTAGACATTACCATAAACCTCACAAAGATTCTTGATGAATTTTGTCTTGGCAAGAAAATTTAATCAGGTTTCTTGAAAATATCTGTTAATCTTTATGTCCCACAGAAGGATGGCTGCTATCCTAGACTGACTTGCTGCTCAATTCCTTTATATTAAACTCAAGATGACTGAATGAATATTTAACATTTAAGCCCATAGCCTCCTCTATATGGCCATTTTTATAAAAACAAGAAACAGGTGGCAAAGATTGATGAAAAATTTCCAATCTTCTCCTACTAAACTGCAAAACACTTTTGCAGTCAAAGGTGGTAGGACCTTTAACAGTTGGCCTCAAAGGAAAATCCATGCTCACAAGACAAAACAGTCTTCGATTTGAGTGTCTGCTGTCAAAACGAGTTATCTGGGAATTCTCAGTCTGACAAGCTGGGACGATCTTTATTCTCAGAGGATCTACAGATCAGTTGCTTTCCTTTGCTGCAGTGTCAATCTTTGGAATTTGATTAAAAACACATGGTCCCACCCCGATATCAGAAGTATTTTTATAATTTACATTTATAGTGCGTTAACCCTGCAACTAAGCACCCACCCTATCAGTCACTCACTGTTCCCCTCCAGTGGGATGATAGAGAATCGGAAGAGCAAAAGTGAGAAGACTTGTGATTGGAGATAATGACAGTTTAATACGTGAAAGAAAGCACGGAAAAAAAAAAAAAAAGGTGCAATGATGCAAAGGCATTACTCACCACCTCCCACCAGCAGACCAAGGCCCAGCCAGTCTCTGAGCAACAGCTACTTTAAAAAGCCCCCAGTTTTTACTGCTGAGCATGACATACATGACAGGGCATGGAATGTTCCTCTGGTCAATTCAGGTCAGCTGTCCCAGCTATGTCCCCCTCCCAGCTTCTTGCCTACCTCTAGGCCTACTCATTGCAGGACCAGAATGAGAAACAGAGAAAGCCTTGGCGTTGTGCAAGAGTTAATGTGCTGGTGTGCTACAAACACTGTTTTAGTCACAAATCCAGAACAGAGCACCATACAGGCTGCTATGAAAAAAAAAACCAAACCAAAACTAACTCCCTCCCAATCAGACCCGGTACAACATTTTTTTAAAACATACCTTTTCACTGCCAGCTTTAGAAAGTTTTTCTGCTGCACTATTGCTTTCGAGGCAGATTCCTTCATCAACTCCATCATCATTAGAAAAATCATTGCTCATCTGATCACTGTGACAACTGCCTTCGTTTTCAGCTCCACTATCAGTGCAACTCTCAGTCTGGGGAGACTTCTTAAAAATAAAACATACATACTAATATTATACAACATTTAGTTACACGGAACAAGAAATAATGTGTTTGTGAACTGAAAAAAATCCCCATCTGCAAAACAATGAAATTCCTCAAAAACCTAGAGACCTCTGCAATTCAGCATCGAGAATGCACTTGTTTCTGTTAGTAACTGTCTTCAGTCTACCTCTTGGATCAGTATTTTCTTGTGTTGAGTACAACTGAATGGTAATTACCTGATCTCATACTTAACAAGATTATATTTGTTACTAGCCTATTCTATTTATCAATTAATTCAACTAAATACCTGGAGGTCGAATACCAGAGAGTAAATCCTATTGCAACATGGCCCAGATAATCAGAATTGATTTGACTGGAAATATTTTCATCCACAGACTTTTTTCCATTTCAACTCACTGGACAAAGTATTACAGTAAGACTGATTAGTGTTCTATTTGCTTAAAAGCATTATGTCAACAATGCTATGAATGCAGTTAATTTAGTCAGTATATTCACCTCTTACCTGATCCTCTTTCGTCGGGATAATTCTTTTGATTTTCTGACAGTTATTAATTTTGTCTCAAGTTTTAACTCCCAGATTGATCTTCATTATCATTTAGCCCCCCCCAGTAACATGTTGAGAGGTCTCAAATTGCTTAAGTGGCACACTTCATAAACTAAAGGTTTGTACAGGGTCAGAAAAGCCCCTCCATAGGCATATCAATGGATTACGTACTTCTCTTACACCACTACAAGCCAGCAAAATGACAAAGTTTTCAGGAATAGAGTTCAATGAATAAATTTAGTCTTTAATGCAGAAAGTACATTGAATACTTTTTGGCGAATGTAACTACACAATACGCATTAATTTTGGCCAAAACCAAAAAGTCAGAAGCGAGAATATGCAAGTGAAAAATAACATATTTAGAAGTCTAATTTCTACAGCATACTCAATGTTGTGAGTCAGAGGGAAGGATCACTAATCATTCATGTTTTCAGGTCTAACCTCAGTGTTCAGAGTTTCAAAACTTTATACCATCTTTTGTGATCAAAATACACTCAGCCACAACTTTAAGAAACAAGCTTCATTCTGGATTTACAGCATATGTAGAAGTCCTGAGACTTGTGCTTTTAAATCACTCATGTGACAATATAAGAAATCATAAAAAGCTTATTTATTGAAATATGAAAACCCTGTAGTGATTAGAGAACATGCTTCCTTTCCAATTTAACAAAAAACCACATGGACAGATTTAAAAACTTCAAATTAAAATATTGCCATGGCTAGAGAACATTTTATGTAGATGAATGAAGTTGTTGAAATGGGTTTATTAGACTGAAGTTTTCATTTTCTTATTGAGAAACGTCAATAAAGTTAAAGACTTCTCTGAAACCAAACACATTACCTCATCTTCAACGTCGATGAAGACACTCATGTCTAACTCCTCAGGAAAAGTCATACGATCATTGAGTTTAATTCTATGCATAGTGGTATAATCGAAGTCAAATCTCTTCAGCTGTAATGTCAGCAGGTATGGAAAATGCAAGAACCGCAGACCCTAAATGAAGCAAAAACAAGATTATGCTACCATTGTTAGGATTGGTATATACCGGAAGTAATTTTCACAAATGATTTGGACAGTCTTTACCTTCCTTGCATCGCATTTCTTCTTACATCGTTCACAAAAATACTGATTGGGGCCATCAAGAATCTCAGGCTGAATGAAAGCATGCAGTGCTTCTTCCTAATAACGAAAAGATGTTACCTGATTTTTAAAGAATGTTTACTATGTAGGTATAAATCAGAATGATAAATTTACAATGAGATCTCAAACACATGCAAATTGTTTCAATTAAATCTACAACCCAAATCTGATTGACATAAGCTTTGATACAGACACAAAGTCAGTTAAAATATGAAGAGAAACTGACACTTCTACCAAGCCCAAGGTTAAACAGTCAAACCACAATTACTGATAACTATTTCATTCAGTATTTGATGAATCCAAATTGTCTTGCTTATTAATAAACATACAATATAGAACAACATTTAGTCCTGTTATCTTGCACATCACATTTAGTCATGTCTGTTCAGTCGAGTAATGTGAAAACAAGTCTATTATTTAACGTCACTTTGGCCCTGTCCTCCAAGAATTCTGACATGGTTCTTCTGCATTTCAAGAAGAATTTTGCCCAACAGATAGCATCCAATAATTGCTGGGGTAAGGGAGAGATAGCAGGAAAAAACATTACTCAATTCCTCAGTGCCCTGCCTGAAGATAGCCTTAGTCCCATTCTACAAAGCGACTTCCATATTTGAAGATAATACTTTTAAGTGAAAGGTGGGGAAAGGACAAACTGACAGTGTTTGAGCTCCACACCAAAAAGAGTGAGAATCAGATATGGCCATCTCATCTAGAGACAGAATAGGTTCCTAGTGTAAACTTTGAGGCAACTGACCAATAACTGGAATTTTGTCCTCTGATGGCTGCCTAAAAGTTTGGTAACTGATGCTTAAATCCAGGAGTTTAATGATTTCTACTTTGCTCCTCTTTACTGCAATCAATACTCAAAATGCAACCAAATTGAGCATTAATGCTCCATGTAGTATAATTTGAAACAATGGTATTGCACATAAGTTGTATATACTTGAGAACGAACTTGTTCAAACAAAATTCACTAAGACTACCAAAATGGGTTTAGTGAAGAATTTTACCCAGAGTTTTTTAAAGTTAAAAACCTTTAACCCAATCAGCTTGTAAGCCCACAGGCTCTGGGTTTCTGAACTCCAAGTAGAATCCAGAAGTTCTCTGTTCAGCTATAGAGGTAAAAACAAGTACAACTTGCATGTTTAGACATTCAGTTTAAAGCAAATAAGATCAACAGAAACAATGGCTTTTAAAACCATCATCTCTTATGCAGCTGTTCCCTGAAGTCTGAATACGCAATAGGGGGCTTAACTGGGCCTCACCAATTGTAATGTGGCTGGCACAGAACTTAAGCCGCTATCTAAATCACACTGTTTGATAGGCCACAGTTTACAAGGAACACAAAGGAAATCTCCCCAAAAACCTCCAATTCTTCCCTTCTCCCTTCTTTATGAAAAACCCAAGAAGTAGCAAGAACAATAAAACAAATGCTTTCCAAAAGCTGTTGCTGTTGTAGGAGAAAGGACTTTTTTAAAAAAGGACTGTATTCCAGGTGACAACTACTCACAAATGAAAAATGTGCTAAACTCAACAGAACAACAGTACACTGAAGGCAGTCATCACACATCACCATTTTTGGATCCAGCCAGAAAAGCCTTTGATCAGCCCTCAAATCACAGCTGTTGGGCAGAGAGACTCTCTGAACTGAACTGCCATCTATATACATACTTCCTTAAACACTACAGAGGCTGAGCTGCTTTTCACTCAAGCGCAATGTACTGCCAGTGTTCAGTAAGATTGTGCGCTGAGATATGAGGCATCTCATTCTAAACGGTAAGAAAGAAGACTAAGCAAGTTAAAACCCCACTTAAAATGGAAGGGAAATAATGAGATTACTGCATTTTGACTATTCTGTAAAACAGTTTAAATAGTTCTGAATATTAATTCCTTAAACAAAGACAAAGAAAAATAATAACCTACATGGAAAACATGAAACCCAGACACCTTCACATAGTGCATAGTGTCCACAGAACTATCTGTTATGGACCAAGTGCCAGTTAAGCCAATAAAAAAAAAATAATGTATTTCAAGCGTAAGAAAAATCGCAATTAATGCATCACCATGAATATGAATGAATGGAAATGTACGAATGATGGGACATAAGTGGTTATGTAATGTTTACAGACTGCATGATGTGCAATTTAACAAGAAAACATACTAAAAGTTTCCACATGGAACAAAGCGATGGACCTTCAGACCTCCCAAAACTGAATGAAGTATTATAACATTACTCTTGTGGTTTCACTGCTTACCACAGAGTGAGCTGTGCTTTGAAAAACCTGATAAAAAACTCTTGAGAATTCCACTATTTTTGAGCTATGTGAATATCCACGTATTTTTCAATACTTATAAAGGGAACATCACTGTTCTTCAGGTATACTTATTTATGTCTCTTCTGTTTTTCTCCTATCTAATCTTTACACTGAAGTGAATTCTGATGATGAGGATGTTTCTTAATGCAATTCCTATTTAATACAGTTCACCATTTTCTACTCTGACAGTTTACTCAGCAAAACCAGTGATAAAGCTTTGTACACTGCACAACCTACCACATGCCATCCCCCCCATTTTAGTGCAACTCAACTTCAAAGGTAACATTTATTTAAAGTAATCTTCAAAGCAGTAATGATTATGTGGTCTTCAAGCTAGTAAGAATTTCCACCATTCCCAATACATACACACACTTCAAAATATACCATAAAGGATCAAGCAATAGATTAGTATGACAAGAGCTATTTAAACTTCTTTATAGTTCACAAAAACAGAAGAACAATATAAGCTGAGAGACTTCTGGAGTTCTTCTGATCCTAACTCCCTGCTCAAAGATGGTCCAATTTAAAGCAAATTGCTCAGGACCTTGTCCAGCCAAGTTCTGAGCAGATCCAGGTTTTAATATTCTAAGATTCCTAACACTCATCATACTAAAATGCCAGAACAAACAGCTCAAACTAATTTCTGTCTGGCTAAAGATATACACGTATTACACGCTCTTCTTCATAAAAATGCATTATGATCTAGTCAGTTGTCCAACAGGTATCTTACTACAAGCATTTATATAAAACCTGCAAACAGGAGCAGTAGAACCTTAATAAAGAGTTACACAATAAAAAAAATAAAAACCTTGGGAACTAATTGCCATCTCAGATTTTCAGAGCTCATCTACTTTTCCAACATCCAAAGAACATGCATAAGACCTTGTTGTTACCAATCTAGCTTTAAAAAAAAAATAAATGTCATATCATCCATATTTTAACTGCTTTCAACAGTTTTAGTTTGGCAATGACACCACAAACTAAGTTCACATGAAGTCTAAATTAACTTCTACCCAGATACTCTACTTGTATGCATACTTATACCCTTAAAAGAAAAGCTAACATACAAAAGATGGTGAAAACTAACGACACTTAATGAAACAGAACCGAGATTTGCTAACTCTCCAGAATACTTATATTATTACTAGTCTTCTGGTGTTAGAAAATATTTTCCATTGTTTTCTAGTAATGTAATTCCAGCATGTGAGCTAGTTCCCCAGGAAATAAAGTGTAACAGTATCCTTCCCAGTTCTTCAATGTTCCCACGTATTTAAGAAACAATACATACATATTTATAGATAAATGCAACATTTGAGCTATCTACATTCTTTTGTTAGTACACAATGTCGAACAGTGGGATAATACACTTTATGTGGCATTCTACAGATTAACCTTACTTGAAGCTCATACATCCATTCTCTCTTATTAGAAAGTAATGGAAAATCACTTACCTCTAACTAGAGTTCTTTGAAGGTAGTATCCTCCTTAGATCCCCTATCTTGGGTTGTGTCGCCTGCTGCAAGTTCCCTTAGGAGCTGACTAGCAAGGTCTAAAAAGTTTTGCATTCCCTTCTATAAGCCCTATTAGCGCATGTGTGAAGTTTTTGATTTCTCATACCCTTTTACCTACACCTACTAAATCACCATAATCTATGGATCAATGGAGGATACTACCTTCAGAGAATTCCATTTAGAAACAGGCGATTTTTCCCTTCTCCAAAAGCAAGTATCCTCCATATCTCCCCACTGTTGAAGACTACAAAACTAAAAATTACATCTGCTATAGATAGTACAAATGCAGGGAGGAGAATCAACTGAATATAATCAGAATACGAACTAAAAAAGCTCAAAAATTGAAGCATCAATACAAATTGCAACCACATATGTCTGTGTAACTGAAATCTTAAGATTATTTTCCTCAATGTAGAAAAGACAGTAAATGCTGATTTTCAGTATCAAATACTACTAAAAGTAACCTGGTATTTATGTTTGTAATTGTTCAAGCTTTCTGTGTTTTTACAAATAAGTCTTTTTTTCAGCATTCCGCTATAGACTTCTCTACTAAAGAAAAAAAAAATCCAATTTGAGACAAATGTACAAGGCATTGTTAAATGCAGAGTACAACTACATGAACTGCAGAGTTTCCAAAAATAGATAAGATTTTCATTACTGAATAAAAATTATAACAAAAAAATTTTGGTTTAGGGAATATTTCTAGAAATTACTTTTAAAGCTGAGAAGGGAAGTCATCCACATAAAATATTTATCTGTATCAATGAAATGGCAGCTCAATATATGGCTTTTATTAGCCGGGTAGTTTAAAATAAATTTAATGCAATCTTAGAAAGAATTCAAAGACCTTTAACTTGAATCCTTTTTGAGAGATCACTGTCCCTCCTCTTTAAATACCAATCCTGAGAAGTAGTAAAGTTTGACAGTATGAAGTTCTTTGAACCTACACTGCACCTAATTCTAACAACTTTTTTCTTAACAGAATTACTGTTAAGAATTACAGACTATTAGTGCCAACATACTAAATACAAATGGAAAAATATTTTATGTATAGTAAGTAATCGTGGTAAGCCAATTACACGATGAGTGTTCATTTAAAACAACCATTTCCTGAAAGACTTGTTTGATTTATTCTTATTCTTTCTTACCACTTCATCTATAATACAGGTAATTTAAGCCACAACAGTGGAATTCCACAGTTTGTAAAACAAAAAAAAACTTCCACAGATTTACTACGCAAAATATATGCTTGCCAACATCAGTAATGCTGGAGCAAAAGTGACCAAGAACACTGATATACCATAGGATTTTTTATTATCATTAAATTGCTTATTAAAAGCATATGGTATTTGAGAAGTGAACTTTAAAAAGCACAGCAACAACATGGTAATTAAACTAAAAATTCTAAGCCCACGTTCTGTTCTTTCACTACAATTCTCAACAACACTATGAAAATTTAGCAGATGTGCCAATAAAGAGAAGAAACCAAATAAAACTTAGTGATCTCATAAAAGTATCTTGAGTAAATGCTGAAGGTTTTATCAGGAAGAAAATAATTGATTACTGCAGCCTTCAGGCAATAAAGTTGCATTTCCCCTCCCCTTATACATGCACCAGTAGGACTCATTGAAGGGCAAAAGAAAAACAAACAAACAAAAAATAACCCAAAAAGCCAAAAAAAATCTTCTAGAACTTGCTAGCTGGTTCACTGCACAAAGACGAACACCCCAAGATGGAGTATCTAGGATGATACTTACCACGTAACAAATTATACCACTGTCGCATTATGTATTCTATGTGTGTATGGATGCACTATTAGTCAGCATAATAGTACACACCACGCTAGCAAATGCCTGGTTGGAGCCGTACGGCCGGATGACCAAAGGAATATCCAGGTAAGTGTCGATTCTCCAGCCTTCATAGCCACATTCTAGACATCTTACATAGTCCTTCAGTTTGCCTTGGTACAGCTGATTTATAAGATCGGCCTGAAACAAACAGATATTCAACAGAGCTTTAAACAAATGAAACAAAACATATTTCCTTTGTTTAGTTTTACAAGAAAATGCCTTTTTTAAAATTCAGAGTGAATTGCATAGCTACACAGTAAGACTACAATTCCCACTGCACAAATCATGTATCAAATGAGTTTCTCAAACCACTTTATGTAAGCTTCACAGTATGCTTTTATGGTCATATCTTAAGAGTAACTGAAGAACTACCAAAACTGAAATTTGTGTTTTAAAAACAAGCCTGATCTTGTGGACATTGTCAACAGACTCACTGATAACTATAGTCCTTCCCTGTGTCTCTAGAGGCAGGTGCAGAATGAAAAAGCAATTGACAATCTACAAATCTGACAATTGGCCTACAACAAGTTGGCCACTTATCAGAAGCCTGTGTAGCATGTGTTGGGAACATATTCCTACCTATCCTTCTTCTACATTAGGAGACTGGCTTGAGCTCTAAGAGCCCACAAAGTAGCTTCCTTGCTGTCAGTACTTACTAGGCTATCACAGGAGTTACACAATCACTTTCTGCACTTTGAATGAAAAACAAGTATTCAGAGTTCAGGATATTCCCCTTTTAACTGGGGAAGGAAAACACAAGCAACACACCTCTCAAAAGCTGCACATTATAGCAGCTTAACTATTGCAGCAAGCAAGAAAACTGGCAACTATTGTAGACTTTCAATAACCTTGTATTTAAAATTCACTTAACATTTGTCACAATCTTCCTTAAAAAACCCAACAAAACTCACAACAATACCACACTGCTAAATGAACAGAAGAAAGTTTTTACACAATTACCTGTTCTGTTTGCTTCCATTTCTGCTCCAAAGCATCAAACATGACTCTACAAAGCTCCTGTACATCATGTTGCTGCCATGCTGTTAGAAATTAAAATTAATCTTAATTAAAACCAAAGATGTCACTGGCCCCAAAATTCACTTCTGGGCCTGTGTTCAATTCCACAAGCCACTGCCTTTTAAGTTAAAAAAATAAGCGGGCAGCTTGTTCACAATGTGTATGTATAAACAAAAATTGTGCACATAAGCAAGAATATGTAAAAAGCATAGAAATGCTAATACGGACTGTTATAAAATAAACTGTTTCTGAATTATCTCCCACTTTGCACTGATCCTCTAAAAATATCTCCTTTTCTTAGTAAGTGTAAGGACATTGAAATGCAACTCCTTATCATCATGTGATTACTCCATGGAAAAATCAGCAGGGTATGTGACAATTACAATACAAGTGTCAAAAAGACAAACACAGTGTTTGATTTTATGGAATTATCCACACCATATTCTACCAAAGTGGAACCAGTACAGTTAACATCTATGATTCAAAATAGATGCAAGTTTCTCATAAAGAGCTACTTCTAGGAACAATTAACAACTGTAATGATAGCTGAGTTACAAAAATATAATGTTTTTTACTTTAACAGCCTAAAACTCACAGACATAATTTCTTTTAAAATCAAACATACGCCACAACGTACCCATTTAGGGCTATTTTGTTTGCACTGAAACAAAGTAGATTTAGGCCCCTAAAAGGCAGCTGCCAAAGCAAATCACACAAGTATAATAGCTGCATATTACCCTCACTACTATCCCATCCAAAACTCCGTGTAACGTCTGTTGTTTCAATTGCTCTTTTTTTGCTGGTCTGCAGTAAAACAAACAGTCTTTGAAGCTGGTAGGGGATACTCGTCACAGGATCCTCTTCAGATTCTTCAAATTCCCATCTATTCACAACACAATATATTTGACAATTAAAAATGCTTTGAAAACATCACCCAAAAGGCCTTCAAATTAGCATTTATTACACCTCAAGAGGTCTGCCAGATTATAGAGGTTAACTGTAGCTCTGTTTCTTGGGAAAAGTCTAAGTAAATTGCTTTCCATTTCTGCAGCAAATGACGATACTATTCTTTAAGTGTACAAACTTAACACAAACAAATGAAATAGTGTTGAAGCCATTCACAGCACAAATACAGACATGAAGTACAGTTAGTATCAAACTTGAAATTAAGTTTGATGTTTTCGAGATGGGGTAAATTCTTTAAAAAGCTTGTTCATGCCACAACCAATAACTTATCTCAGTATTTTACTAAAAATCTGAGGCTTTTAGGCAGACATAATTTATAATAGTTTATCCAGCTTGACTTGGAGTATGTCTTTCAGTACTTTCAGGAAATTTTACAGGAGGAATTCAAAAGGCTCTCCTACCAACATATACCAGGACAAATTTAAGAACAGGTTTTGCTTGTATATACTCACTTATATAATGCATTTCTAAATTCAGGAGTCATGAAAAGTGTTTGTAGAAGGCTGTTCAAGTAACAAGTCATTGCCTGATTAACTAGCCCCACATAACCTAAAAATACAAGCAGAATGAGATGGAAATAAGGCAAATAGATGGGAAATCACTTTAAGAGTTAAAACATATGACAAGAAAATGATTTTGTGATAATGTTTATTTAAAAACTGCATCCAGCTGTTGACATTTATTGTTATCTGCACTACAAAAATTGAGGGAATATTATAATTGCTCACTTCTGAGAGCAACAAAGAGTTTACACAACAGAAATAATTTCCTTGAATGACACCAAAGCTGTTTTAGTGATGATGAATTATGTTTCACAATAATAACCCAATAATAACCAATATTTAATGTTGAACACTACACCAATGGGGATAGAGGTAACTGAAAATATTTTAACAGTTGATTTCAGTATTTTACAACAGAATCCAGAATTTGTTAAGAAAAAATATGTACTAGCTTACTTACTGTCTGATGTTAACTAAAATTATCCTTGTTATAATGTAAATACAATTTACATCTGCATTGGTTTGCACTATCATCTCAGAACTAAAAATAAATGAAAAAAATCTTTAAATTGCCCACACATGTGTATCTTTTAAAACATTCTCCCAGAATAAACGATTAAAACAGCTACTAAAAATCAGTCTCATTTTTATTAGCTGAGAAGGAAGTTATTTACTTTTTTTATCTTACTGTCATTTTCAGATTTCCTCCAAAATATACAGCATTAACAACAGCTGCTAAGCGAGCAGCATATCCTGAAGCATAGTGTAATAAAGAAATTAAATATGCCTATTTATACTCTGAAGCTCTTAGTAGGTACTAAAACAAAAACACCTCATCTCAGTTCCATAGTAGTAATGAAAAGGCAGCTCTTCCCTTCAAAACACAGACATTTTATTTGAAGAGACTGAGTTAGAACTTACATACTTTATTTATTAGTTTGCTCTACAGAGATCACCCACGCAGTTATATTAAGTGAAAAAAAGCACATGTCAGAAACTTTTTTTTGTCTCTCAAAACAATCTTGAACACACATGAATTGGTATAGTATGAATGTGGTCTTTCTGTCCACTCAACAAATTTAGTATCAAAGGAGTTTGTCTCATTACAGAACTATAACTTGCTGTCTCCCCCTGCACAGCGAAGGCCCCCAGACAGCCTCCTGGGACCTGCCCTGGCATTTCTCTGCGAGGCAGAGCTGCGCTTCCCTTCCAGAGGGAGTCTCTGCTTGCTGGTGGGGAGCCAGGCAGTGGAGGACCAACCTCATGGGCAATCGTGGTTCAGGCTGAGAAACCGCAACCAGAGACTACAGGAGGAAGATTTGATTTAAGACACGAAGTCAGAGATTTGGCAACAAGCCCCTCTGTAACAGAGCATGAAGCATTCATTAAGCTGTGAGTGTACACACAGCTTGAGGCGAGTACTTTCTGGTAACACAATTGTGACTCCTCAACTAGGAACACAGCAGCAAATCAATACTGAAAAGGAGGGGCCCTGACAGAAAGTTTGAACTGCACTGTCACAAGAAAAGGATGGGATATTCCCAAAGTGATACAAGAATACTGTAGAAAACATGATGGAAAATGTATTTGTGATGTTGGTATTTTAAAATAAATTGCATTTAATTTCAAAAACTCTGTAAGTGCTGCTATTTGAAAATATGCTAAATAATTACAAATTAGCATTGCCTTTAAAAGAGAGAACACTATACCTGTCTCCGATTTGCTCAGGACTGAAGAGTAAGAGTAGCTTTGACTGACATAGTCATTGGTACAGCCAACAGAGCCTTCTCTTGGAAGAGGACCTATAAATCTGTCTTGCGCACTGTCATCTGTTGTACCTGACTCCTCCTAAAAACATAAATACAGTGATTTTATGCAAAATTAGACAACAAAATTTTCTTGAAGCGCCTACAAGTTTTACTTCTTTCTCTCATGGCTAAGAAATCAATTTTGTTAGCTTATCACACAATTTTTACAAAATTGCATTTATACAGTTGCTTGAGTAACTTTAATTTGCCCTCCAAATTCTCAAGCCCTTGAGAAATCATTCTTTGCATGAGGAGGAGCAAATGCCATTTAGAATCATGGAATCAATCATCTAGGTTGGAAGGGACCTTGAAGATCTAGTCCAACCATCAACCTAACTCTGACAAAAAAATAATTAAGAAATAAAAATCACTAAACCATATTCCTGAGGACCATGTCAACCTGTCTTTTGAACACCTCCAGGGACGGTGCCTCAACCACTTCCCTGGGCAGCCAATTCCAATGTGTGATAACCTTTTCAGTGAAGAAATGTTTCCTAATATGCAATCTAAACCTCTCCTGGTGCAACTGGAGGCCATTTCCCCTTGTCCTATCTCCTCTGACTTGGGAGACGAGACTGACCCCCCACCTCTCTACAGCCTCCTTTCAGGTAGTTATAGAGCATGATAAGGTCTCCCCTCAGCCTATGAACAACCAGACTGAACAACCCCAGCTCCTTCAACCTCTCCTCATAAGACTTACTCTCCAGACCCCAATATTTAGAATACTGTAGTATTTAGGATACTGTATAATCAGATACAGTACCACAGTGCATACAACAAGCAAGTTCACAATTTAGCATTTTCTATGTCTCAAGTCTCAATGCACTGAAATACAGAATGGTGGTTTGTTTTTTTTTTTCAGGTATAAAAATAACAATTCTCTGCTCTTTCAGAATCACTCCCAAATTCTGACCTTGTACACAATTACTTAATCATGGGGTTCGGTTATTTCTTCCTCTTTTCAGGTAATTAAGTCCACAACAAAGGCTAAGTAGGCCAGTATTATCCTGATATAAGAGCTGAGTAATAATTATCACTAGCCTATACAATCCCTGATTTACATAAACAGAAGCTGTGGTTATTTTTCACTGCATCACATATTTGAGAAATATGAAATTTCAAGTATTTTCTTACGGCAGACAATTGGTGCTAGCTACAATGACAACGCTTCTTTAATATATGCATACTTTTTTTTCTTAAAGGTAAATTTTGAAGTAGTTAACTGCTGTTGATACAGGACTGCCATTTCTGAGAATTCTGTCAGAAAGGCCTAATATTGCTTTCAAACACTCAGAGGAAAAGGATTAGGTGTATGACCAAACCGTTATTGTTAACACTTATCTCTACATATGTCAAAGATATAATTAATTATATAACCTTAGAAAATTACTCACAGTAAAACATTACATAAATATTTGACAAGCATGAATAAAAAGTGACAGTAAATCATTATTAATGGAATTAGTCTTACTTGGGAGAAACCTAGAAGTACAAAATAATAGTCAAAGTCTGTTGAGAAGTTCCCTGAAGAAGTCATTGTATGAAATACACAGTCGTATTTTATTTCATTTTCTGATTACACAATAGTGATACACAGAACATATACGTCTCTTCTCCCAGTTTAGCTGAGCAAAGATTTTACTTACCGGCATTATATGAGGCTGCTCACCATCTTTGTCTGTTAAGTGCAGAAAGTTCTTCTTCCCTGGCTCAAAACCAGCATCAAGAATAGTTTTGTCACTGTTCTGATCTATTGGAGTCTGCCAAAAAAAGGGCAAAAAACCAACATTTTCTTTTAACAGACCTATATACTATTACACAGAATCACAGAACAATATGGGGCTGGAAGGGACCTCTGGAGATCATCTAGTCCAACCCCACTGCCAAAGGGCACCAAATTTGGTGCACAATTAACAGACTGCATCCAAGTATATTGGTTGAAATAGCCCTGCTCTGACACACTAAGATGAAATGAAAATAAATAATTATCCAGGTATAAACAAAATATACTAATCATTAATACTGAAAGAACTTGAGAACGGTTTAATACAGTGTAAATTAAGTATTAAAGTACGGTTAACTATTTAGAAGTTGGTTAATCTATTCATGAGTCAAGACACCGATGTACAAGTTTCTTGCAGAATATCAAACCATCTAGGGTCCTATATAGCTTGCATACTTTTTTTTTTAAAGAGAAAAAAAGTTCAGCAAGGATAAACATGACCTGAAAAACAAACATCTACTCTTAAGGAATCTTACACCGATTTACGGTAAAATAAAGAAGCAATAATAATGATAATGATGAGGATAATGATAATAAGTTTTCTATTATAAATTCAAATAGGTATAAGAAACATGAAAAGCCACTACACAGCATGCTTCTGTTGAGAAGAAAACATTTCTCAAACAAGACCGCAGGAAACATAGGGGTTAATTATGGGTATTATTATTATTAAAAATGTGTACTGATATTGAAACGTGGCATTACATCTGAATGATCATATTAGTTTCTTTTGTTAACTGATAAGTGTATTTAATCATTAAAGAGCACATTTTGAGACTAAAATGTAGATTAATACAAAATAAAATTCAGCTAAATCAAGGGACGTGTCAATCTGCTCTGGTGCACCAATGACAAATTTTTACAGGAATTAAATGAGCACTACACCATACAGACAGCACTATTCTACAATGTGAAGACTTAAACATTTGCTATGAAGAGGAAATAAGAATTTTGCCATACCGTATCAGTTACATTATCTCCATTTCCCCACACTAGATCAAATGTTCCATTCACGTAGCCCACTTTTGAAGCCACATCTTCAAACAGCCTTTTAAGTGGTGTGGAAGCTGGCAGGTTCAGGGTAACCCGCTCATTCACTGTCTTGGAATTTGTGGTATCTTGTATTATACACAGCACCCTGGGTTCCTCAGCAGCACTTTCCACCTGAAATGACAGCAGGCAACAAAATCAAAACAAGACTTCATCAGTAAAATGTGGTATACTTTTACAGTCTAGGAATCTTAAAACTGGACTGTATTTTTGAAAGAAAGCATAAGAAAATTAATAACCTTTCAGTTTTGGGACCCCTATGTAAAAAGAAGTGTAATTTTCATAGAACAAGAAGGAATTTGGATGGGTGGATTACTGTGTAGAAAGTGCTCAAGTTCCGCACAGAATTTCAGCCAGCAAGCAGATCGCAGACTGCTTCAAATCAACATTGCAAGCTGATATTTTGATTTGACATGATTATAAATCCTGCAGAGGTATAAGTATACCTTTTGTGATTTTTAGGAACGCAACCCAGGAGATCTGCAAGCTTCCAAATCATCTTGGAGCTGACCATTAAACCAAAAAAGTTTCTTTTTTTTTTTTTTTGCATTAAACAACAAAAAAGGCATTTTACCAACCCTGAAACCTCAGGAAGTCAGTTTTAAGCACAATCAACTAATTCTCTCAATTATCCCAAGTTGTAGAATGATCAGGAATAACTAATGTTTAAACGCAGGTCACATAAGAAAGCATCAGGTCAGTAAAGTGATTAATCAATTCCCAAGGACTCAGCCTTTTCAACTTGTAACACACAGAAAGCATTAGTAATGCACATCAAAGCACCCAAATCTCATTCTGTGGCTCAAGTGCACATCACCTCATGCAGTGCTATCATGATTTTCAGTGAATGCAAACATTAATAAAGAGCAAGAACTGTGTTCGTGCTAAAACTGTCAGCCCTATCATAAGCTTTTTACAGCACATAAAGAACTAAAGAAAATATAAAGAACTTTAGCATCCTTTGTTGTATTTCTATACAACCAGCCTGGCAACACACATGACCACCGTCAAAGTGGTACAGTGCCTTATGAGAGCTCTTGCATCATAAAATCTTTTAAAAAGGAACATAAATGTTTTAGCTCGTGCTGCATCCCTTCATTTTACAAAATTTCAAGACCAGTTGACAGTCTTCACACAACTATAAAATAAAATGTTAGCTGACTACACTGTCTATTGGTGCCATCATCAGAAAAGGACAAATAATCTCCCCTCCCACTCTGTATTACACTAGTTCGCTTTAGACTGTGATTTTTCTTAAGACTTTAAAGTCCAATTTATCTTTGTTTATCAAATGTAACGTGGAAATCTTCATTAACTACATGCTCAAAAATTTCCATTTCCAGCAAATCTGCAATACTTTATCTTCATACATTTAGTCTTTACTGGAGAATTTTAGGTTTATGAAGTACTTTCCAAGAAGACAGAAAAAACTATTTCTGAAACAGTAACGACACACTAAGAAGCTAACACAATTTAGAAGTCAAAGTAATTTTGACATTATATCCTCATTTTCATCCACAGCTCCCACAGAGACACACAAGGCTGTACTTGAATAAACTGAAATTAAATTTCACTAGTGATTACTTCTCCTGGGTTCTTTTCTTTAGATTTCCCAGCAGAGGTTCATTCTTCAATTTTTTTATTTTTTTTCCTAAACAACAGCACACAATTTGTCTCTCTCATTGCATGGTTACAAAATAGAAGATGAAGCTTGTAGCCTAGTTCAGAAGAAATCAAGAAAGTAGACCCCTGGACATGAGCAGCAGCCAAAACCCAACAAACTCATAAGATCACCTACCCTAATGCCCCAGAAATGGTAAAACAGTGCAAAGATGATAAGAGGCATTTGCTACTATTCATACAGCTTCTTCAATGAAAATGTAAGTTAACTCAGATTTAACAATTCCCACTGATCCTGCAACTTGACCTGCTACTGTATACAAGCATGTCAGGTATAGAAGTTCTCCGCTGGAGACTCAATCTCTTGTTGTCCTACTGCCTTTACATAACTAACACTTTACCTCCCCTCCTCTCTGCAGAAGATACCTATAAATTCAACTCCTACTCACGCTTCCTCTACTACCTTTGATAGTGGATCAGTTGTGACTCATAGTGGAGCTGCTACTGAAAATAATTAGACACACAGTATCTGGCGGATGGAAATAACATTAAGCGAACAAATTATAGAAGATTGCAGAAGATTTGCTGGTTGCATTGCTGGATGTTCCACATCAAACAAATCCTCTCTTCCTTGTTCACAGATGTAATTCTGACAGACTGAAGTGGTTTAACTCTGGGTTAGTACAGCAGAGGGTATTAAGCCATCATTCACGCTGCCACTGCTACAAGTTGCTCACAGTAAATAGATACAGCAAAAATAACCTATTCATGGCAAGTATTCAAAAATACCATCTGAACTATCGGAGAACACAAACATCTTGTTTGTGGCTACTTTACTATAAAAAAAAATAGTGTAAAAGACAATACTGGCCAGTGACAGGCCTCAAAACTACTTTGACCAGCTGTTATCAAACTGAGTGCACAAAGTAAACACAAAACTTAACTTTAGTCATTGCATAATCTGATATATTATGACAGCTACAAGATTCCTTTTTTTTTATGAAGAGCTACAAAGGGCCAAAACCACATACCAGCCTAAAAGCATATGAACACATACTCAGCTTGAAGCTTCTACTGTTAAGACTGTACTTAATACGTACATAATCTTTGTATTCAAGAACATGCACAAAAAAATTCAACAGCTCATGCTCACATTAAAAAATAAACAAAAGCTACAGACAGCATCATGCTCTAACTACATATCTTGGTCATCATTTTACAAAGTTGATTTCATCTGTCTACCTGTGAAAATTTCTTCTTCATTTCAGCAAAGATACTTTGTCTGCAACTCCAAAACATATCCTATAGTATATAAAAACAAAATTAACAAGTCATGATTCTTTACAAGAGTAAATTGACTTTTTTCTTTGCATAAAGTCAGCTTTATATTATAAGTAAAAAGATTATTACTGAGTTCTAAACCACCATTCACAGAGTAACTTCAAAAAGAATAGCCTCCAAATATTTTTACAAGTTACCTATTAACATGAAGTACAGTGTACACTATTTTAACATTTAAATTGTCATAGGAGTAGCATTACATAAAATATTAGTTATGTTATAATGACAGACTAAGTTTCATAAAGTAAAAGAGTGGATAAGAAAATGTAAACAAAAATAAAAAAAAATATAGTAACAAACTCCTCCCTTATATTAAAAAAGCCCTTTAGACATATGCAAATATTTTACCTCAAATGTCTGAAGTCCAAGATTAGGATATAACCCTGAAATTCAGTTTATTATTGCATTTATAAGTTATGAGGCTATCCAGTTTCATATAAAACTGTTCTTTCATGCCTGAATTATTTTCCATAGGAAAGTTTTTATTAATATGAACTCCTTTTGAAGTATTCAGTTGATGGTAATAAAGAGATGAAGTTACTGACTATTCTTATTCCTAACAGTCTTAAGGAAAGCCTGCTTTAGTATCTCTGCTGTACCATCAAAAATGCAATGACAAACATTACCTGTACAAAACTGTTTTCTGCCTACAGACAAACATCAAATTAAGCAGTTTCTGAATCTGAAGCATTGCACTCTGTATTTTTCCAGAAAGAAAAAAACAGGAAGTGAGAAAGAAGATGCTAATAACATAATTGCTCTTTTCCAAATTTCTTGCACCCTCAGTCGTGATTATCAAAACATAAAATACTAATGTAATCTTTACTGACGTGCCATATTTGCTCCACCAAGTGACTTACAAAAATAGCCCAAATTAGACTATTGCATTTAATTTCTCAGCAGGATGACACATACGGCGAGATTTCTTTGCCTACAGAGAACTAAAGTTTCAGTTTTGAAGTTTTAATAATCCAAGATTAGTAATTCTATCTAGCAATTGTTTTCTTTACACAGTTTGTTATTTCAGATTTGACAGAGGTTTTAAAAATAAAATTTAAAAAATTACAGAGACAACCAGAAAACAAACACCACTACGATTTAAATGTTTTGCTGCTTACTAGCTTTACCCACTCTCAACTGAAAGTTGTAATTTCACATTAACATTTTAAAAATATCGAAACACTGATACTTTCACACTACGTCACTCCATCTTTTACATTCTTTCATTTCTAGAAAGGAGATTATGTTCCCAAACCTGCAGGTAGAAAAATTCTGACTATTTATTAGACCTGACTTGAAAAAGACTCTTTGTAATACAAACATGCAATTAAGACACAGGTCTGACATGGGTCGACATTCTAGAACACCATTCTACATAAGCATTTACCCCACATACCTTTCTAAAAAATATTTAATCTTTTTTACACTAAAAGTCTGCATCTATAAGTCACTGAGCATAAAGCATATTGTAGCACCAAAGTAATGCAAGCTGCAATTCTGTATATATTAACAAAGTATTGTTATTAGTGCCATTTGCAACACTGAGACACTAGCTTTGACCATATAGGTTTTGACCATATAGGTTTTGACTTTGTTGAAAACAGAGGAACAAAAAAATTTAGTGTTACTAGATCTGTCAAAACAATATTCAAAGGCAAAACTGTAGTGGTTTTAGCACAGCATTTAGATGCAGCCTGCTATTTTTCAGCTTTGAATCACTTCACTTTGAGTTCACTGAGATTCTACAGTAGCATTTTACTAACTTTATGAGGACAAACCAATACAAACATATTTTATTTTTCAAATGACAGCAGATTCTCCCAAGACTAACTCCTGCTTCAGTTCTTTTACAAAATTATTTCCAGAGATTGAAAGCAAAACCTAAAGGTAAGCTTAAACTTCATATAGATTCTACCCAAGTTTTCCAAATTCCAGTATTTCCAACAGGCAAAAGTATTGACAGCATGAATCAGTAAGTAAGCTCTTGACCTAAACTTGTGATTTTAAGTAACAGATGTGTGAAGTTTGACTGTCAAAGTTAATGGCCTATTGAGACTTAACATGATCACCAGTAGAGAAATTCCTACATGTCCACACCCTATAAATAATTCTCAAAAATCACTGCAATACAGAGGAAAGACAAAGAGACCAGTAGCAAGTGGCAATGACAGACATCATGCTTACATTCACAAAATTACTTGGATGATTAAGCCTAAGCAATTCTCAAACTTCATGTAGCTTCAGCAGCTTAAGACTCCCATAGAAACACACACATGACTACCACCTATTACATTACTGCTGGTCAAAGTCTGGGATGTACATTCCAAGTTTGTGTAACCAATTTCACATGCATTTCCAGCAATTACAAATATAAAGTGAAATTTAGTAGCTTCAATCACAAAAAAGTAGTCTAAAGTATCACTGCATAGAAACATTCAGACATTAATTGCAGTTCAAGTGAACAGAAGCTTGTTTCAACTCTCTTAGTACACTTGTATATTTGAGAAATACAAATTGCTATCAAACCAGCTCCTTGAGAAACCAAACCCATATTTCAAGAACTCCTTCCCCTGTTCCAAGAGGTCCAACACATCAAACACCACACTGGTTACATGCTGATTACATTTTACACAGAATGCCATGCTAAGGCCAAAGACCTTTCAAATATACAGCAAGCAAGGGGAGAATGATCTGGCAGCTAGGTTACTATCTCCACTCTAAAAACTCTCTCTGCCCTGTACATTTTGAACTATGGACTTTAGAGTCTCCTTATCACGCACAACTTCCTTCTCCCTCCAACCAGGCTAGTCACACTTCATGCTTTTCACAGCCCTACCAAGCTCTTTTTTCAAAGGCCAGCTTCCCTGAAATAGTGAGCAAGTTACTCCTGGGAAGTAAAAAAAAGGATAACAGTCCTCAGAATGAGCTAAGCATTGAGCAGGTGGTCTCCATCACTTTGGGCACTGCTGTAGTTACTCACCTACTGAAGAGATAAATCAGACTCACATTTGGCATTTTTTTAGGGGAAAGAAGCAACTTCTTTTTGAAAGACAACTTATTAGGCTAATTCCGTCAGAGCATTGAGAGTTGTTACTCAACACAGCTGCCTCACTGCAGCTTAGTCTGAGTAGAGGGAACAGCGCCCTTAGAATTCTGTTACAAATGCCTGAACCAAAACATACTTAAAGGAGTATTTTATAGAACACGTGTGGCAAACAATCCATTTTTTTCTGAACACTGATCCCAGGAGGTCTCAAACAGAATCATTTTCAGCTATTGTATTGGATATATCTTGTGTTGGAACGTTTCCCAAGGCAAAATAATGCTGGATAACCTTTACACACAATCATTTAATTTTGAATCTGACTGACTGACTTTGTGGTATCAGGTTTGTGAGCACCCGAATAACATACTTTATCCTCGACTTCAAATTCTTCATTATACCTGGAAAGACTTCAGGCAAAATTCAACAACTGTGCTTTGAAGCTGTGAAACTAGCTTCAGTTTCTAGTGAAACTAGACCTTTTCTGTCTCATTACTAACAAGAGAAAAAAAAAAACACAACACAAAACATCACACCAAACCTAAAATACCATCTACACTGATTCTGACCACTTTCCTAATTATTGAAACTTCACTCCTGCTTTTTTTTTCCCCCCAAGGATGAGATATCAAGGATTCATGAGACTTAGGGAAGCCCTTTCAGTCAACCTCTGCGTCTAGGAACAAGACTGGAAAACAGGAAGGAAAACTATAAAAAAAAGATGTGTACTGGGCCAGGTTATGTATGGTAGAGGTATTTTTCTTCAAAGAAGCCCCTAACGCTAATAACACAATAACATTTTAGCTCTTGCTGAACAGTGTTTGCACAGCGTCAAGGCCTTCTCCAATTCTTACTCTGCCCCCTCCACAGTGAATAGATGAGGGGGGTGCACAAGAGGCTGGGAGGGGACACAACCAGGCAGATGACCCAAACTAACAAAAGCAATATTCCATGCCGTATAACACCATGGCTCAGCAACACAAGGGAAAAGTGGAGGTTTAGTTATGTTCCATCTTTGCTTGGGAACTGGCTGGTTAGTGGTGTACCTGTAGAACACAGTGAGTAATGGGCTTAGCATCTCTTTCTTTTCAGTTTTTTCCCCCTCTATTCTTCCAGTCCTTTACTTATTAAACAATTTTATCTTGACCTCCAAGTTTTCTCACTTTTACTCTTCCTTTCCTCTGTCCCACTGAGGGTGGGAAAAAAGTGAGTGGCTGCATGCTGTTTCACTGCCTACCAGGGCTAACACACAACAGGGTGATTTAAAAAAACTGTATCTTGAAAACAGAGTCATCATTGTTTAAATTTGGCATAACTGAAATATGGATTTCTTTTTTGTTTGTGTTCTTGTCCTCATTGCTTATCAACTTTTAATATCCATTCACCTGTGCTGGATCACGAAGATTTCAGACAACCTCCCCATCTCCAAAACTACAGTTACAGAGACTTCAAAGACAATGCAAGGAAAGGAGAGTCAAAAATTGACAAAACATTTTAGAAAATTGTCAGAGTGAAAATCTGAGACTCTTAAAAAAACACACACAAACTGTTATGTTCCCTATTATAAAGCTTAAACTCCGATTTCAACCTGTTGAACTCTCATCTGTTTCAGTTCACACAAATCACTGCACTGTTTCAGTTAAACATGTTTGCATCACTATATCCTTGGTTACACTACCTACTACAATCTACAGTGTTTAGCTTTGCTTTCTCATAGTGTTTGATATACTTTAACAGAATGAAATCGAAGCCTGAATGAGATACCTCATTAAGACTACTACAAGCAGAAAATAATTATGATACCCTTATACAGTAACATGAGCACACCCACCTATTTTGGAAACTCAATATGGAATTTATAGTACACTAACAACACTACACACATACATGGCAGCCTAAAAACATCAAACACAGCAATGTTTCAGTTATACAAGCAGTTAAAGCTTGAAAAGCTCTAACTGCTGCCAGAAGCAGCAGTCTTGCTCCCACCTGCTTATTTCCACCCCCACACTGTCCCCTTTCTTGTGCTGGTACAAATGGTCATGCAGTTACATGTTGAGCAGGCTCAGATAGCTAATCCTTCTTAAAATTAATCATTTCTGGTTGGTTTTTCAGTGTGTTAGCTTTAACCCGAGTCAGCCTTCCAGCTTCTCAACAGAATCCTTAACTTTCTTGGAAAAGGAGCAATTGATATATAATGGTACCAGCAGAGCAGTATTTTAAATGCATGGATTATACGCATCATGTGTACTTAAATTACTTAACACCAACATCACGTGGATGTACTGAAACTTTGTTTGGTATCTTGAAAGATTAGAATGACACCTTCCATCCTTAGGTATGAGTCTCTGTAAATGTCAGTGCTGCTCACAGGACAAGAGTAACAACTCCCCCTTCTATCTTGAATGGCCTGGAAAAGCAAAAAGTGTCATTACTGCAGCAATCCTATTGCTTTTGCCTTCACCTGATGCTCACCCTATTTTCCAGCCAGCTGTAGATCCAGCTAGAGATCACGGAAGAAGGCCGAGGCCATACTGAGACTAAATAGAGACTGAGAGAACTGTAAGAATGTTTCCCAATGGTGGACAACCCAATGCAAAAAGGAGAAGAGGTACAAAATAAAATTCCATAGCAGGGACTCCGTGATCTTGTTCTTTTTGGAAAAAGAGGTACATGTTTTACTCTCTTCTCTGCCTCATGTAGATCATGGATTCATTTGTTGTTTCCAAAGACCACTCCTCAGAAATGCTTCTCTAGTAACAAAGTTTGAATAAAAAAAACTAACAAGTGTTTGCCATGTCACTGAAACAGAGTTGCATGGCAGCTGTTAACTGTCAGTCCTGTAAAATGGATATGGAAGAATTATTTTAATACTACATGAATACTTCAAAGTCTAATACTACCAAGTTTCTAAATGTGTCCAAAAATAACACTATGCCTCAGAAATAAAAAGTATGTTATGAGGCTAGCATGTACCTTTGAGAGTTTATTCCTACTATTGTGGATTACTGGGTCATTTGTAAAAATCATTTATAAAAGCATACAAACGACAATCAGAAAAAGTTGATACAGCACCAAAGATAAGTACCTGTTTCCAGGGTGTTCAAAAGACTATAGAAAATTATATGGCAGTAGGAAACATGTCTGGGGAAAAATGAACTACAGATCAAAACATTTACTTTACAGTTTTACAGAGGCTATTTTCCATTTAAGTTCTGTACTTTAAAGATGTCTTACTTAAAAACGTCTGGAAGAACCAGTCTTCTTACACTTAGCTCCTAATGGTCTTTTAAATATGGTAAATTAAGATGGTTCAAGATTACTTACTTCCCTTAAAATATCAAGCATAGCAACTGTCAATAACAAAAGAATACAAATTTTTCCTGGTCATGCCTACAGATCGCACATGTATATAGATCACTCTAATGAAGTTTCCTGTTATTAAATTAAGAAATTAAGGGATAAGAATACTTCCACAGTAGTAACAGACTGAGTTTTAAAATCTAAATAGTTTTCTATTAACCACTGGACAACTGGAGTATTTCACTCTCTTATTCACTTTCTTATTCTTTCAACCGATTGCATTTTCTTTCATCCTCTAACCCTGAATCATTTAATTTCCAAAGGTTTTTGTAACCAGACTAAAATAATTGTGAGAATTTAATGTAAATGAAGTTTTACATATTTGCAAACTATCTTCTAGCCTCTATGCATTCATTCCAGTATAAACTTTACATTCAGATCTGAATGTAAAGCCTCATCTTTACATGGTTTCCTTCCGTTTGCACCTTGTGTCCACCTTCTTAAGCACCATGCTCCTTGTTTTTCCTTAAAAAAAAAAATCTGAGAAAAGGAAGTGCAGGAACATCATGAGGTACTTACTGCACTTTTATATATTAACCTATAAACTCAGAATTTGTGTCCCATGGAGTCACAAAAGCAGTGGATATGCTTTCACATTTGCTTTCCATTCTTTCAAATACAGAACTACCACTGAACTCTAACTGCTACCACTACCACAACGGGCTCCAGGGAGAACACAGAACTCTGAAGCATAATGTCTCCATAGAAGGTATATATATGACATATAATTCATATAATGAAAATATTGTATTTACAGAAACCAGGTACTATAAGTTGTTGCATTTGCTATTTTTTTTCTTTCCCTTCAGTCACTGTTACTGATCTTAACAGCATACCTATACAAAGCAGTAAAAACACACTTGCCTTCCACTCCTTTACCTTCTGCAGTACTTTGCCAGAATTCTTAAAAAAATGCTATTTACATTTGTTTTCAGACATTATTTACAGTGAAAACTTTCATAGTATATCAAGTATATTTCTCACACAGCTTCAAAATTAGAGCATTCGCTACTTCTATGGAATTAATGCATAATGATGTTACTTAAAAGGCTTTCATTGCATCTGATTATTGAGAAGACACACCTGAACTGCAGCATAATAACCAGTTCCAAGATATTCACAGAACTGCCAATTTAAAACTAATCTGTTGTCAATTTTCAGAAGCACCTAAAGTATCTTTGTGGTCACAATCTCAAAGATTAAATTGAATTAATATCCCTTAATTTTTTAGACCATGGCAAACGTCCTCTTTAGAAGTTACTTCATCTGCCAATTCTATGCAAGACCATTTGTTCCGTTCACGTTGATTACATGATAAACACTGCAAAAACAAAGAAAATACCACTCATTTCACAGTGGTTGAAACTGTCATCAAGTTTGTTATCATTTCATCAGAAGTTTACAGAAGAAATTTACTGGTATTTTCAATTATCAATTCTTTAGTTACTAGTGGCATTGTTTGAGAATATTTTGTTCAAGACAAAAAACCAACCAAACAAAAAGCTAAATAGGCAGCTTACCTTAAGGTATATTGTATTAGTCCTCAAAGGGATACAGTGTAAAATATCAGCTTAAAATATTCACAACACGAATGAAAAACTTTCAAATTTAACAGAAGGTCTGAATATGTAATCAATCACTCGATTTCATAACTTCACACTTAGTTTCTTACATAAACCCCAATAAATTTTCAAATACAGCAGAAATAGTAGAGCTGTAACTGGATATACAAACATCTGCATGTATTTTAGTGCATTACTGTATTAAGTGTGATATACTTGGGAAAAGGTTTGAAATACCTTCCCTCCTGGCCTGAGTTTAATTCTGACAGAACTAAAACTTGTTAGTCAAAGGTAACAAAGTCAATTTACATGTCTATTTCAGCAAGTATCTGCAAGTTTAATAAGATATTAATATCAATACATTATATATATAAAAAAGTTGGATAATAACACTTTTCATCAGTATTTGTGTGGTAGGACTTCTCATATTTTAAAACTATGATGCAAGACCACATTGATCCAAAGGTACACAGGCACTTAGGTATTAAAACCAATAGAAAATAGAATTAGATTAATTTATCTATTTAAAAATGGCAACAAACAAAGCACTAGAACACCAGAGAAAACTGAATTTCTTGTTTGTGGTGAGGTTCAAAATATATTACCCACAGAAAAAAAAATTAATATTAAAGTGATACTCAGTAGAATAATCTGACAACTAAATAATGTAATAACTTTAGCTAGCAGCATTTAAAGACTCAGGTTCCAGTACCAAGTGCTACCTAAGAGGTAGCTGGAACCTCCTAGGAAAAAAGTTTTCATCAGATGATCTCAAGTGTTATTGGATTATTATCCTGATCACCTTTCTCATACCACAGACTAAATATCCAGATGTACGTAGCACGGAGAACTAAACTGTGACCAAGAAGCCCAGTGGTTGAACTAAGCAGGACAAGATCTTGCATTCTAATCTCGTGTCTGTTCACCTAACTAAACTGCTACCTGAATACCATACAGAAAGTGTCTGTTTGCAAGGAATACATGACTCAGTGGAACCATGTGTGGATTTTCTGTTTGTTTCCTGAATTTGATTTCCAGATTATATGCTCAGTCAATGAAGTAGTCCGTTTCTCCCTTTCTCACAATCATACCTTTTGGAGCACACCAGAAGGAAAGTGGGAAAAACTGATGAATTACACAAGGTGTAACCACTTGTAGAATCTCTTAATACAGAGGAATGTAAGAAGGAGGATGTTATCAGCACTGAAGAAAAGAGCATCCCTTTACTAAACAGAAATGCAAAATATTTTAATCAGATTCTTGCTCTTCTAATGAAGAGGTTAGAGAGATACCCATCAAGAATCTTATTTTCTTTGTTCAGTGCAGAAGATTAAAATGGATTCATCAGTGTAGGTATGAAAAGATTCACATTAGTTAATCGAGACAGAACTCGCACTACCTTCTTTGATTTAATGGCAGTGAATACAAAACATATATATATTTATTCTGACAGGTGTACTTTGGATAGTTCATGCTGGAACATGTTGAGAAAATATCTGCAGAGCATTTATTTAATTAGTAGCACACATACTTCAAAAACCTCATAGCACAACAAACTTTTTAATGTTCTGACCGTTTCTGGGCAATATTCACTAAGTTTTGACACATCTTCATTTTCAAGAAAAGTCTTAGCAAACTTCATTTACATTACCAGTAAACAAACAGACATCTAATTTTCTCATCTACTGTGTTGATTAGAATATTTAATTATTTTCTATTTGAGGTAGATTTGCCCAAAGTAAGTTTCAGGTCTACTTTTCCTCTCAGAAACACTGAAAGCCATAGAAGCATTTTCACTTCTAATAGAACCATTTTCCACTTATTTCCATTATTACCCTACTTATACTATTCCCCCCTCTCACCAGGGTTACTGTTTTACTAGACTAATGAGGGAAAAACTGACACCTAATAACAAAGCAATTCATAAAGAACACACTTAGCATTTACTATCAGGGTGCAGCAATGTCCTGTACGCTACTCAATGCCTTCTCTTTCATTAGATATAAAAGAAGATTCAATTGAATGGCTTCTCTTTCAGATGAAGACAGAAGAGGAATTGAGGACTGGAAGGAAAACAAACATGGACTAGTTCACAGTGAACCCCAGATGTAGCGAACAGGTATTTATATTGCCCCCACTGTAAGGGATTATTGGTTACACAATTACAGAAACAGCTGGTAAAGTATTAGGCATTGCTAAGGACGCAAGAACAAATTTAATAAATGCATGTATAACTTGGGCAAAAATCTTAATATAAAAGAAATTCCAACACTGAGTTATTGGAAACTGTTTTAATACATTTGTTACAAATGAAAAAGAACTTTATGCCAAAGTTATGAGCAAGATAAAATAACAAGGCTCCAATTACCTGTACTTATGCAATGTTCAAAAACATTTTCTTTGCAAGAGACTACTCAAAGATATTCTAAGTACAGCAGTGGAACTACTAGTATTTTGTATCCATGAAAACATAGATACGTGAAAACTATCACTCTTTACAAAAGCTTATGAAAAAATCCACACAATATACTTTAAAAATAGCAATCTGAGCACCTGTTAGCATACACACACGCATATATATACACAATCTGAAGACTTAAAAAGAACCTAATACCAATCTTCCCATTCTTAAAACAGAGGCTGTTAATGTTACAGATACCTCCTACTACTATATCTACCATGGCATCATGCACCAAAAGAACCAAGTTCCTCTTCCCATCCACCTCTTTAGACCATGAGTCATTCCCCAGACTGGCCCACGGCAAACAACATTACCTTTCCTCTTGCTCTTTTATGCTGGAATGCAAAGGAAAATTATGGTTTTGTACTCATTTTCAGCAGACGTCAGCTCACAATCCAGTTTAATATTTGGAACAGCAAAAACTGTGAGTTATAAAAGCAAGGGCTACACCAGCTATATTCAACCTGTTGGGAAGGGACAAAAAATATGAACCATAATCATTTATCCACCCCTAAAGGGCAAAACTGAAACTCCAAATGATCTGCTTTGCTTCCAGCTGCTGATAAAAGCATAATAGGAATATTTAGAAGGCTGTTGAGAACTCAGAGACCCAGAGAATTCTTTTTACCCATAACTCGCAGTGTTCTCTGCAACGAGACTGTTAATGAATCTCAGGAGGACTTAATGTGAATGCTGTAAGATAAGATTTGTTAAACTTCCTATCACTGAAATAAAAGTAAGGATATACTGAAAAACATTGGAAAACCTGAAGATAAACTTCCCTTCTAACAAATATAAAACCAGACAGGCGTAAAAATAGTTAATCTGTTTTCCTCCTCAATCTGAATCCTCCTCTGAATAAAGAACTGGAGAAAACTTGCTGAGAAAAACCAACTTGCAATGTACAAAGTCCATAGATTTCACACTGTATGTTTGAGACATTCACAACAACACATATTCATCTTCCTTTACCTACACTTCCCTCCCTACAGATGAAAGTACATTCAAAATCCTAGTCCAATGAGTCAGTTAAAAATACACATGTGAATCATACATATATTCTGAATACAACTTTAAAGCCAACAGGGATACTATTAATACATATAACTGAAGAAACAGCCTCAGCTAGCTGCTTTTATTAATCACCTTGTCTGTTCCAGTTAACTACAACTAATGCCACAAGGTTTCTTCTGCCAGTCTCCTTTATGTTTGTTTGTTTTCAAAATGAAATATTGTATAATAACTACTATCTTCCATTCTTGATGTTTTTAGAGACTTTTTTCTTTTTAAAGCAATTATTTAAGCATATTAACAACTATACTCCATCCTTTATTTTGAGTTTCTAGAGATTCTCGCTCCTGTTAAAAGACAACATAGCCCTTTAAACCACAGGATTTAAGAAAGCAAACAAAAGGTAAAGTTTAGCTTCATCCTGCATACATCCTGTATTTACCTGTACAATTTTATGCAAAAAAAAATTTGTTTCTAAAATTCACTACTGGTATTTGTTTCACAGTTCTGATCAACGATACCATTTAAGGATCATCTATTTTTGTTAAACTCTACACAATTTAAGTCCTTGCCTCACAAAGCTTCCGGTCAGAATACATGACAGAACAGGGAGATGCAACAAGCCACTGACATTTGTTGAAAAACAACAGAAAAGATTTGAATAATTTTTCAGAATAGCAAAACTACCAGAAAAGTTGGCTGAATACATAAGCGTACCAGCTCATGAAATAAAGTTTCTGCTACTACTACTCTACAAATAACCGTTTCCAACATTTCACACCATTATTTGAAGACTCCTTCCCCTGAACAGTATCGCTCTTGCTTGACACGTGTCATTTGCCTATCACTGCAGGACAGAGGCTTAGCCTTCCTCTTTCACGCAGGCTCTTATCTTGAGACGATAGCCAAAAACAAGCCTTCTCCCTTCCTCCTGCAGCAGAGGAGCTATGAGGGGCTCACAATAAAATAAACTCAAACCGCTGCCGCACCGGGCCAAACTTCCTCCGGTCCCCACCGCAGGCACTACCACCCGTTTTCTGCACGGCTTCGTACCGGCACCGGGGAGACACCAAGCCACCCCACAAACTCGGCAGAGGCCCCCCCCGGCTGCCATTTCGCACAGCGGGCCGCTTTCCCCCAACCGAGGACGCCTTCGGGCATCCAAGACCCGCCTGGCCAGCAGGGCTTGCTCTCTTCTCTGCCCCCTCAGCTCAGGGCCCTACCCTGGAGCCTCCACCCCCCTCACCAGCCCGGGGGCGGGCTGCCCACCCAGAGGGCTCCGCACAAGATCCCCGACACGGGGAGCGGCCCAGGCCACGGCCGAGCGCAGGCGCCACCGGCCCGACCCGGCCCCGCCGCCACGCAGGCCGGCCTCCCCGCATGCCGCGACACAGACAGGTGCAACTCTCCGGCCGCCTCTGGGGCCTTGCGCAGCCCAGGCTCAGCCCCAGCCTCCTCCCCCCCGACACGGAAAAACCACCCTTTCCCCTCCACAGCACCATGAACCCCCGGCCCAGCCCTCCATGGGCCAAGGGCTGCCCGTCCCCCTCACAAAGACGGGCCCTCCCTGCCGCAGGGCCTCGCACCAAGACAGGGAAGCCGAACCAGGCCGGGCCTCCTCCGCCGGCCCCGGCACCGCAGGCTTCCCGCACGCCGCAGGGGCTGCCACCGCCACCTCCCCCTCCCCGCCCCGTCTCACCTCTTTGGGGACGAGCTGGTTCTCTTCGCTGGGCACCATGGCCGGTGGCGCGGCGCTGGGCCCGCAGCAGGCTGAGCTGAGCGTCGTCGTCAGCAGCGGGAGGCGGGGGGAGGCCCGCGGCTCATCCTCCGCCGCCGCCCCAGCCGGTGAGGGCAGCGCCCACCCCCTCCACCGCCGCCAATCAGCGGAGAAAATGGCTGACGCCGCTCTCGCGAGAACCGAGACGGCCCCACAGCGCCGGGACGCCTCTTGCCGCCGTCCTACCCGCGGCTCGTGCGGCTGAGGTGCGCAGTTGTCGTCTATAGGGAGCGGTGCGGGAGTGAGAGCGTGTAATAAGCCCCGCAGGCGGCCACGACAGAGCCGCGTTCTGTTCTCCCGCCTGTAGCCGTAAATGGCGCTTGGTTGTTGCTATCTCTCTCTCTCATGTTACCCTGCTCCTGAGAGCAATCGCCGTCCGCGGGGGAGGGGAGGGGGCTTTCCCACAGCCATTTGACGCCGCACGCCGTTCATGGCGGCACGGAGAATCCCTTCCGCAGGGCTCGCAGCGGGTGCGGGAGAGAGTAATAAGCGGTTAAAATCCAGTCGGATGCGGTAACTGGGAGGAGGTACGGCCTGCGGCTGTGGGAGAGACCTTATAAGGGTCTCCCGTGGACGTGGGGGCCGCCCCCCCTCATTAGAGTAGGGCTCCCCACAGGGCTTCTGCTTTGAGGTAACGGGAGCTAGCCCCCTGCACTGTGGGGGTCTACTTCTCTTCACCCCCCTGCGAGGGGCTCTTGCCAGAGCCCAGGGGTGTGTGGTGCAGTTTTACTTTGTTTTACTCGTTCTTTTTCCCCTCACGTCTATGTGTAACTTGCTGGTGGGGTTAGGAGACCAGCAGGAGTGAAAGGGTAAGTATGGCCTGATCCCACCAAAGCACAGGTGCGCTTCTTGGTGCCCAGAAGTTGTTCCTTAAAGTGAAGTTAAACATAAAATTTAGGGCTAATAGTGCATTTTCAAATGAAATACAAGATGATCCCTATGGCATCGCTTAATTGTTGATATTTGTCTGCAACAAACTTAAATATATGTTTTTCCTGTCACCTGAGGCACACTAAAAGCCACATTCTGATCACTAGAATGACTAAAAAGCACACTAGAAGAAAAGTAATTACCCATTAATGTCTACTTGACTGACAAATAGTTTTTAAGTGAAAAACATTCTGCTTAGCTAATGAAGAAAAATGGTATGTGGTAGTCATACATTTTTTGTACAACTATTTTTCTCATTATTTTAGTGTCCTCTTGTGGAAAAGTGCAGAATTGAGGATACTTTCTGATTTTGTGTCCAAGTAACTTTCTGGTCTGGGGTAATTTTTGAAGCCTGTTGTACTGAAGGTTATTGGAAATCTATTGTGAAGATTTTTTACAATTAAGTGATCTCTTCTACATTCTCATGTTTGAAGCATGTAGTGTGTATGTCTCAGGTTCCTTTCTGTCATCCTATTTTCTCAAAGGTGAGATTAGCATGTTTTGGAATCAGGATATGTTAATAGTATTTATTTTTAGTATAGTATTTTAACACTTTAAAAAAAGGCTTCCAAGCAGTCATTTTTTGCAAATAACAACATCAGTAGTTTTATTTTCGTCTTTCAAGTGTGCTATGGTAGGTGCTAAGTTTCCTTTTTGAGTTTTTTTTTTTTTTTCAGTTCTGCTCCTTGAACTAAGCACAGAAGTCGTCATGTTGAAAACTTACTTGAAACAGTTTTAAAAATATATTTCTGATCTGTTTTTCATTACATAACTTAATAAAATCAAGTTATTTATATAGCAAGGGTCAGGAGGTTCTCTGAGACAGAAGCTCTTGTTCTCTAGTTTGAAAATACGTTGCACCTGAAAGCCACTCCCTATCTGAGCTCTAATATAATGAAATCAAGCATCAAGACCTGGGAGTCCCTTGCTTTATGTTAAAACAGGGTTGTGTAGAGCTACTCTTCTAAAACAGGTAAAAGTATGTAGAATAGTTGGAATTTTTTTTTATAGGACAGTATGGTATTAATAAACACATCTTTTAGAAAAGAGGGGGTTTTTATTAATGCTTATTATCTGTGTTGTTGATTAAAAGATTTGAGATTTGGTTTGGATTTTTTTGAGGTGGACTTTTGTAAGCATTTCAGTGTGAGAAAAGGTCTAGTTGCAGAAGAAATGAAAAACATTATTAATGTTTGTAGATACTTGAAGAAGCACAGCTGCCTGGTGACCTTCTGTTGTCCAGTGGTGTCCAAAGATCTATGAGATTAGTGAGCAAGTACTTCAGTTGAAGAGCCAGAACAGAGACATAAGCTTGCAATAGAAGGCGATGTACAATGATTGAAGCACTGGCTGGGAGCCTCCAGCAGAGGTATGTGACTGACGAGCCTGGTGTTACTTTGTTGAGTTTTTGTTCCTTTTTTAGGGATACATACACTCTCTGCAATCTCTGGAATTTGGGAAATTCTTCCTCTGTTTCATAAGGAATCCAGAAATCAGGAACAAAAAGCTTTCAGAGATGTTACTTTTGAAAGTGCTTTTGACTTTCTGAATTGTTATGTTCTAATAGGTTTGGGTTTTTTTTGCTGCTATATGTGCTTAACAAGGGGCAAAGCTATGGGACTCGATGACTTCAATTAAAATGTATTGTTTTATTGGGATAAAGAGGAAGCTACCCTAAGTGCCTACTAGATAAGAATCAGGAGTTTGGTTTTTAAAGAAATACTTGTTAGATTGTTCTGCCAAGCTTTAAAACTCTGCAAACATCTAGTGTAGCCTGTGTTCATGAAACGTCTTTAATGGAGTAATAATCTATAGTTAATAATTAAATTTCCAGGAGCTTTTGTAATTTGTAGATGCTAGTGTATTTAATCTCTTCATGTGAGACTTCTTAAAGTGGAATATTCAAAATTCAAGTTTCATGAAGGGAATCCTAGCCTTATGTAAAGACTGATTTAACATACCACACATTTAACTTGTTATTAGTGTGAAGAAGAAAAATTGGTATCTCGCACTAAAACTTGTACTAGATTTGCAGTTACAAGTAAATTTCGTAAGCTATCGATTGTCAAACTATTATTGAGAGATGCATTAAAGAGTGGCACTAGTGCTGAAGCATGTCAATTTTCAGTCAATGACACTTGGCTAGTTTTAGTCAATACAGTACTTATTGCTAATGTATGTGTTGTGTTGATGAAAATGTAGTTGTGCAACATTGGTATGCTAGAGTTAATAGGCCTTCATTATAAAAGATGACGAACTTTTAAATTAGCCTTGGGAATGGGTTACCTTTACCCCTCCACAGCCTGTTTAAGTTTGTTTTAATCATTTCACCTTCTCTGTAAGATTTCACACACTCCTGTCCCAACAGCTATATCCAAGATTGGATGAATAGTGGAAAAAAAATTTAAAAACTAAATGGAGGGAGGGCGGGCTGCCATGTAGCTCTTTTGTATACATGGTTATATACTAAGAACTCTAGAGGTCCAAAATCTTAAGAAAACAGTTAAATGTCAGAATACAAACTGCTGTTTTCTCTCCCAAAGTAATATTATCCTATTTGTTTGAAATAGAAAGCCTATGTAAAGAGAGTTGTGTAGACTAATACCATAGATTTGGGATGTCTTCTCTGAAATACTTCGGGTTTGATTTATTAGTTAGGCTGCTGGTGGAGATCCATTTCCTGTTTCAGACATTGGTGGTCAATTGCAGAGCCAGCATTTCAGTGTTTGCTTTCTTCTGTATTGTTCTGTTAAAAAACCAAAACAAACAAAAAACCCCGAACCACAAAGAAAAACCAATAAAAACTCCAAAAGCCATCACTTGCCCACCCTTGGCATGTTACTAATGAATATTAAAATGATATAGCCATTCTGTATTTGCCAGCAGTAGAAAAGTAGCTGTTGCTGATGCAGCATTCTTTTAGAGCTGTTCTGCATTGTCAGCAATTTAAGGAAAACCAGCTGAAGGCCTCTCCCCTTTTCAGTCTTTGGCAAGTCCATGTCTACTGATAGAAGAGGAGACATGTGAAAGTTCAGGGTATCACAATCCAGCAGTTCATTGCACTGCTGGTTACTTTCCCGTTTGAGCCTCAGGTAAATTTTCCAGAATTGCACAAGAACTGTTGAAGCATTTCTCTGAAAATCTGCAGACTACTGACTGCACCATCCAGCCCTTGCAGTAAGGGGAAAAAAAAAATCAGTAAAATTGGCCCTGATATGGATGGAGTGAAGGTAGGGTGAGGGGAGGATTATTAGGGAGAACAATTAGGATTAATACAAGGTAAAGAAGGGACAATTATAGTATTCTGCATCTTTGCAAGTGCTTTTTGCTTTTTTATTTCTTTGATCTTAGCTTCCTAAATGTGAAGCAGGCCAATAAAAAACTAAAGCAGAAATTAAGATATTTAAAAAGGGAACACTGATTATTTTTAATTCTTCTGTAACTGTTGTTAGAAAGGGGCTTTTATATTTTAGCATTTTGTACTGTTTATTGAATGTGTTAAATGCTGGAATCAAACTATTAATTTAAAGCTTAAGGAATCATTAAATAATTTTCTACGATCTCTATCCTTTAAAAAAAATAGATATTATAGTCTTCCATGTCTAAAGAAGTGTATGCATAGGAAATTTAAAAAAAATCCTTTGAGTTGAGAATGGTGTGCTAAATTAAAGCTTTAAATAGGAGATTTACTATGGAAAATGTATTCTTTCACTTGTAAATTGTAGTAAATAGTCTTATAGGTCTAGTAGGCAGGTAAGCAGCCCTATGAAGTTAAACTTCAAGACATTTAGAAAAAAATCTCGGTTTAAAGTACAGTGCTAAACATTGTGTTCTGCTGCTCTTAAATAGTGCTTTCTGCTATAATCTTTATGAGCATGAGAGTGCTTTTCTGTCCTCTGACACTAATGCAAGCCAGGACCTTTTTAATCAAAACCAGTAGGGGGTTATTTTAATTAATTATAAATCAGCAGCCAAGATTCATTGACGTTTTTGTTAAAGATTATCTTCTTACTCTAATTTCAAGACACTGAGTGTTCAGATATTAGCTCAGAAGTCAGTTTTCTTTTCCATGATAGCATTAAATCTTGTACAAATTCCCAAATGGGTTTGAAGCTAAAATTACAGTTGTAAAGAAATAGAAATCCTGCAGAGAATCTTGCAGGACCATAGATTCCTTTATTAACACCAAATTCTTCTGTCAGATAGACTTAAGGTTTTCAGTATAGTGTACTTGGAACTACAGAGTGGTCTCTAGCATTAGTAATCTAAACAAAACACAGTTCCAGGGCGTTCAACCTCTTGATGCACTTGTCAAAACCTTCCTGATGTCATTGGGAGTCAAACACCTGCATTAGGAGGCCAACATCCACTGTGTGCAGTGACAGTTTGGGAACATCTGTGGGCTGGTATCATGTAGGGTTTGTGAGATCCAAGCAAATCTCACGCAGAGTTTGCTGCCTTAGGCTCATGGCCAAACTGTAATTCTTGTATCTAAAATGTGTGCAATAGCTTGGAAATCTGCAGTCTTTAAATGTGCAGACTAGTAGAAAGTACTGCATACATCCTTTCTGGAATTGGGGCTAGCATGTTACCTAACACCCTCCTCTAAAGCTGGGAGGTGGTGGGAGGGAGGGCATCTCTATGTACAGCAGCATAGCAATGGCTTGCATGTGGGAAAGCAAGCAGAAAGCCCAGTTGCCTTGAATGCATTCCATGATGGTAATGTCAGTCACCAAAGTGGTTCGGTTATTTCAGAGGTTCAAAAAAAGCTCACAGTGACATAGCCAGTATATTTGAAAACACTGAATTAACACTTAGCGTGCATGAGGATTACTCTTGGAGAGACACTGTAAGAGTGAAAAGGCAGCACTAAATAAGACTGTCATGTGCAAAAATAGCAAGAGTACCGTCACGTGGGGCTGCTCTCAGTATGGACACTCCAAGTATTTATGGCTGCCCTTGGGTCCAGGGGAGTTAAATAGTTCATGTTTGCATTAGGGGTTCCCAGTGACCCTTCAGATTAAATCTAGAGACGTTTAATATTACAAGCAAGTGCTAATTATACTGCTTACAGCTCTTTGGGGAAGCAGGAAGTGGTTTCCTATCCTTGGCAAGCCCTAGCACATAGGAAACATTCCTTTATCCCAGATATAACATCCTAGTTGGCCTTCCCCTGGATGAGACATATTTCCTTCGTGTTTTCTTTGTAAGGTGTCAGTGTGAGGCTGTAGCTCGCAGCTGCTTGGGCCTCACCCCATCCCCTCACTGAGGATCTGCGCCCTGGGCTGCATTGTGATGCAGCCTGCCTCTATGCTCTCTGCACTGCCAGCCTTCTCTGCTGGGGTGGGGGCAGAAAGCAGGAGGGGGCTGTCACCCATCTTCCCATTTCTATGTGAGTGCTGCTAACTGGCAGTGCTTGACACCACTCTCTCTGCTTTAATTTTCTTTCATTGGTGGTGGGAGGAACTTCGTATTTTAAGGAATATTGGAGTGGGCTGGGTTATTTTATAGTTGAATTAGAATTGCTAGGGAAAGGGGAGTTGTTTTTCGTCAGTGGTCATTCCCTCCTGTCCATGAGAGGAGGGCCATGTGCCTGTAGCCCCGCAGCTTCCTGCTTGTGCAGTCTGCATAGCATACATTGTGTCCCCCACTCAGTGAGATGTCTCTAAAGTAGTTTTTAGGTACTATGCGCATAGCTGTTGGGAGGCTTGGTCTAAAACCTGCTGCTGGCTCTGTGGTTTTCCAAGCTCAACCTTATCCTCATTTTGCAATAGGCTGTGCCCTGAAGATCTGCAGCTTTCTGGGGTTTTAAGGGCTAGTCTACTGTGAGGGTTGCTAAGCTCTTTCTTGCATGAATTAATGTAGCTTTACCTTTGGCAGCAGTAAAGGGAGCTGCCAGAGGTCTTGCATAGTGTTTAAAATGTCAGTTGCCAGTTTGGAGCAGCTGCCAGCGCTGGAGCTGCGGCAGGGGGAACGCTGTCACAGGGTGAATGCGCTGTGGATATAGCATGAGTCAGGCTGGGCAGGGACTTGTGTACAGAGCATCCTGATGTGGGTAAAATGCCCTTTGAAATCTCCCAGCAAGTTGTCTCCTGTGTTGCTTGGGAGATAAATAAGGAAATGCTACGGGCTTTTGACTCTTGCATTTTGTGTTTGGACCTGACTGTAAGTAACCTGTCAGAGTGTGGGGCCTACAGTGGTAAAGGAATCCTGTGAAACTGGTAGTCTCTCTTCTGGGTGAAAGATTAAGGCAAAGCACTACCTACCTAATGAGAGTCTTAAGAAAGAATGTAGTTTCTAAAACCAATCTCATTTTGTTTATATATATGTCAATTTTAATGTTTTTTTAAATCTACTACTTCTTTGAAATGTTTTGAATACATCTGTTGGTTGGACTGAATTAACATGGAGAAAACTAATTAAAAAAATTCATAACTACTGTCCTCGTTTGTCATCATTGCCTTTGTGAGAAGATCCCTCCAGAGAGCAGGTGTGTTTCCTCAGCATTTTGATTAGAGGGCTTGGCTGCAGAACTTTGAAATGTGTGCACATTTATGCTAATTTGAATCTCCTGTTTGCTGTTGGCGTGGAGTTTTCTTTTCATACTGTTACTTCTTTGCAATGAATTGTGCCAGCTGTTATGTTAGATGCATACCCATTTGCCTATCACCTGTGATTTAAACCAGGCTTGTTAATTGGACCTGTTAGATGTAAGCATGTCTAGCAGAGATGCCCAGATGGGTAGAGACAAATTCCAGATCATTTGGGTTGCATCCAAATCCATTCATGTCACTCAGCTCTTCAGCGGAGGATTCTTTTATATGGCGATGTTAAAGGAAGAAAGCTCATTGGGGTTTTTTCTTTGGCTGGTGAGTAATGTAGGGTGTCTCCATGGAATGCAGGGGTGCGTTGAGTTGGAAGGGTCTCAGTGCCAGGCTCATAGATGTAATAATAGGCTGGGTACTGTAGTATTTACCGCAGTTTTACATATGGAATTAATCTATGCCCTTCCTTACTCAGGGTATACGTGCCTTTCACGCCCTATGCCTTTGCTTATATGCTGGTATTGTGTTCCTTATGGTAACAAAAGATTTATATTAAGCAGCCCAAACCAATTTTAAATACTAACAGGCATACAGAACTGTGCTTTGATACCACCAGTAATGGAAATACTTACTGGAAATCAAACTTCAAGCTTGCTGGTGAGAATGCTGTCTACCAGGATAAGAGTGAGACAAAAGCATCCACAAACTTTTTGAAGTTCTGTGTTTAATTCTCTGTACAGGAAAACTTGCATATGCAATAAAGCCCCCATCATTTTCAGCATCCAAGATCTGGATTGTATTTCAGTGGTTTTTGTGTTTGTTGTTTTTTTTTTTAAGTCCAGGAGAGTTTCTGAAATGGGGAAAGTGCAAGCCTTGAATCATCAGAGGGTTATCATTAAAACTGCCCAAGAAGTTATAAACAAAGATGAAGTCACTCATTCTTGTCTTTTAGTTTTGTTTTTTTTTGTCTGTTCTGACCACTGAAGTCTAGGAAAAATAAAAGCTGGACAATAACATACTTTTCTAACTGCAAAATTTTTGCTAATACGCTGACTATCCTTCAGTCTGGTCTTCCCTATTTCATTGCTACTCCTTCAGCCTCTTCCTGTTCTTACTTGTCTCAGATTTTTTTCAAAGACAGTCTGGAAATGTAGTGTCCTTTTTTTATCTTTTCTTCATATTCCCATGTTATTTATTTTCATGTATTTTAATTTATTCAGGGTGGCACTAATGTAGTATACATGTTTTGGACACGAAGAGGTTAATGAACCTTTAACTACCTCATAAAAACATTCATGTTCTTGGCAGCCTTGGGATGGTAGTTATTGCCTGCAGTCACATACAAGGACTATTATCTTTTTTGATTGCCACATTTCTATAAAGCCAAACTAGATTTAAGAGAATCTTTATGGTCCTTTTGTACATTCCTCTGCAGTAATAGCAATTTTATGGTGCCTTTTCTGAAAATTGAAAGGACAATTTTCAGTAAGCTAATCGAACCAAGAATTCCTATGTTAAAAGGAAAAAAGTAATGTTCATGAAAAGGTGTTTTGAAGATGTTTTGTGATTTAATTTTTGGGAATCAGAAAATCATGACAAAATTCTGAAAGCTGCTATCACTGCTAGCTGAATTCTGGTTCTTTGGCTGCTTAAACCATGGCTTTATTTTAGGATGAAGTAACTAGCTTTTTTTTTTTTATTTGAGAATGGGGGGAAAAGTGAAAGCAGAAAGAATTAAAGTGGACAGGCTTTTTTTTTTTAATATCCAGTGGAAGTGAGTATGTTGGGAAATCTCAGAGTAATTACTAGTCACTCGTGCTGTGCTGGCTATTTTTAATCCATCATGTGTCTGAGAATGATGCCACTCAATGCACTTAGATTGCTTAATGACTTTTTTTCTAGGCAATGTTATATTGTAAAACCTAGTTAGGTAAGACGTTGCTTCAACCACAGAGCTAATTTGGTACTAATGCATAGTATGACGAAATCTTGTTAAAACCGTAATACCTGTAGGACATTAACAGGCAGAACTAAAGAGCTAGGTATGAAGTAATAAACAAGCCCATGTTTCTTATGTGGTGCGCACTTTATCTGTATAAGATCTCAAGCTGTGAGCAGTATGATTTCAATACATGGTTATGTTGTTTGGTCATGTTGTTCCCTTGATTATTTGCTTATGTACATCTCAGGAGTCTTTAACTGTTATTGTTAAATATATAAGATATTTAATGTATCTGAGTGTTTCTGCAGCCTTAAATCTTGGAAGTAGCTGAGATTTATGATTCTTATCACTTATCCACTTGTATTGGCATTGTTTGTACATTTTTAAGAGAGGGTTGTTTTTACTTTTATTGCTATTTTGCTACTCTTTATTTATTATCATTACCTAGTACTAGTTAGCAAACATTCTGTCATTGCTGAAATATATAAACTTAGAAGTTTGTATCAAGTATGCCAATCCTGTGATAATTACAGTATGGTTGAGTGCTGCTATTTTGAACCCAGAGAAGGAAATCTTTGTTTTTCAAAACTGAGAGTAACTCAGACAGTCTTGTCTACTGTAAACTAGACGTATCTGCACATACATCATTACATACATTAAAAGAATCTGGATGTTAGAATCCTATTGTGAAATATTCACTGCAGCATGTTTTATAATTTATAAAATTGATAAATTATAAATTTGGAATTTATAATGTGTCTTAATATCATTAAAAAAAACCCCAAAACAACCAAAAAACAAGAACTTAAGATTTTCCAGAGAGCACAATTAGACCTTCCTCTATTGCTATCCTAAGAGACTTGATGTGGATAGATTAGCATCTCTCTGGATATGCAGAGAGACTTTTTATTTTAATAGTATGCTTTAACATCATGTTGACAGTGTTTCCTTGTGCTTAGCAAACATTATATCATCAGAAAGCATGTGAAAAGAATATGGAAACTTCAAGTATTGAAACAGCATGATGTAGCTGCATGTGTACATTAGACTTTACTATGCATGATGTAATTCATGACACTTAAAATTTTGCAAGTTACTGTATATGCTACGTTTTTCTCACATTAAGCTTAGCTTGAAGATAGAGAACCCCCTAGAAAAGGACATGCCAAAGTGAAAGGCAAATCCTAAAATTTTGGAAAAGAATGGGAGACAAAGGGAGAAGAGAAGAAAATAAAATTAAAACTAATCTCAATGGAATAAAAGAGAACCTGGATGTATGGGTAGCTGTGACACTGATCATAAAAGAAATAATGTCTTTAAAAGAACAAGCACAATACAGTCCAGCTGCTTTTCTTTGTTTCTGTATCCAAAGACATACTGGGAAGAACCTAAAAACTTTTCCTGTAAAAATAGGAAAGAAGGCAAAATCAGTAAAGCTGGTACTGCAGTAGATAGTGATAATTAGGAAAGTTTTTGATAATAATATCTACTATATTATAAAAATGTTAAAACATTAGCTTAAGCAAAACCATCTCTGCCTCCTTTCTTTATCACAACAGTCTTGTATTGCTGAGCAAACTGAACCTAACTTAATGAATCACACGGGCAGCTCTAGGTGTCAGACGCATTGCAAACAGGAGGTCTGTGATTCTGCTGTGAGCTGTTTGGGTGGTGGAATCAGCGAGAGGTTTGAGAAGAGCAGGAAATTGCATAAGGATGTCTCTGTTGGTTGTTTACAAGTAGCCAATGCCACTGGAATAAACAGCTGTACAGTTGGAACAGAGTCTTTTTTGTCTAATCTAGCAGCACTGAAGATGGAATCTCAGGCCTTGAGTTTAGTAAAGGAAGCCTAAGGGATAAAGGAGCTTGTCATAGGACTTTGATAACCAAAGCAATATGTAGCAGTTTTCATCATAGACCAGAGCTTTTTTAATCCAGAATATTTTTTGCCACTATTGCTCTGTAAACAAAACTTAAATAGGCAAACGTAGAAGTTGGAACCCTTCCCCACTACCTCTCAAAAAAACCACCTCCCACCTCTCTTCCCCTACGCTGTAGAGGTATTTTACAGTTTTCTCAGGGGTCTTTGGACAGAGAAACCTGCGATGAAGATTCTTATTGCAGTATGACATCAAGATGGGGAAGAGTGTCCAATGCAGACAAAGACCTTTCCCAGTTCTCCATCTGTAGCCAATTCTTTATTAAGTAGGGAAAGGTCTGCAGACTGACTCAAACAGTGACTAGACCTCCGTTTGCCTCACAGAATTAGAACAAGTAATGATAGCTTTCCTCATCAGAAGCTACTGGTGATGGTTTCACGTTTTTTTGAAGCATATGTAAACATGAGGTACGACTAAACATCCTTCTGCTGGTACAGGAAAGGGAAAATCTTTATTTCGCCATCTTGTTGATATTTGATGAGTTAAACTATATTTAGATACTGCTTAATTCATCTTGTTTCTTTACAGTGAAGGGGATTCAGATGCTGAGTTTTTTACAACAGCATGCATGAATCAAGTGCCAGAAAACAAAGCAAAAAAAAAAAAAAACATCACCAGGAATTTAGTAAGACTAAGACATCCTTGTTCCACTGCTGAGCAAACTAAAAGGAATGTATTTCCATGGATTCACTGGAGGTTGTTAAGGCTGACTTATTATTTCACCATAGTAGAATGCAGTAAGTGGATTGGACAGAAATATGCTCTTGTATTGTATTTAGCAGAGATAAAGAATGCTTGATTTACCTTACTGAGATCTGCGTTCTCCCCAAACCTCCTGCATAACCTAGAATTTTCTAGGTTGGAAGGGACCTTTAAGATCATCTAGTCCAACCATCAACCTAACTGACAAAAAAAAAAAAAGTCACAGATTGTCCAGAGGCCTCTGTGCTCTATTCTATGTCATCAGCCACTGAAGTTGTGTTATATGAATATAATTTTTCTGTAATTTCTAAAATGGGAATGGTTTAATTAGGTTCTTAGGTGAATAACTGAAGTTCAGTGACCATGTTTTAATGTTAATGTTAAGTTCTATAATCGGAAAGAGAGGTTAACTAAACAGGGAAGGATTTTGTTAGCACTGTAGGAAAACCTTTATGCTATTCTTTTATGATACTGTAGGAATTGTCCTTGCTACCATGTGTGCGTTTTGGGTATCTTTCCTAGAATAACTACTGTAGGTTATACTTAGACCTTTTTTGTTATTTTCAAGGAACACCTGAAGAGTTTGGCTTTCTGTGTAGCTAATAGTGTTTTGACTTTGTTTTTGGGAAAGGATAGTAAGAGAGGCAGAAATCTGAACTGAATGAAACTCTGTTGGCTTTAGTTCTAGCAAATTTAAAGGCACTTACAGTATGACAAAAAAATGGGGTATGTTCTTGCTTTTTTAAAAAATAATTTAACTCTAGTCCAAAAGTAACAAAGATATTATGAAAGCATTTTACTTGCTTGTTAATCTTTTATTTTGTGGCAAATTAGTTTCTTTTTCATTAAAAGAAATCTTACTAGCTTTTGGTTTAAACACTGCAACTATTTAAATAAAGCTCTTATTTACTGGTAACTGTATGTTTTCTACAGAGCTCTATATTAATTTGAAATTTAGTATTTCATTTATGTACAGGGAACACAATCCTTCTCCTTCATATAGCAATCTGTATGACCCATATATATATATAATTTTTTTTTTTTTTAATCTTCAGGTGTAACCTTCTTAAATACTTAAAGCATAGCTCAGACACAACAGTGGTAAGCTGCTCTTCTGTTAACTTTGCAGTCTCTTTTCTAGGTCTTAGTGAAATACTTATGTTGCTTTACTTTTCATAGTCTGAAGACCTTGGTATTGAGATAGTAAGGCATTTGCGTTTCCGAGCCTGATTTACTACTGGTTTTGAAAGTGCAAATAAATATTTAAGAAAGGATTAGGTATTAAATGCACTTTGTCCAATTTGTGAAATACAGTAACTTCAGATTCCTATTTATATAGATCTACCATATTCAATGTTGCTAATGAAAAGGAAATCATGTGCTTTCTCAGATGTTAAGGGCAGATGGGAAAGCAACATAGGGATCCAGAAAAAGGAGCAATTGGGGAGAGCAGTTTCCTAACTCTGGTTTTGTGATCTCAATCAGGCTTTGTGTGCCTATTCCATTTGTAGTATTGAGGCAAGTGACCCACTTCCTAAGCTATTGCCGATTTGTGTACAATGTATGTCGAAGGAATATGGAATACTTGGGATAGTCACCATGGCCAAAATACAAACTTGTGTAATAGAACAGTCTTTTATTACAAACTTAGTGTCTCCAGTAAACCTAGATTGTTGAGTTTTTTGTTTGTTTTTGTCTAAACAGGGACATGATAAGCCTTTTCCCATTTAAAATTGAGTACATGAACTAGCAAGGTGATACTGAAAGGGGTTGACATCTTTCACAGACAACAGTGGAAATGAGACTTGTTAAAATGTTGGACAGAACCAGATTTGGTTAAATAGCAGAATCGTTCCTAATTAAACCGGTAAGGTGAAGATAATGTGCAGGAAATAAAGAAAGCAAGAGAAGATACTTTTAAATGTGTAAAAGTTACTATCAAAAGGTGGTGGCATTCTTATATTTCTACACTTCTACTCTCTTGCATGGTGCCAACTTACCCGCTTCCTGTTTTTGATCTACTTTTGATAGAGTTATTACGTAGAGATAATAACTTTACTTTTCTTAGATAGCAACATTTTCAGAGTATAAATTCTTCCTTTGTTCAGTTAGCACTTAACATACTGGAATTTAGATGCTTGGTTATTCTTCTTGTAGTTTTAATAACTCTAAGAATTGATTCCTCTAACAGTTTTTGTAAGTAGTCATTAAGCTATTCCTCAAAAGCCTGATACTCCAATCTTATGCCAAGGACTGCTTATCTATCTCTCCCATCTGTCCCGTCCTCCCCCCCCCCTTTTTTTTTTTCTTATAGAGGCTTTGCAATTAATTTGGTAGCACTTTGAAGTGAACAGTCAGAAAGATGAGATCTTAGTTAAAAGAAGTCTCTTCAACACAAAATCACTTATGTGTTCCCACCTAATTCTGGTGGGACTGAAGATGGGTATTATAAAGACAGTTTCTTTGATCATCTCTTCCTATGCCCTCATTTCTAAATTTCTAAAATATGCAGGGTCCCTGTACATTTCAGTTCAGATCAAGAATGCTTTTGAATTTAATCTCCTGATTATTAACTATCTATTGTTGTTTGGCTCACTCTGTGGAACAGTCTCTTCAAATCCATATAGTCTGTGGATGCAAAGTTCTGAGGCACCACTGGTGTGTTCTGCAGACCTCTGTTGGATGGGTTGTCCTATCTGCAGATTCTTCACTGTTAGAGAATAGTATTATCCTATATTCCCCAAGATTAAAAAAAAATGGATTCCTTTTGCCTTTGCTTCTATGATAAGACCTTTCAACAGGTTTTGCACTGCTGATTATTTAGCTGTGCACTCAAAGTATTTTATTTATTTGCTATGCAGAAATATATATTGCAGCTAGGAATGGTAACAGAGAAGAAATTAATAAAGAAGAAGTAGTTTAATGTGCAGTACAATCCTGAAGTATGAAGAATAGTTCAAGTGAAATTCACTTATTCTGGGAATCAATGTTGAGCAGCTTAGTGGCCAAAAATATAAATTGCCTTTTGTTTCTTCTTTAATACATACTTTCCTTTTTTTTTTAATTTTTATTTAATGTATGTTGCTTTTATTAAATCTCATTTGGGGCAAATAATAATCTTTTTAGCAGTGATATTGGTTTTGTGTAGCATTAACAATTGTGGACATGCTCAAGTAAGAAAAGATCTCTCTTTTAAAACCTCAGTTTAAGTAAGTAGTCATTCTTTACTTGATGTTTGCAATACATTAAATTATACCTGCACAGTGAAATGCTTAGTATTTTAACTTAATTATTTGAGAGAGGACCAATTATACCCTGAATGGATCTGAATACTTTTGAATGCTTTTGATGCAGGAAATAATTTCTTTTCAGAAACTCTAATGGAAATTTATTCTTTGAGTTCTGCCTTCCTTACCACACTCTTATAAATGGCTAAAAATAGTTTCAACATGCATGATACATAAGATAGTAGATGTATGGAAAATTCTTACTTCAGTATTCTCAAAGTACTGCCTGAATCTTTTGGAATAAGATGCATCATATTCACTCATGGTTTTGGTGAGCAAGGAGCTATATCTTAAATTTTAAACTGCTGAATTAAGTTACTTAAAAAAAGCTTAGAAACATTCCCTTGCTGAACAGTTTTGCGGTAAGAATTCTTCCAGTTTCAGAAAGTGATTTTTCATTTTGCTGATAATAAAGAAGTCCAGTTAGAATAAAACACAGCCAGTTAAAATCTGAATGTTGATGATAGATTCGGAGACTGATGGTAGTTGCTTCTCACTGCAGATATGCTGGATATTTAGCTGAACTCAGCTTGTAGATGGTTTTGTAGATCTCCCCAACAAACATAGTACTGTAACTGACACTCCTTCAAACGAAAAAAAAAAAAAGGATTTGAAGAAAAAAAATAATAGAAGTAAAACTTTGTAACACTTGGAAGTAGCTTAGTCTTTCAGGCTCACTTCAAAGTTGTGAATTTTCACTGCTTGCAAAAGAAGAGGTGGTTCTGATATGGGAGTTCTTGTAGGAAGCTCAGCACAGAAGAGCTCAGGAACTCAGACCTCTCAGTTCTTGTTCGTGCACCCAAACTTCTGGTGTTGTTTGGAGCAGAGTTTGGGTTGTCCAGGTTGTAAGAGCTCTTAAGGGCACTTCTAGGAGGCTGTTGTCTTGGGGCCAACAGTGAACTGAAGGCTGCAGAGGTGGGGTGGGGGGCATAATGACAGATTCTAGTAGCTGATTCCTCCACTGGGTATTTTCTCCCTCTGGAGATGTTCTTAGCTCGTAGTGAGATAAGATTTATGGCTTTTCATTGATTAAAGGAAGGACAGTGTATACTACCAGTAGCTATGTCTTGTATTGCTATAACGCTGCCTACTACAAAGATAGTGAAGCACTGACATTCTTAGTTTGGACTATACTGTAACAGGTATATTTATTTTTTTCATGTGTCCTCCTGTATCAACAGAAAATCTGCAAAAAGTCAGAAAAGACAAATCCTATCAGATCATTAGCTTTGAATTTATTTCCTAAAATTCCTCTTCATTTAATAGTCTCTATTACTAAGTTCTTACTGCAATTATCCCTTCCTTTGAAGGGCTTCTGCAGATCCCGACCACTTCTGTAGATGGGATTCTCGGCAGAAGGCTAATTGGTCTGCTCAGCTACATGAATTTGTGTAGCATAGCAGAAATCTTATGCTTTATAGAACATCTCAACCATGCAAACATGTCCTCTGTACTCCATGGTTCTAATGTGGTTTTGATAGGTTCAAGAAAGCAAAGTAAACTCAGATGTGTAGGAGAGGAAAAGTGTATGAGGGCAGACTAACATTCGGAAGTGAGATATGCAGATAAAACATCAAAACCAAAGCTCCTGAAGGGGATGTTGTCAATGCTGACAATGCAACATTACTTTGCAAGTGAAATAAATACTTCTCCTGAGTCTATTTTTAAAGAGCTCTCAGACTCCAGCAAAGAAAATATCTCATTGTCAGCTGAGTAACCAGTATCAGGAAAGATAATAAGCAATTTTGTTTGTAAATGTGGGTAAACTCATGCACACTTGTGACATCATCCTTTCTCTCTCCCCATACCTACTCCTTTCTTGGGCCAGAAGCATTCATATTTACAGGAATGGTGATGCAGACCATCAAAGAATTCAGAGGCTTTTACCAGTGAATTCAAGACTACTTTGCAGTCAGAGGAGAAATACAGCATATATTTCCTTAAACACAATTTGGTTTTGGAGACTCCAGACACCTTAAGTATATTTAATCAATAGAGGGCATTGTTGTAGTGAAGAGAAGGCAATGTGTTTTACAGAGAATCGGATAGAATGTCTCTTAATTCAGTATACTTCCAAGTAATTGCTAAGAGCAGAACATGCTGCTAATTCAAACAAAAACATTTTCTAATTAAATAGGGCTGGATTTTCTGGTTTACAGTTTCCCAGTGATGAACTCTTCTTTGGGAAGCCTTGGGTAGAATTTTCCCTCATCTGCCTGTGCTTCTCCAGAAACAGGGAAGTAGAAAAGGTATTCTTGGCTCACAGGAAGCGTGCTGGGGTGGTGATGCAAGCTAATAAATATGTCACACCTAGTTTTCAACTAGTAAGTGCTAAAATGTCTGATAATTGAGACTGTAGTGCCTTTTCTTTAGACATACCAAAGCATTTTACATTTATGTAAATAGCTGTGTTACTCAAATACATGTAGCAAGATGGTGTTTTATAATATTTTTCAAAGGAATAAATTAAGACCCAGAGCTGTAATAGACTGTGACAGAGCAAGAATAAAATCTAACAATATGCAGCAATGATGGAAACTAGTAGTCCTGTGTCTACCAGTGTGTTGCTTCAACTGGAAAGTAACAGCTTCATTTTAGTAACGCCTGCAAAAGGAATTATCTTAATGACATGTTGTAATATCTTGTAAGAAATCTACATTTTGGGAGAGTGGAGAGGTTACTGTCTGTAGCTACAGCGTTAAACCCAAATAGTATGAAGCTGCTTCTGATATGAGGGGTTTGCAGGAAGACATGGATTTTGAAACCAAAAAGAGCAGGTGACATTTTTTACCAACACAGGAAATCTGTAGGTATGCTAATAAAATTATTTTTAGGAAATTTTCAATATTCCCAGGTGAAAGTTGAATATGCATGCAGACTTTATGGCATATGCTCATTGTAATAGTATAAATTTTCTTCTTACTTTTTGAACATTTTGAAATGTTTTTTTTTCTGCATTACGCATTTTAAACATGGCAATAGAAGATTAAAATATTCCGTTCACAAAGGTGAAGTCAGAATATTTTGATCTTAAAGCTACTTTGTTTTCAAAACAGATTCCAGCTAAGGGTGTGGAACACTTGTTGACATGACATTTTCAGCTGTAAAAACAGTTAGAAAATGTCACTCTAGATTTAATAGCAGTTGTTGTTTCTTTAGCCCACACTATTAAATTCAGTCCAACTGTAAGTGATCATAGTTCTTGTCTTGAAATCTCTGTGTGTGCGTAGGAATTAGAATATAGAGGAAGGATGTTAGTACACACTCCTGACTTCCAGGTGAGAAAACACAAGTGAAAGCATCTCTCTGTACACAATGGCCTGATGGTCAATGACTTAAGAATGGACGTTGTTCTCTTCAACTGTACGGTGTCCCTTTGTGTCAAGGATGAATGTACATAACTTTGAGAACGGAGTTAAATATCTGACCTTGCAAAATCAGTTGGTTTTGTTTGTTTTTTAATTGCTCAGATTTTCCACTCCAGCGATACAAGATACCAGCTGCATAGGGAAAGCTAAAAGAAAGTGGAACTCACTAGTTTTTAGTATGGACTGCCTGTAGTTCTTTTGCTTTCTTTTCCACCTGAAATGCAAGTTCACTTAGTTTTGAAGTGCAATTTGCCACTGCAATGCTGAATGTTCTGCTTGCTACTGGACTAAGCTAAGATAGAAGTTTTAAGAATTCTTAGTACTTGGACAGTATTGCTTATCATTTCCACTATATATTAGACAAAGACCTACTTATGTGGAGGGAGAACAAATATCTGCGGGGCTCAGACTGTTTCCAGTTCAAATCCTTGTTGATTCCTTACCACTGTGTCTCATAAACCCTTAGTCACTTAGGATAAATCTAAAAAGCTAAAACTTTGTTTTAAATATTTCTCTCACAAGATGGCAGCATTGCTTCAGGGAAGAAAATTGCCTGAACTGTTCAGGATGTCTTGAAGTTCTTAGTATTTCCATTTTATCCAGTATGTGAGAGAAACTCTACAGAGGTGTTCATTTGTGTTATCTGAATTTACAAATCAAAATCAATCATTGGACTGGATGAGTTTCATTCATTTGCTACTACGTTTGCAGGCTTTGTGATGAAAATAAGCTAGCAGGACTGTAATGAGCTTTGTAAATTGTATTGAAACTATATAATTATTTTGATTCTTTGTCATTATTATAGTGACTCTAGTTAATACTGTAGTTGCATTTCTGAGACTTCAGCTGGAAACCTGGAATTGGATTGTTTCAAATGCACTAAGCAGAAATATTTTACAGGAATTTTAATTTCATATTAATATATATTTACTTTCCTGTCCACTGAGTGCTTTTATTCTTTCAGGGTTTGATCCTACTTTCTCTGAAGTCAATGGCTGAGTCAGAATTTTAGGGAAAGTCTTGTAAGGAGATAGGAACAGCAAATTAGAATGGTGAATAACGTAATTTTTAAATTGTTTATATTTTATTCCCTATGTAAATAATCAGGAATGGTGAAAGAGCTGCTGTTTGAACCATTAGAAGCCTCAACCTTCAGTTACTTCCAGGCAATCTCTTTATTTGATTTCAGGACAGCACTGATTGACTTATAAAGGAATTAGGTCAGGTTTATTTCTGATTCTAAAAATAGGTCTATCAATTCAGCCTTACCCATAAGGAATAAAAAGCTTGGAAGTACAGGAATCCTCACTGTGCTGTCTTGGATGCAGTTGAGCTTCCCAAGAATATATATACTTTTTTTTTTTCTCTTTAATTATCATTTTTCCTGTGATTCTGATTTTACAGAATGAGTTGTGAGCTGAAGGATAATATTTTCTAATTCATACGGCTGTTTTATAACTGTTCAGATATTTCACTTGGCAAAAATGCTAATAAGACCATTTTCATTCTTAAATTAGGAAAGCATATTTCATTATTACCTGGAGAAGTGTCTTATGCTTGAAGTCTGAAGGAAATATACTTTGCTATCTTGAGTAGCAAGTTATTATTTCAAGGAAATATTGGGTGATATAACACTTTAACAAAAAAATATTTAAAGTCTTCTATTTTAATTTTCTCAAAGATTTTATGCTGAGCACAAAAAAATAAATAAATGTGTCTTTCTTTTAATTTCTCAAAATCCACCATGCTAAGATATGGTTTTACTGGAAGGTGGTCACTTAGTGACTTTGCACTTCTAGGACTAAGGTAGGTTTAGTCTGCTAGTCTAACTCTCTACTAACAGCCCAAGTTGTTCGACTTACTTCTTGGAGATATTAACACTTGTATCTTTGTACTTCCCCAAACTGGAATGTATGAAATGAGTATTTAATTTCTTCTTTAATGTACTTAGAGATTTTTATTGGTGCAGTTCTGCTAATCTTCAGCAATTCACTGTACAGCCTCCCAAACACTAACTTACCATTAGCATCATTTGCTTCTGTGGCATTTTCTAAAACACATTTTCTAAAACTGCTGCAGAAAGCAAGCCATGGATATAAATGATACTGAGAGATTGAAGTCACCCTTGTGTGGCAAAGAATGCCCAATTCTATTCCTTCCTTCCTACTCCAACATAGAGTCTAAGTAAATAGAAGAAATGTACATGACGGTATCTTCATTTGTAGGGGCTGGTGTCTCCACTTTAACATATCTTCTGGGATGTTGTAAGAACTGAACTGGAACATGTGGATAGCAATGTGTGAGAGCTTCGTAAAAGTAGATTCAAACACTGGAAGTTTTTTTGACTCCTGGAGGTCAGCACACCTCCATCATTCCAACGCTCTTTGGTTAAAAAAGAGAGAGCATGAATCTAACATCCTGGTCACATACAGCCTGTGATATTCTCCATGAGCCCTCTGCTGCTTGCCTCCTCACTCACTGATCCTGGCAGTAGAACAAGTCTGCTTTCAAAGGAAATTGAAAGGCGTTTTGCTTTAAAGAGGAAGATAATTCAAGGACTAGCCTGTAGCATAAAATTAAGAGAGTTTGTTTAAGGAAATGAAATAATCGAGGTTATTGGCGATGAAATGAAATATTGATTCTGGGAAGCACTACTGAGGAGAAGGATCTGGTAGACAGCACGCTTTCCATGTGCCAGCAGTGTGCCCTTGTTGCCAAGATGGGATCCTGGGCTGCATAAGAAAGAGTGTGGCCAGTATGTTGAGGGAGGTCATTCTCCCTCTTTACACTGGTGAGGCCACAACTGGAATACTGCATCCAGTTCTGGCCCCCAAGTTCAAGAGGGACAGGGAGCTACTGGAGAGAGTCCAGCGTAGGGCAACAAAGATGATTAAGGGATTGGAGCACCTCCCTTATAAGGAAAGGCTCAAGGAGCTGGGACTGTTCAGCCTGGACAAGTGAAGTCTGAGGGAAGACCTTATTTATGTTTACAAGTATCTAAAGGGTGCGTTAAAGGATGTCAGAGCCAGACTCTTTTCAGTGGTTTCCAGCGATAGGACAAGGGGCAACGGGCTCAAGCTGGAACATAGGAAGTTACATTCAAATATGAGGAAAACCTCCTTTATGGTGAGGGTGACAGAGCCCTGGCAGAGGCTGCCCAGGGAGGTCTTGGAGTCCCCTTCTCTGGAGATCTTCAAGACCTGCCCGGATGCAGTCCTGAGTGATGTGCTCTGGGCTAATAAATTGACAATAAATTTAAGTCAATAAATTGACTTAAACATGTACATCAATACTTCTAAAATAAAGGACCATGCATGTGGTCACTGCTGATCAAACCAGTGAGACACATTTATATCAAGAATTCTCATGCACTGGGAAGAGGAGAAATTCATGTCATGTAGTCTACTGAAAAAATGTCTTCTGACTTAACTGTATGGGTTAGATATGAATGTGATAATGGAATCACGGAATTGTCAGAGTTGGAAGGGACCGTAGAGATAGTCTAGTCCAACTCCCCTGCTGAAGCAGGATTGCCCAGAGCATGTTAGAGCATGTTACTCAGGACTGCATCCAGGAGGGTCTTGAAAATCTCCAAAGAAGGGGACTCCACGATCTCCCTAGGCAGCCTGTTCCAGAGCTCTGTCACCCTCACCGTGAAGTAGTTTTTCCTCATATTTGAGTGGAAATTCCTATGTTCCAACTTAAGCCCCTTAGCCCTCGTCTTCTCACTGGCAACCACTGAAAAGAGTCTGGCTCCCTCCTCCTTCAAACCACCCTTTACATACTTATAGGCATTAATAAGATCTCCCCTCAGTCTTCTCTTCTCCAGACTAAAGAGTCCCAGCTCTCTCAGCCTTTCTTCCATTTGGTATATATATATTTTTAAGTAGTAATGTATGTGGTAACTACAATACATATTACCTAGTCTTAATCATTGTCTATTATAAGGGATTACCTGGAAAGTAGCACAATAAGTAATTTTTATGCTTTATGCAGTATTGCCAAGAAGAAATTTGGTAATGTTCCATCAGTTGGAGACTGGGGGGGAATTAAAATCTAAAAGCAGTGGTATTAAGGTAAAGTACAGTTAAGGATAGGCTGTGAACGTAGAAGAATATCTAAATTAATCTTATAAAAATGGTAAATTCAAATTGAAGAGAGTTGAGATAAGAGTTGCCCTGAAGAGTAAAATTTTATTTGCTCAAGCAAAGTACTTGGTATTTATCTGTGACATAGACCACTTCAAACCCCATTTGCAGACAGAACATGAGATTGTTTTAACAGAGGAACACCAGGTAAAATGTTTGGGGTAACAGTTTAGCTTGTTTATTTCAGAAGGACCTATATAAAGGTTAATTTTCTTTATTAAGTCATCAGGTCTTTGGGCTGTTTATGCAGGAATAATTCATAATAAATTAAGCAAAATTTGTAGGCTGTGAAAGAGCTATTCAGGAAATATGAGCTGTTATTTGATATAGCAACAGTAAGCCTTCATAACAGATTAACTCTTTATGGTACACACCTTTGTGTACCAGAGCCATAAAAAGAGCCATCATATTAAGGTTACAAATGATGTATTTTATAAATTAAAAGTGTGTGTCCTAAAATTACATTTTAAATATATATTGTTCATCACACTTGACAGGTGAAAGAATGTAGATACATACATTCAGTTGCATCGTTGAAGATGGTGTACAAAAGAGAAGGAAAAACAGATTAACTGGGAGTAACAGTAAATTGGGAGTTACTGTCTTAGAATACAGTAGAAGGTAAATTAAAAGTCCTAAAGGAATTTGCAGGTAAAAATGTACCCAGGAGAAAGGCACAATGAAGGCAGAAGTGTCTGCATGAATCATGACTAATGGAAGGAGTGGATGGGGATATGTGATTGGAAAAAAGGTGGATTTTTTGAGAATGCTAGGAAATTTTCAGGAATCTTGACAGAGGTGTAAAGAAATAGGAAGATTTCAGAAGCTTTCAGTCTTTAAAATGTAAACCTAAGTGAAAGAAGTCTTAACATCCCAGAATCAATAAAGGCCATTTAGAACTCCATACAATCCTAGCAAAAGGCAGATTATTTTGCTCGGTTTGTATGCAGGCCTGTGTGGAAACAACATATTAAGGAACTGCAGGAGGGTTCTCCGCACATTTGGAGCACAAATAGAAGAACATCTGAATGCAATGGTTTAATTGTTTATGGTTGGGTTGTTGCAGAAATCCTAGGTTATAAAAATAACTGTCACTGAAAGATAGTTGCATTGAATTTTCTTGTAGGCGGCAAAATAGAATACTGTCAGATGCTTTATCTCTAACTCTTCAGTTGAAGTAGGCTAAAAAAAGAATGTGCCTTACAGTGTTCTAGGGGCAGTAGTTTCTTTGCTTCTTTCTCAAATCACTGTCCAAGAGTAAAAGCTGAAAATCAGAAATGACTTGGGACATTTGCACCAGAAGTGGTCAGCAGTAGGCGTGCACAGAAGGAGCAGTCAGAAGAGAAAAGGGTATTTGTTTCTTGCACTAAGCATTGGAAGGCAGTTTTATGTAGTTTCCATCATTATGCTTGGGGCAAAGTGGCTGGAGAGCTGCCTGGCAGAAAAGGACCTGGGGGTGTTGGTCAACTGTCGGCTGAACATGAGTCAGCAGTGTGCCCAAGTGACCAAGAAGGTCAACAGTTTCTTGGCCTGTATCAAGAACAGTGTGGTGAGTAGGACTCAAGAGGTGATCATCCCCCTGTACTCGGCACTGGTGAGACCTCACCTCGAGTACTGTGTCCAGTTTTGGGCCCCTTACTACAAAAAAGACATTGAGGTGCTGGAGCAGGTCCAGAGAAGGTCAACGAAGCTGGTGAGGCGTCTAGAGAATAAGTGTTATGAGGAGTGGCTGAGGGAGCTGGGGTTGTTCAGCCTGGAGAAAAGGAGGCTGAGGGGAGACCTTATCACTCTCTACAACTGCCTGAAAGGAAGGTATAGAGAGGCGGGGGTTGGTCTCTTCTCCCAAGGCAACAGGACTAGAGTGAATGGCTTCAAGTTGCACCAGGGGAGGTTCAGGTTGGATATTAGGAAAAATTTTTACACTGAAAGGGTTATCAAGCATTGGAATAGGCTGCCCAGGGTGGTGGTTGAGGCACCATCCCTGGAGGCGTTCAAAAGACGAGTTGACATGGTGTTTGGGAACATCGTTTAGTGATGGCTTTTGTCAGTCAGGTTGATGGTTGGACTAGATGATCTTGAAGGTCCCTTTCAACCTAGATGATTCTATGATTACAAATAGCAAGCCTAAGTGGAGAGATGTTTTCAAAAGTGAAGGGCAGAGGTGCACCTATTCAGAGACAGAGGGCACTAGAAATACAGGATGGAGGAAAATTAGAAAAACAGTTTGGAATAGAAGAAATAAGTAGGTAAGTGGTACATGAACTGTTAAGGAATGATGAATTAGAAAGTATGGGTAAGAGGCAAGCAGAGGGGAATCAGAAAATTAATGGAAAGAAGATAAAAACAGAATGGTCATGGAATGGTGAATGTGAATGAAAAGTAACTATAGGGAGTTAAGCAAAGGTGTTATAATTATTCTATGTATGAATAAACAGTGTTATGCTCTGTGTGATCCCCAAAAGGACTGACATAGAGCATAGTGTCATGAAAATCCCTGCTGTCTGCTCAAAGGAAAGCCTGCTAGGATTTCACATCGTGAAGACTTTTCCCAGTTCAAAGTGGAATAGGTCAGAAAAATCCAGAGGGTGTCCCTGGATTGAGAGAGGCACTTATAATAGTGTACCATCAAACAGTTCTAGACTGCATGTAGGTACCACTCCTGCTTCTGGCATCTTCCCCTGCTGTGTTTTGATTTCCAGAGAATCCATTCCTGCCATGTAGCTGTAGGATGGCCCCTGATTTTCCTCAGAACTAATCCCCAGTTGGTTATGCTTAACTCCTCTCATCTGCTGTCCCAGCTCCTGCCCTCTGGGATTCTGCTGCTGGGATTTGCATGTCAAGTACCCAACCACATGGTTAAGCGTACTCAGAAATGGAGGAAAGGGGTTGGTTTTAGGGGAGCCAGTAGAGGGAGCAACAGTTCTGACACAAGTTGAACACATCTTTGCTTCAGTTTTTCAATTTCCATTAGCATATTTATGTAAGATAATTTTCTTGAAGTTATTAGAACTATATCAATATGTAGGCTCTGAAAACATCTCTGCAAGATACAGAGCTATGCTACATATGCAGGAAAAGCTTATGTAATTCTGGTCACAGAGAGGAGAGAAATGGAGCTGTGTACCACTGATGTATATTGATGTCACCTTGGTACTTACTTTGCCACCAGCAAAAGTTTGCAGGCAGCATGTCTTGTGGAGAATATTTGAAGCAAGATTGGAAGAACTCTCAGCTGAGAAACAGAAACCTTGACTGTATTGTAACATAATCAAGCACTAACACCTGGTGTGAGTCTAAGCCTTTAATTGTGTTTTTCTGAAAGATAAAAACTCCCCAAACCATCTAGTATCTGAAGTATCTTTCAGTATAACAGCACAGCAGAAGCAAATGCTATGCCTTTTATTTACAAATTGACTTTACATTTTTTGAGAGACATTGCTCAAAAGCATTAGATGCATAATACAATATAGGTTTGTAACACTCTATGTAACATGCTAATCCCTTGTTAAGAAATGAATTGGCCTAAGAAGCCTGTAGCACCTTTATGATTTCTCGTGAATGATCAACATGTAGTGGTGAAAGATATGCATGGTATTAGCTCAGAGATTGCTAGAAGAAATATCAGATACCTTTTGCAATGATATTTGCGTGTAATAACCTGAAATGCTGTTGTAATGCTGACTTAGAGTTAAGATTTACTATCAGGGACCTGACCTGAGACACCTGATATTTATATTGAATATAAAGTAGGCATTTTAACCATTTAATATTTCCAGAGACACAGTTTCCATTTCCATCTGTTTTCCATGTTACTTGGTTAGTTCAGCTCTGAAATGTGCTGCTCGATGGCACTGAAGTATGTTGTTCAGATTTGTTCCATTTGCAGGTGAGGAAATAAACCTTCTAATGGACCAGCCAGAAATTCAGCGCTGGAACCAAAATTAAAATTAGTTCTTTCTAAGTTGTGTGGCGAATAAAGACTTGGAAAACTATGTTCTGCCTTCATGGCAAATTTTGTCCTCTAACTATAGTTGAATAGGATGGTATTTATCAAGTATTTGAAATCAACAGTGAAAGTGCTCTGAAGCAAGTGCTATGTGGATTCTGTAAAGAGTTTAGGTTCCTAACTGTGGAGACGGTAGCTTAAGAAAAATCATGTGAGTATTTCTGCTTTGGTTCAGACCAGCTGCAGATGGAACACCATCAAATCCATTGTTTAAACAGGCTATAAAAACAGAGCCTTACTAAATCTGAGCCTTGTGATGGTTCCAGTGAGCTCACTGAAACAAGTTATTTTTGGCAGGAAAGAAAGAAGATAGGACTTGGGATCTGCACAGAGAACCTAATTTTCTGTTTATTTAGCGAAGGGGAAATGAGAAGCAACGTTACAACTCGGGATAAAGCTAGCATAAAACAACGAGGAGGATAAACTAAGATAAAACTGATCTGTCTTCAGGCTTATAGATGTGCCTGGTTGGCTTGGTGGAAAAGAGATTATAGGGGAGTTTGGTTTTTATTTTGGATTGGATTGTTATCTGGAAAAGGTACCAGTGAGTTCCTTGAGGAGAGTTTTGTTTAGCTCTCCTGCCCATTTTTTTTCTATATAATGTCTTGTACTTTCTGAGGTCACTTTTTAAAGCATTGTTCCAAATAACACTTATAGTCCTGTCGCCTAGTGTTTGGAAGCCATGTGTGAAATTTTGATAGTAATGAAATGCCTCTTGTTAATTTAAAATACAATGATAATTAAGTTTATAGATTTCCAATATTCTGTGCTATTGACTGTTCTTAAACTAGTCCATTGGTAAGGATGAAAGAAGTGTGATTCTGTGATCTATGCAATGTTTCCCTGCAATTTCAGCACCGCTACTGAATTTGTAACCAGGAGAACGGAAGTTAAGAAATTAACTTTGAAGTAGAGCAAAAGGCGAAGGAACATAGAATTTGAAAACTGATCTTGACGAATTCAAGGAATGAGTTATATGACTGGCTAGGATGTTACTGAATATTTTAAATGGATTAGAAAGAGTTGTTAAACTGAGTATCTTTTGTTTGAAATCAGTTATCTGTTAGTTGAGAATTGCCGCTAATTACCTGAAAGATCAAAGAAGGATTCTTTCTCCTGTCTCTCCCTCATGCATTCGTATTTTTTCATAATTATATTTGTTGTTTCTTTGTTTTAACTTTGCTGGGAAATAACAATGGGAGTCTGAACATGCTATACTGTCATTCCTATAGGAAATTTTCAGGATCCTGTTCATGTTTTCCTCTCATGCTTGGCAATGCCATCTGGCTTGTAGTTACCATGTTTCAGAGGAGTGAGGAATTATCTTCTTCCCTACCCTCTCATCCATGTTTACACTGGCAGGGGCTGTTGGAATTTTTATTTTTCTGTGTTCTTCTGTTTTATGGAGTAAAGTTCACTTCCTGGGCTTAGTTCAACTGTTTCACTGTAACTCTCTGAGAGTGAAAAATTTATAGTGCTACTAAATACACTTGCTCTTTGTTTCTGTTGGATGTCTGAAGGGTTTGTTTGTTTTTTTTCTTTTATACTAAAGATATACGTTATAGGCCATGAGGGTTTTTCAGCTGCTGCGTATGTATCTATGGGCACTGTGGGTGTTGAAGTTAAATTAAATTTAACATTTACTACGTATCTTTATGACTTCAGGGAAAACTCAACTCGCTGATCAAGGTAGTCCCAGCCATCATTTACGCCCCTTTTCTGCTATGAAACGTCTCTGCCACAGTTACACAAGCAGCAAAATCAATATTGTGCTTTAGTCCTTGAATGTATTTTAAATTTTGCTTTGAGAAATCTGTCATTTTAGAGTTTTCATTTGCTATGGAATACTGTAGGCTGTACACCCTCAATCTGGTTTATATGATGGCACCAGTAATAGAATTGAACTGTTTAAAGTCAGCTTTTTTTTTGGAAAGGAACTAGAGTTCCAGGGAGAAAATATATGAAGATCAGTGATCTTAAAACTATTGGCCAAAAGGCTTTCAAAAACCTAATAATCCTTAACATTTTTAGTTTTAAAGAAGATCAAAGCACTGCTAGCCTTTGAAATACCTTTCTGTGTCATTTAGAAAGCAAAGATTAATATGGAAGTGTGAAGGCTGTGAGCTAATTGAATATGAATTATGAATATTTCTGAATTTGCTACTATTGAGATGTTTGAACATTAAGGATACTGAACATTACATAATTGATTAAAAAATGGTTCATTAATTAAAACAAGGGATTGTGTGACTTGATGAATGGCTTAAAGACATGTTAATTTCTTAACGCTCTTTGTCAGTGTGGAGTTAATTTTTGAGAATTAAGGTGATATTAGGGTATTGGATAGGGGGCTGCAGAATATCATGAGATAAGGTAATACCAGCCCTGCCAGTGTTGTTGCTACATTCAAGTATAGTGCAGTTAGATGGGGCCAGGGGAAGCAACTATTTTTTTGTGCTCTTCTTTCACCAGTTCCTTTTCTATTTTTATACTTTGCATTAATTATCTTATAAAAGTAACAAACTGTATGATGTGTTAAACTACTGCGCAAATGTGCTCGTTCAGGGAGTGTGCTGAAACAGTGAACAGGAGAGACCACCTCTGTCACGCAGCTCTGAACAGGATGCAATATTCTTGCATGACATGAAATCCTAACTTTGTGGCTTCCTGCAGCCACTATGTGGGACCTGTGGTGCAGCACAAAAAATGTCTCTAGTTCCAAAACCCAAATAAGAGAATGAGGCTCAGTTGATAAGTAGCAAATGTGATTTTGTTGCTTAGTAGAATGGGTGACTGTGAGTGATACTTGTTCGCTAAAAATTATAAACATTGATACGTTTCCAGATTGAGGAAACAGGACAAAATGAGCAGGAAGAACCTGTGTTGCAGATCAGGTATAACTGATTTCACTGCAGTTAAGTCACAGATTAACTTCTGTTGAAATGGACTCCTGGAATCTGAGAATTAACAAGCTCCTCTCTAATGAACTGGCAGACTTAAGGAAGGAACTAAAATATCTGAATGATCACAGTGAGATCTAGCATGAAGTTAACTGCCACTCACTGGCTAGTATGGAATTGGCCCAGAGGGACCATCTTAATATATTTGTACAGGATGCTTCAGAGCAGTAATATATTTGCAGAGAGAAAACTATTACATCACACATCTATTAGGTCAGTCAGATACATTGGTGAGTGCCAGCAAGGAAGAAATGAACTAGGGATACTCAGGACCTGAGGAACTGATAAGCAGCCAAAAAAGAGAAGCCCATTTATATGAGAAGCAGGAGCACAAACTAACACCTGCCCTGACAGATGTTTAGGACCAAGTTCTCTCATCTCTCATTTGAGTGTGTAGGCATGTGGTGTGAGAGCAGAGACAGCAGAAGCAACACTGTTGGATTCTTGCTGGAATGGTGGAAGGGCAAAGAGGAATTGCAGTCCTACTGCCTGAGAGCACAGAGACCACCTGAGAGAGATCGCAGGGAGAAAGTTGCTTTCTTCAGTTTCATTGGAAGAGATGGATTAGGGGCAGAAGAAAGTCAAATATTTCTCAGCCATTTTGTTGGAAAACCAGAGAAGTTGTTCTATTTGATTTACCTACAGAAAAAAAACATACCTGAGCATTAATAGGTGCATTACTTTAAACATAGAATCATATGGGGTTGGAAGGGACCTCTTGAGATCATTTAGTCCAACCTCCCTGCTGGAGCGGGTCTGCCTAGAGCACGTTGCACAGGAACTTGTCCAGGCGGGTTTTGAATGTCTCCAGAGAAGGAGACTCCACCACCTCTCTG
>JAOTQQ010000041.1:56029445-56056354 GCA_026546715.1 Gallinago undulata | reverse complement strand
TGCTCCAGGCCCTTAATCATCTTTGTGGCCCTTTGCTGTGCCCTCTCCAGCAGTTCCCTGTCCGTCTTGAACTGAGGAGCCTAGAACTGGACACAGTACTCCAGATGGGGCCTCACCAGGACAGAGCAGAGGGGCAGGATGACCTCCCTTGACCTGCTGTCCACGTTCTTCTTGATGCACCCCAGGATGCCATTGGTCTTCTTGGCCACAAGGGCACTTTGCTGGCTCATGGTCATCCTGTTGTCCACAAGGACTCCCAGGTCTTTTTCCTCAGAGCTGCTCTCCAGCAGGTCAGTCCCCAACCTGTACTGTGCAGGGGGTTATTTCTTCCCCAAGGTACAGATTGCAGGAAATATAGATTCTATGTATAGATGCAGAAAATATTGCTATTCTTGAACCTGTATTATTGCTTTCAGTTTTGATAATGTGACATTAGAAGGAAATGTGAATCATAGAAATTTTTTTTTAATAAATGACTACATCGGAAGTATTTATAAGGTAAAGCTGAAAGATAAGTATGGACTTGGAGCAAGAAGACTCGTCAGAGAAAATGTGTAGCAGATGTTCAATGTATACTGTGATGTGACACAGACATTTTTCTTGTTTCCTTTTTCAAAATACATGAATAAAATAACATATGCTGAATCAGGTAAGAATAAACTGCTAGCACTATACAGCTGTCCTTGCTGAAGGATAGCCTTTATCTCATGTAATTACATTTACAGTTTTATTACAATAGAGCTGTATACTAATGGGATGATTTGGTCATAAATCCAAAAGCCATATTGAGGCCATTATACTGTTGAGGGTGTCTTGTGTAAGTCTCCCTGGTGCAATTTCTGGTCACCATCTGGAAAGAAGCCAACTAGATGCAAATCAGCTTTTTGGGAATAAAAGCCTAATCTGTGTAGGGGTCACACTTTAATGTAAAGTATGTATGGATTTATCAGTGGGAGTCATTGCCAACACACCTTACTACTTCTTTGTGCCTCATTGTCTATACTAGCTGAAGTGGAAAATCAAGTGACAGATTAATGCTATGCATTTGAAAAACTCCTTTGCGAGGAGCAGACACTGTTTCCCATAAATTTAAACCTTTGAAGAAGTTAAAATGTGTGAAGGTGAAACAAATATTATTCTGCTTATCAACATATTACCACATTCTACAGGGCTTGATTCTCTTCTCCCTTGAAGTCAATTGCAAGGCTTCTATTAACTTTAATGGGAACAGGCTTGGTTTACTTCTGGTCAATATAGGGGCTACACAGAGAGCTCTTCAGTGTCTCAAGTACAGAAAGAGAAATTTTAAAAAACCCAACACACAAACAACAAAAAACCCTCACAAAAAACCCCACCATAAATAACTTACACGTTATTTCCAAAGCATGATACTGAAATCTGTTTTAGAATTAAAAGGAGGCTAGGGAGGCGGTTGTTGATATACTGTTTATTCCTGCAAAATAAGTCATCTAGTGGGAAGGGGTGAGTTTTGATAGCTGGCCTTGGTGTGTTGTTACCATGGTGAGTTGCAAAAAATTCCTGTCTGGATTCTGGTGGTTTTGGGCATTTGCTAAAGTTAACACTGTTACTGAATGAATTATTTAGTTCAGGTTTCCTGGCTTATAATTTGTTGGTTGCAGAATTCTGGCTCTAAAGGTTCAGTCACTGAATGGTTGGCTCCTGATAAAGCAGTCTGAGGTGGTGTCCTATCCTTAAATAAGTATCCCCTGGAAGGTGTGAAATTTGCCAAATATGGGAAATGGAAAAGAGCCTCTGGCATTTCATGAAATTTTTGAGTGTTCCTGACTGAGTTGCCAAGGCTCATTCAAAATAAATTGGCTGGGGTATTTTTTAATAGCCCATGGGCTGTAAAGCTGTCTTCTTTCTATCAGTTAACTGTTTTGGGTGGGACAGGCCAACCTGGTAAGGTTTGAGCTTCTGTTGTTGAAGAGAGGAGCCAGGACGTGAGTTGAAGGGCATTAATCCACAAAGATACAATTAAATGTGGAAAAAGGGAGCTCTCCATACAAGGCTGAAAACTGGAAGCAATGAACTATAATGTTTACCTGTTCTAGGACTAGAAGCAGGCCAACAGAACAAAAATCTATTTTGGAAAACGGCTGGTGACATCTCAGATTGTGGGTTAATGTACAGACCTTAACCTCTAAGAGAAATCTGGAAGTCAGCCGTGAAGCCAGCTATCCATGCCGGCTGGGTATCCAGCCCGTAAATGCAATGAGTTGCAAATAGTAGTGAACTTCATGGAGCTGCTTAGTTTTGTTTTATTGTTGGTGGATTTTTTTACTGTCCTTACAGATAAAGAACAATAAATGCGTCATTTTGTTCATTATGCAGGACATTAGGTGACATTTGGACTTGGAGAAGTGCCGGATTTGAGACAGATCCATGGAAGGATGTACTTTGTCTCATGTGCACCCACAGCAGTGTGGAAAAAATGAGTTCTGACTCTGATGTTTGCATGGCTTAAGGTGGAAATGGATTAGTGACTGCCTGCAGTAATTGGCTCTTTCGGAAGAGTGGGAAGAAAACAAACAAAAGTTTGTCACCAAAGTTCATGGCTAGATAGGCTCTTGATATGGTGAGGAAGCAGACATATAAGTGAAATAGTACATTCTCATTGTATATACATATTGTCTGGATAGATAGTTCTTTAATTGTATGTCCTATGTTATTGTATGCAAGGAAGTCCTGAATTTAGATTTATATAAATTTATATAGTATAGAATGGCGTAGGTTTTTTTCTTACTCTTTTCTAGGTAGAAGTGCACATATTCTCCCAGAATAAAATATTTAGGTTATTATAAATAACTTCTCAGCAATGCATAGTTGTTTGCATTAAAATGGAACTATATGACTAATTAATGTTGATTTGGAATTGCAGATAGTATGGTAATGAAATAAAGCCCCATTACATATAAATAACTTGCAAATTGAGTTTGTTTTCTTTGGCTGATCTGAGGAAAGGGCATGTCAGTCAATCAAGTAGGAAAAAGGACTTTTAAACAAATGTAAACTAACATAAATGTTAAATTATGGATTCATTCCATACATAGCAGTAAATCCCCACTAGTAGACAGCTGTCAAGACTGCCTAGAAACCTTTGGTTATAAGGGAGTCTCTACAGGCTCAATTTCCTTTTTTTTTTCTACAACATTTATTTTAAATGTGATCATTTTCCTCCTCTTGTCCTACTTTTGGGAAAAATATAAGTAATTCTTTTTGTGTAAATTTCAACAGTACATCATTTTATCACAATGCTTGTGTTAGTCAAATATACTTGTAATTAATAACAAGTTATTCAGACGCTAAATAGGTGCATGTATTGGGCAGCTTCTAGATCAGTTTTGACTTTCTTAACTACAGCCTTGCAAAAGAGTAGACATGAGTCACTAAACTTTTAGTAAATGGGCATTTTTACCTGAAGGAGATGTAGGAGAATCAAAATGCATCACAAACCTCTGTGAACCAAGAAAGTGTTTTGCCCCCTCTGTATAATCCTGTTTGTGTTCTGCTGGTGAGTTTTATGCCAATGTTTTGTTGCCACTGGGTTTCCTCTGATAGAAGATTTAACCAGGGATGTGTATAACTATAGAGCATCGGGTCTGTTTCTTTACTTCCCCTAATTAAAATCAGATCTATTTGTTAGAAAACACTGTGGAAAACTTAGAGGCCCCAGATGGGAATCTCCAATACACAAACTTGCTGCAACCCTCTGGAAACATCGAAGCCCTAAACAGTGAAAATCTCTGCAGCTATGGCAAAGCAGATTATCGAAGAAGAGCAAAGTCACCCTGACAGGTCAGAAATTTCCAAGTAGATGTAAACAGAACATGAATTCTCTTATTGTGCCAACTGGGTCTAGAAAACTGCTTTATTTTCCAAACAGAAATTTATCCTATGATGTGGTTGATCAAATATACCAGTGAAATAGCTACTCAAACAAAAAGTACTTAAGTATTCTTTTTCAGTAACTGTAGCTTTTGCAAAATTTCTGTTCTGTCTACATTTCCTCCCCAAGTATGACATCATATTATTGGTAAAAAAATTGGTTGAACAAGAATGTTACAAAACTGCCTTGAGTGTATAATATAGGTTCCATAAGCAATTAGTGACTAGATCATGTATTTGGCTTACTGCTGAAATGTACCAGTCTCTCCATAACTGTAGAATCACAGAATCGCCTAGGTTGGAAGGGACCTTTTAAGATCATCTAGTCCAACCAACGAAAAAAAATAAAAGTAAGGATAAAAAAATAGTAAGGATATTGTAGAAGTAAGGATCAGTAAGGATATTACATTGTAGAATTGCCTGTGAATTAGTGGAAGATGGCTTAATGTTACCTCTTCTCTTTATAAGAACGAGTCAGGCATTTGGTGCTGGCTGGGTGTCCCCTGTAAGGCTGCTCTCAGTTCCAGTGGTTCTCTTGTGCAACTGGCTCTAAACGGATGTAATGTTTCTTCAGTCACACACATTTTCTCTTGCCATTGAATGCCACAGTGGAGAAGCACAGGTGGAAGAGGAATTTGCTCATTGCCAGAGGAAACTCCAAAATGGAAAAAGGCTGAGCTAGGTGATTCACTGGGGTTTTGTTTTGGTTCATTTCTTTTCCCTAAACAGGGAATGCCATTATCATGTTGAGGGTCCAAGGTGAGAGTATTGAACTAGCTGCTCCTGCTCAAGGTGGACCTAGCCTGGGACTACAGTGCTGTCTTTGTGACGGTTTGAAGTTCCAGACGTATGATTTATGTCTTTCCTTTAGATTTCTGCTCTTTGAAAAGTGGTCAAAAAGCAAGAACATTAACTCTGTGAAAATTAGTGGGTTTGGAGTATTTGCTTAAATCGGTATCTGAACGGTAAAGCCGAGAGGCTGTGTCATGTGTTTAACTGGTCTCTTCAGTTTGAAGTGAGTATGATATAACTGAGTATGATATAAATTGAGTTATGGCTGAACTGGGGAGAGTTAGGGAAAAATTCAGTCCAACTTCAGACATTTTTTCTCTCTGCATATGACTATATTCTTTAAATATTAACTAGATGTTCCACATCATAATAGTCAAGGATGACTATTGCTAACCATTCATCTTTTGCTTTGTTTCATAGAATGTAAGAAAAATTTGCTACAACTACATTTAAAATTATTAATCTGAGGCTAGGAGGACAAACAGTTCTTTTTCCTCTCTGATGCCTGCGCTTTGTACTCCAACAGAAGGACAGGAAGCCTAGAACTACTGTGATGAAGGAAGCATAATCCGGGGTCAAGGGGTCAGTTACAGTGTAATTAGTCAAATAAGCACAGGTTCAAGGATATGCCTAAATGAACAGCATAGTTTGCATTAGCTGTTGGCAGTTATTTTAAGATGCATAAAACACTGATTTCACAATGTCCTAATTTTGTAGAGATAGGCTCTATAGACCATAAATCCTATATGCACTACGGAAAGGGGTCGGAACCTAATTTGCAGGTCTGATTCAAAGCTTGCTGAGGTCAACAGAAATCTCTCTGTTAAGTTTTGTAGAGTTTGGATCATATCTTTTAAAAAAAAAAAAAAGTGCTGAGAGAGAGTGTACTAAGATTAAATGAAAGTATTAAAAAATTTCCCAGGATACATCCACTTTTTATGTATCTATCACTGAAACAGTAAAAAAACTGTTTATAAGTGATAGACTATCATTTACAGTTCCATTTTAACTTTATTACAAAATACAGTGAGCCTAATGAATGAAGATTTGCAATTATTCATTACCTGCTGTTATACAATAAATGGAGATGCATGTTTGCTCCAGGGATCTGCGTGAATAATAGACTTGGAAAGGCGTCCCCTGCAAGAATGTCCTTTCCAGTACAGAACGAACCGAAAGTACTGTCAGAATTATTTAGCCCATTGAATATACAATCCTGTAGCTATCCTCTGACTAAAAGGCAGCATTACATTTTCTGCTGATGAAAATGCACGCTGCTCCACTGACATTAGTGAGCCATATCATCATGTTCTGCAAAGAACTTGGTCTGTTTTTATTTGCTGATGTTGCTTAGTTGTAAAGGTCCCTCTCGGGACTTGGGCTTATTTGTTGTACATGCTGAAGAAAACAATTTGTAAGATGAACGCGTTGAAAGGCACTGCACCAAACTGTTGTTAATGCTGATCTGCATAAGCTTGCCTTAAAAATGAGGCCCTTAAATCAAGCATCAGAAATAAGATCCTTTTTAAAGAAGGAAAGAGTCAATTTTGAGTTTGCTCTTTTGTGGCAAAATAGAAATTTTAATGATCCTATAAACTCAGACCAAGACAGACTTTGGTAAGTATAATGGGACGTAAGTGCATTTAGTTCTGCTGTTAGTAAGAGTAAATTGTATAGCTGTCAAGTTGTGGCACATCTATGAAGTGCTGCATAAAACTGTTGCTGGGAGTGATGAAATTAGTGTGCTGAAGGAGAGGGAAGAATGCAGATCCATCAAGTGAACCTGTTAAAATTTTGAAGCAAGTTTAAAACAGTACAGATGCCTTGACCATCTGCTGAGAAGTATGCGTGGATATAATTGCACACACAGAAAAACAGTCATTTCATTTTTTTTTAAAAAATACTAATTTTTCAGGAAGTATGCAGCCAAAGGAAGCAGCGTCTCCTTTCCTCCAAAGCCCAAGTCCTTGAAATAGCTGTATGTTCTTTGTTGAACACTCAGATCCAAATGATCTGATTTATTTATGGCTCTTCTGTTGTGTGTAAGGATTTACGTCTAGCCTGTCCTTTAGAAGAAGTTGCATCCTCTTGCAGTTTAACATGCCTTAGCCGTACATCAGAGTTTATCACAAAAGTACTGAGATACTTTTAACTGTAATGGTGCTCCCAGGGCTTTGTTCTTGTGGTTTATATTGCTAGAACCTTTGGCAGAATAATATCTTTGCATTACATGGCTGCTTGTCCGTTATTTTTATTACAGAAAAAGAGAGTGTGAGGTTGGATCATGGGAATATTGCTGTCCCTTTTAGTGCATGTCAGAGCTGTAGAAGCCACAGAGATGTATGCATAAATAGATAAGATTTAATAGAACCTAATGAAGGCAGTGGACATTTTCTTCTGCTCAAGTATACCTTAATGGACAATTTTAAGTATTTAAATTCAAAAGTGGTTGCAGTAAATTCCAACCACCATTTTAAAGGAAGGATTTTTGACTCCAGTTTCCTAAGCACAGACACAGTTTTAGGTAGAAGCTCAGTTTTATGTGGTAGGAATAAAAAGTAAATATCCCATATCTGACAAATTATTAAATGTTTCTGAATGTGGAGTATTTGCTGTGAATTATTCCCAGTTGCTGGGTTTGTCATAGTGCCTTTGTTTATTTTGGTTTGTATAATGAAAAAACTAGAAATGTGGGTAAGTAGGTAAAATAGTATTGTTTGTCTCGCAGACATTTTTGCATCTACGTTTTACATTTCTGTTACTTGGGTGATGACTTTTGGTCTTCCTATATTTTTCTTTCTTTTGGAATAGAATGTGTATTTGCAAAGACTAATGCTTTTCAAAAGCAAGATTCATTGTAAGCATAGGAAATCAATAAAAAAATGTTTAGAGAAAGAGAAAGATACAGGTGGAGAAAATGTCTGGCCTCACCCTGAGAGATGCTTCGGGGGTTTTGTTTTATTATACTGTCTTAGCAGTTTTTCCTAGTGTTACTTTAGCTTTAAGCCATGTGAATTTATCAATTTGACTTTAGCTTGCTAAAATAGAAATATACGTAGATAAGTACATAAATTCTAAAATGATCTTCCAAGATTCAAAAGTGAGTCAGGAAGCCAGTGACCTAAGGCTTCATTTTTTCCATACTTTCCTTAGCTTTTTTGTAGGCATTGTCTTTTTGCAGCTGACTTTTAAAAAGTTGAATTACTTTAATTCCTTCTGGACAAAATAAGACTGCTTTAAATATTGTGTGTATAATATTGTTATTACTCTTTTTGGTCTTACTAAATTAACATTCTCTGCAATGTGCTAAAGGAAGAGAAACAGTGAATGCAGAAAAAATTCAAGTCAAACTGGTTTTCCATGAAGATGTCTCATAATACCACTGACATGGGCCCTTGTAACATGAGACTAGTTCCAATATTTCAGCTTTCTGTTCAGAATTTTTTTAATGGTGGTGCTCTTTTAGGAAGGAAAGCAGCAATGTTTCTTTTCTTTGCACCTTATTTATGGCTGTGTTGCCAATATAAGCTAGCAGTGGCTCATGGTGAGTTTTGCTGGTGTTTGTCCTCTGTTAGAAGGAGCAGGTAAGCTTTAAAGGTAATAGTTTTTAACATGTGAATAAAGCCTTCTGTTTCTCCAAAACCTTGCCAACCGTGAAAACTTTCTGATAGGTATCTGGAAAGCCAAAGTAAGCAATTGCAGTTCCTACAGGAGATAGTACAGAAATGAGGAAAACACGAAAGGAAAATCGCTACTGGCTCCTCAGTAAAGCAAATATTCATTGACTCAGCCACTTGAATATCTGGCTGTCGCTTCATGCACCTTTGTTTAACATGTCGATCTGCAGACTTCACGTTGAGCACTGCTTAACTTTGAGGATATGTTTTCCTTCTTACTGTTCTCAAGACACTTGAAGTGCATCAGAAATGTTGGCACACTCACTCATGAGCTCTGGTCATTCCTGCTGGGGATATTTGAAAGGTTATTTTTCCCAGCTCTTCACCAGAAGCTGCTGGGAGACTGTGCAGATCAGGTGGCAGAAGGGCCATGTGTGGGCTTCTCGGCTGCTGCCATTCCTGGCCTGAATAATTTAGACCGTTATTGATAATATATATTATAATATTGGTCTGGGAGCTGCAACAGTTGGGAGATCAAATTTTCATGGCCCCTATAAAAGTGAAGTGATGCAGTCATCACTGTTTCCAATTATGTCAGCTAAAATGGAAGGACTGCAAATTCATCCCACAGATCAGAAATATGTCTTTTAAGTATCAGAGCAAGATTCATGAAGAACTGGTCTCTTAAGGAAGCTCAGTCCATGAATTCTTAAGGAGACTAGGCTTCTGAGAGCTGGGGCTTTGGTGCTTGAGGTATTATGCTGTAGAAACAGATGCTCAGACTGGTACAAATCCTCTTGTCCCTTCTTCGATTTTAGTAGAGAAATAGTAATCTGCCTTTCCTCCTTGTCCTCCTCCTCTATGAGTTGAATGTAGTTTAAGTAACAGGCTTGAATAGGGTGAATTTTTTGTTCTGTGGATTCTCTGAGCTTATAAGTTGGATGCAGTGACACTTTACTGCTGAAGAAAATAGAGAATGAGTAAAATGGAGAATTCTCAGTGACACGATCCACAGAGCACTGTGGAAACAAAGGGTCCCTTTAGGATGATCCATATGATGCTTCTTCTGTGAACTTTGCCAAGGAAATGGAACTAGTATGAAACATTTTTGGGAAAAAAATTATTTATAAATCAATTGTAATGTGCATCATCCTTGCAAATCAATAAAACATAGAAAAACTTGCCTTAGGGTCTGTTGCATCGTATTTACCTATGGTAACATGTTAAATGAAGCTAAAATAATCTACAAAGATGTCTGAAGGAAGTGCAAAAATCTTTTTTTATATTAAAAATGTTGAGACAAATTTGCTTACATGTATAAACGGTCTCTGGGGTCTTGGAGGAGAAATAGTTTGAATCCTCCCTCTCTTCACTTCCCACTTTGTACATCTCTGTTCTATTAGTATGTACTCATCCCTTAAAGATTGTTTCTACGCCATTTGAAACTGGTCATTTTAGATGCAGGTGAATTGCTATAGTACAGGGATGTTTGGAATTTGTGTTAAGCATTAAAAGAGGTTTGATAAGGATCTTGATTTACCAATTATGTGTCAATATTTTTTGTGAAAATTGGAGGCTTCCAAAAAGTTTCACTAAAATCAATTTCCTCAGTTCCTCAACAAATCTAAATACCACATTTGTAGTTCACAACATAGCTAGGGTTATAAGGAAATGCATTTCATGCTTGAAATATTCTGTGTCACCATGTGCAGAGCCAGATGCAGCCCCAGTCTAAATGGGAAAATATGTACCCACATCTGTACCTTATGCTGTAAGCACAGGCTGCACTTCTTGATGGGAAGGAAGAGGATGGAAAGTTTGCCCTCTGGTAAGTTCCTGCCAGGTCATATCACTCAGTCGTGGGCTGGGTTAGAGATACATCTTAATTTCTGACTTCCAGACTGCATCTTGTTTTTTAAATAGTTAGTTTGTATTTTATAGCTTTTTTAAATTTACTTTCTGGAAACCCTTTTCAATGCCAAAATTAGCTCACTTAGGATTTCAGTCCTCACTGTTTAGATTCCTAGAGCACCATCTTTAATAAAAAACAGAAAATAGACTCTGGAAAGGTCTGCTCTGATTCTTAGCAGCAAAGATCTCCTACACACACTGTATGTGGACTGCTTAATAAGGGCTTTTTATACCATTTCCGGAACATTATTTGCTGGTCACCCCTGGAGATACTGCACCAGCTGGGCTGTAATTCAAATGTGGTACATAAATTGTGTTTCCAGTTCTAAGATACATCTTGTTAATTCTTCCATTCCCAGTATAGAAGCAGGGAGGAAGCCTTTGAGTCTGATCCAACATAATTAAAAAAAAATAATAAATCTGTCAGTAGTCACTGTCTAGAATGATTTCATGATTTCAGCTTTCTTTGTACTACTTACTGCTGCATATGACCAAAATCTGTGTCAAGACTTGCCTTTTTTCCCCCTTCTGGTTAAAACTGTATTTAAAGACCATGTTTAATACGTCAGTGTGTTCTGTATTTATAGCTATTAACTACAGCATCATTCCAAGTTCTATTTTAGGGAAACTTTTGTTCAGTTTCTGTGCGGTGCTCTATTTTTTTCCACAGTGCAATGGGGGCTTCGGTTCCTCTGCTGGTATTGTAAGTCTTGTTTTAAGTTTCCTGTAAAAGCTCAGAAGATGTATCTTTATCATTATTGTGTTTATCTGACATAGTTGAATAACTGCATCTTTCAATGTCTAGAAGCTAAAGCTGCTCATCAGGCTTTTTGGTCTAAAGCTTCCTCTTCTCATGTTGATGTTTTAAGAAATGATACCTTGCTTCTCCAATTGTTTCTAATATTTTGGCATTTCACTGGGATGTTTGGATTTATTTTTCATCTCGGATTTCCCAGGAGGTAAAGATGGCGTACTTCTATCTAAAATACATACCAGAAACTTGCTGATGATGTTGTGGTATGTATGTTTGTTCCTTCCAAAAGGGATTATTTTTGAGCTAGAGGTTTCCAGATCAAGTTACAGAATAGGCTCCAGATGGTCTGGAATCCTTCTTTAACAATCTATGGCTAATTAAACATTCAGCAAGAACTACTGTGTTTTTAAAACTGAGCACAGTCTTCCAGAAAAGCGGCATATTGATTTTTAGCTTTACTTTCTGTAATTTATATCTCTTGTTTAATTACTTGGTGCTTTTCATTGCTGGTCGTTGCATCTATTTTAGTAGTCTCTTTTCTCCTGTGGTATAGGGGCTGCTAGGCACCTTGTATCTTAGTTTTTAGTCAATAAAAGAAATTAACGGTATCTTTGTGGGCTATAGCTTTTGTTTTTCTAAGTTACTGTGAAGGGGAGAAGAGTACAGTTGTGCTGTGACCTACACTTCCAGCAATGTCTAGTTGCCAATTGGTACTATAGAACAAGAGAAAGGAAGGTGGATCTGTGCATCATGCTACAGAAGGTGAAGTAGATTGTGAAAATGGCATTTGTTTACTTCCATGGGCTTGATTTTAGGGTGAAATATAATTGAGCTATGCTGGGTTGGACTAAGCAGTATTTTTTTTTTTTTTTTTGTATCTGAATGCAAACAATGCAGTACAGTTAGTACCGATATCTGACTACCTGTAATCAGAGAGACATATCAAGGAATAAACACTTGCACTCATCTCTAAGGAAAGCAGACTGGTCCTTAATGAATAGGATTAAACCAGGGTTCCCAATGAGATTTTTTTTCTGTCACGCAGTCAAATCAGGTTTAAGTATTATCCATTACGTATTACTTACTAAACGGTGGAAGATACTAAGCAATGAATATTATTTATTCCTCTCTGGAAGCATTGTTACAGAAGTGTTCCCTCACTATTCTAGAACTGAGGGGCCACAACATAGTGGAAATATTTTAATAATGCAAAAAATAGGCCAATATCAATAACAGTTAATAAACATTCTTTCTGTTTCTCACATGCTCAAGGATTGTTCATAGCACTATCATTATTGTGACTCCTGGAACAAAGTTTGACTCAGATTATATCTGATTCAATAAAACAATATCAGGCTTCTGTGATAGAGTTAGGACCATGCTTATATTTTGCTGATTAGAAACCAGCATATGCTTCAGTTCTTAAGATAAGCTTCAGAAACAGATATTAGATCCATATTAATCTGTGTTTTTTTCCATAGGAACGGTTAGGTGAGTTAAGAAAATAGCTATTCAACATCTTTGCAATGAGGTCCTAATATTCCAAAGCCTGTGGAGTGACTGGTACATAGCATGCTGCTTCTGAAAACTCATGTCTCTTCATGATATTTTGCTGAACTTTGAAACATGGTGTGCTCTGGGAATAACACTGTAGTTTTGGAACAAATTAGGTACGCCATCATCCCTCGAAGTGTTACCTTCAGGTATTTTGGTAACATTCAGAAATGTTCTTACTACCGAGATTTCTGTTGATACCAGCATGAACTATTTCTGTTGATCCAGTGTCAGGTGTTGTGGCAGTTAGAAAATGGTACAAAAAGACACTACCATGTCCAGAAAATCTTTGACACTAAGACAATTTTGTGTCATTGCCACTTATGTTAATGGTGACTATCTGGTGGCCATCTTTCAGGCCACCCAGCTCTCAGAACAGCCATATTTGTGACTACATGTATTGCCATTACAGTGGCCTCCTGTTGTCATGAACTACCTTACTGCTGTTTGTTCTGGACCCTATAAATACAGGGACCCTGGCAGCTGGCCCACAATTCTCTGAGCTTTGAGGCCCTCAGGTTCCAAGGATGCCTGGAACAGATCCTTCTAGAAGCTATATATTCAGGCATTTGGAGGACAGGGAGATGATTTGAGCCAGCCAGCATAGCTTCACCAAGGGCAAGTTCTGTCTGACCTAGTGGCGTTCTATGATGGAGTGACTACATCAGTGGACAAGTTATTGTCTATCTGGACTTCTCTAAGGCCTTTGACATGGTGCCCCCACAACATCCTTCTCTCTAAATTGGAGAGATATGAATTTATTTGATGCATGGGCTGTTGGGTGAATGAGGAACTGGCTGGATGGTCGCATACAGAGAGTAAGTGTCAATGGCTCAATGTCCGGATGGAGATAAGTGACGAGTGGTGTCCCTCAGGGGTCTGTACTGGGACCAGTACTGGTCAGTATCTTCATCAGTGACATAGATGTGATAGAGGTGATTCTGCCCCTCTGTTCTCATGAGACCCCACCTGGAGTACTGTGTCCAGCTCCGGAGCCCTTAGTACAAGAAAGACAAGGACCTGTTGGAGCAGATCCAAAAGAAGGCCACAAAGGCCATCAGAGGGCCAGAGCACCTCTCCTATGAAGACAGGTTGAGAGAGTTGGGGTGGTTCAGCCTGGAGAAGAGAAGGCTTCGAGGAGACCTTATTGCAGCCTTTCAATACTTAAAGGGGGCTTATGAAAAAGACAGACTTCTTAACAGGGCCTGTTGCAATAGGACAAGGGGTAATGGTTTTAAACTAAGAGCGGGTGGATTTAGACTAGATATGAGGAAGACATTTTGTATGATGAGGATGGTGAAACACTGGAACAGGTTGCTGAGAGAGATTGTCTATGTCCCATCCCTGGAAACATCCAAGGTCAGGTTGGACGGGGCTCTGAGCAACCTGATCTAGTCGAAGATGTCTCTGCTTATTGCAGGGGGGTTGGACCTTTAAAGGTCCCTTCCAAACTAACCCATTCTGGTTATTACAAGTAAACTCCGCAAGAATACTTCAAAGTGCAGAGTTGCTGGAAAAAGTTGGTTGGCTGTACCTGCAATGTAAATGCTTAGCTATAAGTTAAGGATTTTAAGAGTTGGACCTTAATTACTGCGAACCTGTAGGTCTTCCCCATGGTAGAAGCTCTACTGTAGCGTGAGTTAGCAGAATATATGCTTCCAAAATACAATAAATTTGTACAGAAATACCTACAGCTGTAACTCAGGTGAGTTTAATAAGGTAAGTGTATTAAAAAGAAAACAATAGACAAGCAAATTCTTTGCTAAGTGCCTAAATTACTTTTGCTTGCCAGAAGTCGTTAATTGTGCTAGACTTTATTATCCAGGCAGCCCACATTTGCTTCATGTTTATATTTTTATTATGTTCATGTGCTACTGAAAGGCCTTAGTATTAGATTTGCAATGTGTAATGCTAATGACTCTTATGAGAAAAAATATAAATTTTTACATCATGTTGGTTTGCATGATTTTGAAGGTGGAGGAAGGTCTTAGGAATTACTGGTAAGAACTACAGACAGGGATGTTTGTTAGTAAAACTTCCCTTCCTGTGGGTGTTGAAATATTGCTATATGGGCCGGAGTATTCCAGTAAATCTCAGTGAGTGAAAGTCAAAAGATTACTGTTGTGTGATGCGCTTCCAATGAATCTTGTCATCTGTAAATCCAAGTTCTTTCTTTTAAAGGTCAAAACTGCCTGGAAACATCGGTGTACCTGATATTAGCTTTCATTATTTCCATTGGCATTGAAAGAGGAGATACAAATCATCAAGTGTTTCCAAAATTAGATCCAGTATTACTATCTCTCCTTGGTCCTTGAGCCTCTCCTATGAGTCATTTCTTTTTGCGTGCGTTTCTGTTCACATTAGTACAAATAGAGCCTGTACTTGTATCCCATTCCTGATGAGATTCAGAAATTGAATTAAGCAGAAAGGGTGTATTTTAGTCTGGGTTCCTTCATCGTTTTAGCCCTGTTGTTAGGGGAGTGGTGGTTTTGCAGAACTCACTCTGACAGATCATTAGATAAATGCTTCTCACCCATAGTAGGACTGAGCTGTTTTAACTTAACTGTAACTTCATCCCAGTGATTAAAATTATGTCCTCCTCACTGAGCAGAAAAAGGCTTAATAACAGGGTGGTTTAAAACATTGTCCAGATACAATGTACAGAAAGAACAGAAATGGTAAATAAAACGAATGAGGAGTATTTCCTACTCCCCTATTCTTTTCTAGTGAAGCTGCTTCAATCATGTTGGGGAAATCTCTGCACTCTTATTTGTGGAAACAGTCCCACGTAAATCTGTGAAATTTGTATGACCAGTGCTTTCACCGAGGATGTTGAAGTCAGTAGTCTAACCAAAAGCACTTGAACCACTGTTACCACCTCGATGATGCATTGTTTCTCCGAATTTTCTAAAAATGATGGGTTTACTGCTCTGAGCAAGACTGACAAGAGCTAGCTGCTACCAGAGTGATGGAGTTTAAAGGTCTAAGGCAGGGAGGCTCTGTAATGGCTTTTCTCCTTTCCAGTTTTAGTCATCAGTAAATTTCATTGTTATGAATTAATTTAGATTGCCATTGAAAGTCCTAACTTTTTTTCTACTTCAGTAGACTTCAACTTTTAATACAGTTCCTATTGAACACCCAAAGAGAAATTTAACCTCTTCCAGTAAATCCTGATGTAAGTGGTGTGGTGCATGCCACTTTTGAGTTCACATGTGAGTGGCAACTAATAGATAATAAATGTATCATTTTAGTTTGATATGTTAATTTCAGTAATTATTAAGTCAAAGCTTGATGAATATATAAAAAGTAAAAAGAGCATCACCAGGGTTGTTTTGCAGGTTAATATCACACAGATCAGGAAAAGGTTTTTCATAAAAGAAGTCATTTTCTTTGACATTATCCACGAAGTTTTGTGGTATATTTTGGTTTGATCATGGGCTTTTTGGACTACACTAGGGAAAACTGGAGGTACATAGTGGTCTTCATAATGTTGCTGGTCTAAGAAGGCATAACCACTCTGTTATTGATCCATGGAAACATACTGCTGTTCTGTATTTTTAGTTAATACTTAGATGATGGTGTGTGGTGGGCTGCTAGGTATTTTAGGGTTTGTACTAAACATCAGGGAAATATTATTGTAGACTATATGAATAGCAGCCAATAAGTGGGTTGTCCTGTAACACCTAAGACCATATGATTCTGAAAGATGCATAAAATACTCTTGTGAGGCTCATGGGGTGGGAAGCTGATCAGCATTTGAATTATTTATATAACTATTAGAACTAGAATTGTTTTCCCTGGGTCGTCTTAAATGGAGAAGCAACAGCTCTGATGTCTCTAGGAAGTGTAACTTTATCCTTTATGCCTAGACAACTGTGTAATAAATGAAGAGAAAGCCCAAAACGTTTCACCCTTGAATGAACATGGACATGGCATTATAAGCAGAGTATATTTTGTAGATGTCTCAGATCTCTGAGACATATTTTCTGCACTCAGTACACTTACTGTGTAGTACCCTCCAATCAACAGTACAGCTTCAACTCGTCCAGAAACCTAGCAAAATACATTAATTCCTCTCACTCTAGATAAGACTGGGGGAAAAGCATATGTCTGCGTTTCCCAAAAATATCCCTTCTGTAGTTATTAGAAAACAAACCCAACAAACCAAACAGACCCCAGCCTTGTCTTTTTACAGTAGTTTCATATAATTTAATGATTCTTTTTTTCCTATAGGCATTAACACGTATTTAGCTTTTATGAGCAAAATAGTTGAACATAAAATGGAGCTTAAGCTGCTGAACTTTGCCTACCCTGAATCTGACTTCACTGATTATCATTGAGCTGAATATTCTCTGCTTCTGAGAATGTTAAATTAGTTCTGAGCTTGCACAAGCGATGCTCACTGGGAGGGTTGTAGATATTTCAGTCTGACTTTCTTGTCTTCTTCCCAATTATACTTAGGGAACTATTTCTAAAAGTGGTTGCCTATGAGATGGAAAAAATCAAATACACTTGCAAAGGTGAGGCTTTACACATAGTACTAGATTGAATCTCAAGAGTTTAATTTCCGATTCAAGTGAAGTATTGCATGGTTTCATTCTGAACATAGGTCTGTGTGCAAAGAAGTTTTCTGAGAGTTGTTTCTCTCTCTCTGTTTATGCATCCCAGGTCTTCTTTCAGAGATCTTGAAATAGTATATTCTCTCTAGGGTATTAAACTTCTGTAAAAGCTTTACATCACCTACGTATGAAGCATGAAATGTTGACTTGAAAGAAAATCACATGCAAGTTTGGTTCAGTAGTCAGTTAACCTTGCATTTCATCTGCAATCTATGTATGCTTAGCCTTGTCTCTGAGCATACCTTTGGTACTCGGCATACCTCTTGGACTAGGTTCTTGGGACTCAGTGTTTAATATCTTGGGATATTAACCCTGGGTATGTATTTCTATATTAAGATCAAACCTCTACAGTTTGCATTGCAAACAGATCAAACAACTTCAGCTAGTTGTTTTCCAGGCCTTGAAGAACTCCAAATTATCACTATGTGGTTGATGGAGCACTCTCACAAATTTCCCAGGATGTAACAGTAATTAATTATATCCTTTTGTACGATCTGAAGTACACAGTAAGTTACAGTTCTCTTAAAAATGTGTTCTAACCATTATCTTAAAAATCTAAAACCTTGAATGTGTTCCATTATTTGGGGTAGTGGTGGTATTTTTACTTGTTTGTTTGTATGTGCTTTATTTTTAATCTGGATTACCTTTGCCTTCCCTGCATTTTAGAGTATAAAACAATTTGGCGATAATCCTACAGTGGAAGGGCTGGGTTTTTTTTAAGACACCTGTAATCTTAAATAGCTAAAAAAGGCAGAAAAAAGTTATAATGAAAATTAGCTGAGACCTTTTTGTACTGAGCTTTAGCCTGGAGCACATTTTATAGCTGAGTTATAAACCTTAAAAAGTTTCCTGTAAAGCAGAGCCAATGATCTATAGTAGCTGAAAGCAGACTTTATGGCCTAAAACATCCTAGAATTGGTTTGAAATAATTAATGCATATTTTAAGTACATAGATTCTAGAGCTATGTGATGTTTCGCTGGCTGTTTGATTCTTTGGGGGTCAGGTTTTGGGTGACTGGTGACTATTTGTTCAAGTCAGCAAAAATGAATTCAGCTCATAAGAAATGCATTTGTGGTGAGGGACTCTGGAATCATCTTTAAGAAGCATTATTCTTTAAAACAAAAAGGGAGTCTCTTATTTAAAATACATGCTAGTCACAAGTCACCAGCTTAATATCACATCACATCACAGAAATATTGGACATGGAGAGGACCTTGTTTGTCATGCAATTCATATTCTTCCTTGTTCAGCGTTTTCTATATTAGTGCTTTGCTAAAACAACAGTATTTTCTATTTGAAAGCTTCTGATATTTTAATAACTGTTAATTAAAAGGTAGCTTCAAATAAACAGGATGTGTAAAACAAGGACTCATTCAATTATAGCTTAGACGGCATTCTTCACTTGGTCAGAGCTTCCACCAGAATCAGTTCAGTGTAGCAGTGCTCAGCTCAAAATCAGGTTAGCTTGAGTAGTGAGTGCAAAACTATGTCCTGCCCTAGGAAAGCTGCTGTACTGACCTATACTAATGACACTGACTGGCAAAGATCATGAAGCCAAAATCCCATTTATGCTTTAGCTGAAAAAAAGAAGGAACCAGGGAGCTGTTCCTCCTGCTTGCCTTCCCAAGACAGGGAGGAAATTGAGGACATCTCTTTCCACTGAATTTCTTAGCCTTTGTTCAGATTTGTGACCCAAAGCAATGAGGATGGGTGGACATAGGCCAGCCCCATGCCAAAATCCATCTGGGTGATTGCCAGGGAGACCAGGCAGTGTGGTGCCTGCCAGTCCTGGCTGCCCTGGTTCTATCAAGCGAGAGGGGCAGTCACTGTCAAAGCATGGCCTGGAGCAGGGGGGTGCAAACCTGTGCTTAACCCCCATGCTATAGCTCCTCACTGGGGCTTATCCAAGCAAGGGTTGAACAGGCGTTAAATTCTACATTTGGCCTAAATGTTGTTCTTATGAATGGTTTCTCAGAGATAGGTGAAGTAGGAGGTGGGGTGGGGGTGGGCAACGTTAGTACAGTTTTTTACCTTAAAAATGCTATCCCAAGTAAGATGATTTCAGAATATCTGTAACAGACAGGGATTCAGGCTAAGATGGTGACAAAGAAGGAATGATATTGTCAGTTACTTTTATTAAAACTTTTTATCAGTGATAGAGATATGAAACCATAAATGAGACTGGCAACTGACAAGGCTTTGCCTGCAAATGCAATATTATGAAGGTAGGCTTTCAGTGACATTCTCTACCGCAGGCTACTGGCAGATTAAGCGAGTCATTTCTATTGCTATTGACACTGATGCAGTATTGTTTCCTTCTCATATCTTTTATATGCCTTTTCAGTAAAAAAAAAAAAATAATTCTTCCCTTCACAGTCACCAGAGGTGGTTCTGCAAGGCATCAGAAGATGGTGAGTCACATTCCTTGCTTGCAGCCGAGTGGCCGTTCATGGCTAGAGGAGCTTGATGTCCAGGATATCGCTGGTATTCTGCATTGATGACATGAAGGGCTGTTACAGCCTTCTGCTTGGTATGCTCATAGATAAAACAATAAAGGATATCAGACACAAAACAATCTTCCTGTCTATTTTCTTTACATTCAATATATTAGTAAATGGCCACAAGCTCGTGAATTTTATTTTTTAAATGCTCTTTTTTCCACTTTGTGATATATGAAGAAAAGCTTAAGTGGGGAGGATTTTTAAGCATTTTTAAAGAAGTTTTAGCAAGCAGTAGGAGAAAAAATGGGATCTTGACATAATTAATGCCAAGGAATATTCTCTAAAAATGAAATAGAAAAGACTTGTATGCAAAATCCTCAGCTTTGGCGATGTAAAAGGGACCTTAGAGAGAAGAAACAGCTTAATAAATATCTTTTCCCATGTCTGTTTTTCCAAGACTGGAGAGGGTAACTTGTGTAATGGCTCACACCAGCACTATTTCTAGCCCTGACATGAGGAACATATGGCAGTATAAGAAAAATAATAGCCCAAGGGGTTGTTGCTGAAGTATACTGTGCTATAGCTGTTTCCCAGGGCCTGGAAAGGGCTTCTGAGAAACTAAGTATAGACTAGGGCTAACTAAGCCTGTACCAGCGTGTAGGAAGAAACACAACCTCACCCACAGCCTGAGGAACACAAAGGGGGTTTCAGAATTGCTTTTCTCCTGCTCAATTTCTGTGCTGAGCACCTCATTTGGAATAGAAGCAATCTCTTATCTAACTCTTACTGCAAAACAAATAGCTTGAATGCTATCAAGTGTGTGTGGAGGAACTGAAAGCTTTGTCAGATGACAACTAACTTTGCATATTTCTATGGGAAATGCAATGGCAGAATGTTTTGGTTTTGTTTTTTTTTTTTTTTTAAGATGGGTAATATGTATGGATAATTCCTTATTTTTGTACTTTTTTTAAAGATTCCTAGGTTTCTCCATGTTCTGGTCTGCTACAGTCACTGTGCTCTTCAGACAAAACTTGGGAGACTGAATCTTTCATAACGTGACATGACAGGCCCATGACACCTGTATTTGAACAATATTTTCCAGAAATGAGAAACAGTGCCTTAAAGAAGCCTTGGTCATGTGGTATACCAATTGCCCCCTAAGAGCCTCCCTTTTAGTTCATAAAGAGACTATTAGGGATGGTGATGAACCATGCTAGTCCATTTACTAGCATAACAGGAATTATTAACTCTAATAAATGTATTATTATGTAGCCATTATGTATCAGTTATAAAACTGCCTAATGTCTGCATGATTACTTGTAAATGGATTTGGAAAGGAGCTAAATTGGTTATTTATTGACCATGCTGAACAGCATTATTTATTGACTTGGCTCAGTAAGTTTCATTTTTTTCAAGCTGAAGTGAAATTCTAAGTTTGCAATGGTCTAGCCAGTGTGCAAGTTGATTCAGGAAGATGACATTTTTCTGAATAACTGCTAAATTTCTGTTAAGCAGGATTCTGGAATGAACCAAGTTTCTCTTTCCTTTCAAGTTCATTATTTACTTTTAGAGGAGACTGAGGGGTGACCTCATCACTCTCTACAACTACTTGAAAGGACATTGTAGAGAGGTTGGTGCTGGTCTCTTCTCACAAGCAATTAGCGATAGAATGAGAGGGAATGGATTCGAGCTGCAACGGGGTAGGTTTAGACTGGACATTAGGAAGAAACTCTTCACAGAAAGAGCGGCCAGACACTGGAATATGCTGCCCAGGGAGGTGGTTGAGTCACCATCCTTGGATAAGTTTAAGAGTTGTTCAGATGTGATGTTGGGGGATATGGTGTAGGGAAGAACTTTATAGAGTAGGGTAGATGGTTGGACTTGATGATCCCAAGGGTCTTTTCCAACCTAGATGATTCTATGATTCTAAATGTGCTCCTGAGACAAGAAATTGAGAAACTAGAGAATTTAGTACTAGCTACATCAAGATACTGCTTCTAAGTAGCATGTGGTCCTATGAGACAGCAGTAGACAAGGCTATCAGGTGTACGCAGGCTGTATTGCTGTAGAACAAGAGCATGCATCACTTTTGTCTGGGCTCTCTGCTTTGTCCATCATTTGCTGTATCAATACTTTAAAATTTGCTGCTACAATACTTTAAAAGACTGAAGTAAAGTAAACAAGTTTAATTTCATGGGTTGTAGTCTTCTCACTGAAGGTGATCATATTTACCTCCACAATATAAAAACTAATTTTAGTCTGCTTGTTTTCTAGAAAAGAAAGGCTGAGAGTATAGCCTACTGGTTTAATTCTAACAGAGAAAAGCAAGGCAAGAAAAATACTGAGGCGAAGTCATCAAGTGCCAGAGTTCAGTGTTTGCTTCTTCAGTAATATTTAATGCATGTTAAGCATTTAGTGCGCTTAATCCGATAGACAGACATTGCACATGCATATGCTCCTAGACTATCTGAAGAAGAAAGAAGCGTTTTAGCATTCTTGAAGTATATTGAATTGCTTTTAAATACAGAAGACTGCTGACCTTCATGGACATAACAGGGACTTTGGAAGCTCTTTTATTTTGGGGATTTTGGGGTTTTGTTCAGTAGTAAAAACAAGTTATTTTTGTGAAGCAGATCAGTATTATTTGACTTCTATATCTGGTAAGTACAGAGCTCAGTCTTCCAATTAAATACCATGTGAAAGATTTCTACAAATTGTGGTAGGAAAGGATAGAGAGTTGACATCATAGTGAAAAGATCACACATGATAAAGATAAGCATATTAAAGACCTTCAAGAAGTCAGAGGGTATGCAAAAGCTAATGAAGGTTGATCTTTAAAAGGTGTTGCAGAATTGAAACAAGCTGTTGGATGTGATATGCTGGCAGGGTGAAGCCACTTTACCTTTACTGCTCTTGCCTGCTCTTTTCTGATTCCTTGCTCTTGCCTTGCAGCAGGAGATAGGGCAAAGATCATACTGTGGTGTGTTCTTCACTATTATGACAGATATAGTAAGAACAATCACTGCTTTAAAAACAAAAGTAACCACAAAATTGAAAGACCAGTATTAAGAGGCAAATCCCATCTGATTGGTGTCTTCTTTTTTCTCCTGGGCTGTGGACAAGTGTGCAGAAGATGTGCCTGACTTGTTTCTAAAGCCATAGCTCCTGGGAAAGGATTTGAAGGTATACAGAGATACTGCTGAATCTCAATGACTATTTGGCATTTTCGTTACTGCATTTGCCAGTATTTAGTGAAAGATAGAAAAGAGACCTGGTTTTCCAGTTGTGTAAGACTTCGAAATGGTTGAAAAATTTTCAACTAAATGCTTTTTCTTGTCAGTTAAAGGCTAGACATTCTACATGATGGGATTTGTTTCAGCCACACAAAAAAAGAATTCTATTTTTAACAATGTTAGTGTTGAAATCCACTCCCTCCCTTCTTAAATGAAAGCCTATTATTATTTACAGTGAGAAAACATATTTGCTTCAGTGTTGAAGCAAACCTGGAAGAAAAAAAATGCATTGAACCCAAGCTGAATATTTTCAGATAATTGAAACGGAATACTCACCTGAAGTTAAACTCTCCCCACACCATCTTCCGTCTCCAAACTGCCTTGAGTTATCCAATTTTAATAACTCTCACAACCAGAATCTTAAATACTTATCATGGATGAAGTTTTGAGGTTTTACTTAGAAACTGGTTTGTGTGTTACACGAATGTAATTAATTTTAAGTGCGAACTGAATTTATCCCTTGAAAAGCTTACAGATGTTTACAGGCTGAAGCCTGTGTGCAGCTGGCATTTGTCTGCTGCAGGCTGCTAGATAACATCTATCCTCTTCTGATGCAGCTTGCTTTCTCTATTTCATGGTAAAGACAAGTTAACTACCAAATGTCCTGTTAAATTTGCAAGGATGGGAAGAAGGAAGGAGAAACTCTAGACAGAAATAGCATGATATACCAGAAACAGTGTCTTGCAACAGGGAGAAAAAAACAAAAAACAGGTGGTATAACAGAGGTGTATTTAGATATAGACAGAAAAGAATTTAAGGAATCTGTTGGGAATTATAGAGGAATTATACCATTAACAGCACTTTATATCTTGTACAAACTGATTACAGACATTGGTAGCTTTCTGATATCCGTAAATATAGAAGCACCAAGTGATTGCAAAGAATTTTGGTTTTGCTATATGACTGGAGGATCCTTTCTTGGTTTAGTGTCTTGTAGCACTGTTTTTAGCTCCCTTGTACAGGCTTCTTTCTGTTTTAAATTGAGCAAAATAAAATAAAAACCATGTGGGTGCTCCCTATAGATGAAAGTAAGGGCACCCAACGTTAATGTCACCAGGCTCTGTCACTAGAATTCAAGGACTGTATTATGTAGCTGGAAACCATAACGGTCAGATTTTCCGTGGGCTGCTGACAGGAAAATGTAACATATGCTGCATTTCACAAGTACTTACATTTTCAATTCTGCATCAGAGCTTGTTGCCTATTATTTGCTTGTAGTTCACTGATAAGGCTTGAGGAACATTTTTCTTGATTTACAGCTCTATTAAACTAATAAATCAATCACTTCTGTGAGGGGAGGCAGTTTGCTGGCATTTGCTTTGCCAACACACTGCCACCCACAACAGTATTCACAGGTCCTCAAGGATATGTAAGAGGGAGGAAGCTTTTCCTATAACTTAATTTTTAAAGCAGAAAACATGTTTCTGGTGCTCTGAGCAACTTTAATGAGAATATTTTTGAAGAGCTGTCATCTGCTAATCCAATATTTAACTTGCTTTGTTTTTACACTGCTATTTAGCAAAATAGCTGCACTGCACTTTGAGGTAAAAGACATTTTTTTTAAAAAGTCCATGTTAGGCTTTTTAAATTCTAATTTTCAAAAGGGGAGAAATCAGCCCAAATATTCTTCAGAGTTACACAGAATATTTTTGCCACTGGTTAAATTGTCTTACCACTGTGCTCTGGGATTTGCTTGTCTTTCCTTGAGTGTATGCTTACTTCTAGAACAAAATTGTCAAGGCAATTCTTTTTTGAAGTGTCTTGAGACTTCTGTCTCTGGTGCTTAAGTTGCTCTACTGTATGACCATTGGTTTAAGTAGTGGTAGGCTTTTTTTTTTTTCTTTAACCGTACAGTAGTGAGCTTACCTGAATCAAGATGGTAGAGTTCACCGTACTGCGCAGGACACTTCCAAGCTCTAGTTAATTGTTGCAGAACAACAGTGCCAGGGTCTGAAGCAGAGCATAAGGGTGTCTGTGGGAAAGCAAAATTCTTGTTGGAGCTTGTTGTCTAACAGTGGACAGTACAGATACAGCAAAGGAAAGGTCCCTTCTTGTTAACTTAAACTGAACAAAACCAGCCAGGTTCCTTCTGTTAACACAAGTAATTTTGCATAATCAAGTAAAAAGAATCATATATACTGTGCTATCTGTTCTAAAACTAGTAGTCTTTTCCTTAGACAATACAGATAACTTTGGTTTAAAATTTTATTATTCTGATCTACTAGTTTTGTCAAAATCAACTTACTATGACATATTGCCTCTTAGGTAGTTAGAGAGATGTATTTATACAGGCTTTATTGAAATTATTCTTCTTTTGTACGGGTGTAATTGATAGGAGACCTGGCTGAGAGTCTGGGAAAGAGAGAATGCAAAAACAAAAAACCAATGATAAAATGAAGAAGCATGTACTCTGTCAGCAGGATTTCTCATATAAACAAGTTTATGTTAAAATTATGTTTCATCATTTATCATAATGTCAGGATGAGTCCTTTCACGTTTACATAAGATTTAAATAAAATTAATAAGAACTTCTGTAAAACTTCTGCAGCAACACTGAAAGGAACAAATGAATGTAATATGCATAATTATTTTCCTGTGAATACAGTGAGAGACTTAGTCGTTGGTTCTTTATTTGCATTTGACACATAATTCACTTCTCTAATTTTTTCCTGTGTCATTGTCCCCAGTGTTCTGTGTTAGACAAATCTGCATCTTCAGTTAAGTGCTATTTTCAGCAGTACAATCAGTGCAGAGAGCAAGCAGGAATGTCTCTCTTGGTCTCCTGGTAGGCTGGGTTGTGCCAGTATTGTAGGTGACAAAGGCCGTGAAATTGCTTGGAGCAGTGAGCTTAGTGACTGCAGTTCTGTCATCTAGGTGGCCGTTTAAAACATTGGGATAGTGTCTGTTTATTCTTTGTATTATGATACTTTCATAGTAGATTCCTACTCGATTCTGACAAATTTAGGTTGTTCAAAATGCATTCTGTATATACACTCATGCATGAGACAAGATGGGAGACAAGAAAAACACCTCAAAAATGAAAATTCATGTTCTGCATGCAAGAAAGTTATGTTTTGTACTGCTATACTTATTAAAAAGCTTCACTTGACTTTCCTATCCAATTCAATCTTGTAGTCTTTAGGTAGAGAAAAATTTCCAGGGATAGCGGTTAGATTCTCGGCCCTTTGGAAAATCGAGAGCATAGATAATAGTTTGTCTAACTTTCAGTAGCTAGCTATGAACAAATTGTAGTCTGTGATAATATTCTAAACTTTTGAATTCTGTCTCATTCCACCACATCAAAATGTATCATTAGAGAGTGAATTGTTTTAAAAACCTTCTGTTCTGCTTTTTCACTCAGCTGCTCTGTTACTATCTGTCCTAAACTGACTCTCTGTGCACTGTGCAGTGAATTATATAATTGTTCCTTCTCACTGAAGATCAAATACAAGAAACTACTTCTACTGTTTGATTTATTTTTTTTAAATCTGCCAGGTTCTGGTGTGCCTTTGCAACCGCATTGCCAGTGAAATTGTTAGAAGACCATAGTGTATGAAGACCTGTATGAGCTGCATCTTTTGCAATCTGTTCTGCTATTAAAACAAAAACTTTTGCTTCCTGACATTACTGAAAATACCATTTCCACAAGTGGGAACTCATAAACTGAGATCTTATTATTTGACAGTTTGTTATTTTCTCCGATGTAGTGACTCATCTCTTTAATGTAACTTCTCTAGGCTGTTGCTGAAAGGAGAATTTAGCCTTGACCACTTCATTCTGTTGCTTTCTTTGTGCTGGCATGAGCTTAGATGCTATATATAGAGTGTGCAGAGTGATCAACAATCTGAAAAATAAGTTGAGAAATATTTTCCACTCAAATATGAGAAAAAACTACTTCACAGTGAGGGTGGCAGAGCCCTGGAACAGGATGACCAGGGAGATCGTGGAGTCCCCTTCTTTGGAGATTTTCAAGACCCGCCTGGATGCAGTCTTGAGTAACATGCTCTAACATGCTCTA
>JAOTQQ010000041.1:56004966-56029345 GCA_026546715.1 Gallinago undulata | reverse complement strand
CTAACATGCTCTAGGCAATCCTGCTTCAGCAGGGGAGTTGGACTAGATGATCTCTACTGTCCCTTCCAACTCTAAAAATTCAGTGAAATTGGGATGTTTAATTGGCTTGAGCTCACCTCCCAGCCACATCAATACTGGAGCTCACACAGAGATGATGGGTCGGAGTGGCTGTGCTCAAGACAAAGGGCAGGTTACGGCATCTTGCTTCTGGAAATTGTGTCACTGTGGCAGGAAAAATATGGTGCTCCGCTGGGTAAAGAAAGGCATTGGAAAGACATATGTGAGAATGTCCAGTGTATTGAATATTGGTGTGTCTTTATGTCATTAACATTTTCAGGGCAGACAGCATGCAAACCGTGCTTAAATTTTGAGGGACATGCAAGAACTCTAAATTTTAATATTAAGACTTAATTTTGAGAGAGTGAGTGTTGCTAATTGATGATAAAATGTATATTACAAATGGACTGAAAACTTCACTGAAACTTTCGGCTCATTAAACTCTAAGACATTAGTTTCATTCTTTGAATCAATATATATATATATATATATTCAAGAAAATCCTTCCTTTATGATGTATGGGTATGATGTTGAAATCAAAATGCATATGCTGTCTGCAGGCCATACAGAAGTGACAGATGACAGACCCGCCAAGGTACTATTTTTATTAAAAGTGTGGTGCTTGAATGGAAAACACACAGATTATAATTATTTTAATTTTATGGATCAGTAAATATGTTTCCCTGATGCTCAACAAGCACTTCAAAACTGATCAGTCTTCCTGCACTTTAGGTTTCAGATTCACCATTGCTTAAAGCACCCAGTACTGCTGGCAGTTACCATCCTGGAAAATGTCACTTTTCAAATATATTGTCAAATTGCAAGTCCTACATGAATCAATGCAAACCTCATCCCTTAAACAGCTGAAGTACTTTCTTGCAAAACTTTTTTTGAAACTGTCCTTGGCCCATGAATGCAAACTTTGGTATTAAGATACAGACTTGCTTTCAAAGTTATAAATATCTTAGTTCTTATTGTTGTCATGGAATCGGTGGCATATTCCTACAAGGAGTAATGCGCTTATCTCACTAGACAGTACCATCAATGTTTGGTTTACCCTTTCCCTATTCTGATTCTTAGTTTATATCAATGCCTCATCCAGGTGTGATGAAGTCTTTATGACATTTCTCTGACATGAAGGTGAGACCATTAAGTCTCACCTGTCTTTCAGAATGCTTTCTGCAGCTCTGGCTTCCCTTACCTGTTTTCACTGATCTGACCTGACTGATATGGAAATTCTTTTTCTATTGCAATGGATACTCCAAATCACAAATTATACAGATCTGGAATACAAGTTTCCTAGTGTTCATCTAGCTCATGACGGTTACCATATGACTGAGCAGCTCTGGGAAGTGATTGGATATTTTCAAATGGTGTACTTTCTGTTGAATAAGATGATTTTTACTATGTACCTTTCACATTGTAAATCAGATATGCCACTGTATACGGTTTGATGAATAACTCCACAAGTCAAACTAAAGAGACAAGAGGGGCAAAATAATTTGCCTATTCTAGTCATAGGAATGGTAATTCTTTCAAGAGGCGCAGAGAGAGGATTTTGTTTTGAAGCTGAACTGCTGTTGGCTACAACACTACTGTTTGTATGTTTGTGGTATGCCTTTGTATAGATGCTATACCTCTAACAGTCCTCCCTCTGCTGCTGGTGCCTGTGATTTCAGAAGCTAGGGTCCTAATGAGAACACAGATGTGCAGCAGGTTAAAACATTTCTGCTCTGTTCCTAGGGAACCATTTCTAGGATACTCTTTATTTTTTAAATATTAACCAACCAACCAACCTGAACTTACCCATCTACACGTGTGCTGGAGTGTGGTTGTCACTCTGTAAGACGAAGCTGAAACCAAGAGGCTTCAAACAGGCGCTGGTTGTTTAACACCTTATTATTCCCAGCTTCTGGATGCTCCCCCACATCCTCTTCTCCCTCTCTGAATCATTATCTGTAATAACTTGGTATGAATGAGGCTTCGTAGGACCCATTACAATCCCTTTTCCCTATTGGAATTTCTCCTGGGCATGATGAAGCTAAGCTGATAGAATTGTATGGGAAAAGCTTGCACTACAGTGTTGATACTGTTATTGTCTGGATAAATAGGATACTTGAACTGCCTGCTAATAATCTGGCAGCTGCCTGCTAACAACCTTTCATAAAATTCAAACGTTTTAGAAATTCTGTGCTCTGGCAGTGGTCTAATCTGTAAGAGATGGGGAGATTTTAAGATGATGATCAATTATTTTCATGAGCAGCAATTAACATAATATTTGGTTAGAAATTTTTTAGTTTAGATGTTAGGCTAAGAGATTTTACATACATTAGGAACTGGGGAACATTTCAGAAGAGGAGGAACAGGAAGGAAGGGTTGAAACCTTAGTTAGAAAGGAGACGGGATGCTGGCCTGAAAAACTTAAAGTGCTTAAAACTGAGGAAGATGACAGATGTAGAGGCCACAGATGTTGGGTGGCTGTGATCCCCCCCCAATGGCTGTGGCTAACGTTCAGTGTGTTTCTGAAAAGGCTGGGAAGAAAGCAGTATAACTGCAATAAGTTGAGAAAGCAAAGCAGACTCCTTCCTACCTCAGTTGACAATGCATCCAATATATTTGGCAAAAGACCAAGGGCAAAACTTGCTAGTACTAGAAGCCTGGAAAATGAGATGGGAGAACTGGGATGCTTGGTTTCATATGATGAGTCTGACAGAGAGGCAGCTCAGAGACCTTGCAGAAAGTGTAATCGATAGACATGATGTTCCCAGGCTATCAGCTTTTACACAAATTGACAGAGTAAGATGTGTATGTGGAGGGGTGGCATTGTTTTTTGGATTCAAAAATGAAGTGTAACAGAATGAAATTGCTGTTGAAAAAGAAAAGTGTATGAAATCCCTGTGTTTGAAAGTATACTGTAATAATAAAAATGTAGCATTAGGGTTGCATAATTGCCCCCACTCCCAATCAGAATATAGACAGAGGATAGAGATTATCAGTGTTAAGTGGGTGTAGAAAACCTGCAAATTCAGGTACTAATGTAGACTAATGTTTCAGCCGCCACCAGAATTAATGACTCATCATCTATGACAGAGCATAGAAATAATTTTTTTGGAGGCAATAAATAGCTGCTTTCCAGAACAACTGATCTTCAGTCCCAGAAAAGATCTGTTCTGGCTTTGGTCCTGAACAAAGGATCAGCTCAAGAAGTATGTAGGAGAGCTGATCTATAATAGCAATTGCAACATGATTTGGTTTAATACTGCAGCAGGAGAGAGGAAGCAAAATAAATCTGGAACACAAGTGTTCAATTTAAAGGGAACTGCATACTATTAAGGCAACTGGGCAAAAAGAAGAGAAAGTATTAAGGGAGGAGCTAGAAGGCAAGAAGCCTAGAGGTAGTCTTGATACTTTTCAAAAATACTGTATTAGAACACAAGAAAAAACTCTGTAATGAAACTTGAAAAGAAACCAGAGTGGTCCAGTAAAAACCCTACATGGCTCAACAGAAAATTAAGGTGATTATCATGTAGAAAGGACTGGTGTTTATAATGGAAAGTTTGCCCTCCAGTAAAGAACAGGCAGATCAAAGGTAACCAGGAAATTAAGAAGACAGAATTTGAGGAGCATCTTGGATAGGATGCAAAAAATTAATAGTTAGAAGTTATTTCAGTATAAGAAAAGCAGGAAGATTGCAGAAGTCTGTCCTGTCTACAAAAATGGCCCTGGGAAGGATGCCAGGAATGATGGACCATGAGTCTGACTTCCATCCTTCAACAAATGGTAAACTTGATAATAAACATTAAGATTACTGAGCATATAGACAAACTGCTGGGAAAAAAAGATCTGTACCAGAACTAGATAAATATATGAGAACTAAGAGAAATGTAAGTTTCCCAGCCACCCTTTCAGTTATCTGAATTGGCTTAAGGTGCCTGTGGTTTCCATACTAGGTATTTGCACCTGCTATGCAGTCTCACCCAAGGTGACTTTTTTCTGTCTTGTTTTTGTTAGTTTTTTCAAGAGTCACTAAGGAAAGAAATTATGATGTTTCTCTGGGAAGACGGTCAAATAAGAAGGGAGTGAATAGCAGGGTACCTGTAATGGCATAGAGCGTTCCTGATGACAAAGGAATTTTGGAGAATGTGTCCCATACATAGGAGGAAGCAAAGCAGCTGGAAGGATGGATGGAGACAGAATCATGTGTTTATGTGTGGCATATGCAGGAGCAAGGGGTGCGTGTAACATATGAAGGAAAGCAATTCCTTAGATGGGTATTTTCTTGTGTGGAGCTGTTGTGGTTGTACTTCCTACATGCAATTGACCTCTTGGCCTCCTAGGCTATTTTGTGCAAACCCATGCCTGCTTCTTTCCCCGTTGGTCTAACTCCAGATCTGTGCCTGTTGTTATTGCATGCATGCGTACAGGAGGCATGGATGATGGGCAAAAGGAATGGTGAACGTTAAGCAGAGATTGAAGGTGGCTTCAAATGTATGGACAACAAGGACTTTGTGTTATTGGATATTGGGTTTTGTCTGCTTTGAAATTAAAAATAACCTTTGACAACACTGAGCATCTCTTAAGAGAGAACATTTTTTACATTTGTAACTGCAGAGGCTGCTGCGGTAACTAAATACACAATGAGGTCAAAAGGTCTAAGCAGAGCTCAGGACCTTAGTAAAGTCAATAAATTTAAAGGAAGCATATTTGTAAGGTGTTTGGACACATAAACCAAATACTATGCTGCAGTTATTAAGGAATCATCAAAGCTAGCATCTCTGGTATTCTAAAATTTGCTCTTCAAATAACACATTTATTACTCAGAGGAGGGTTAAATAGTGAATTCATTTACAACTAACACTGCAGGCCCATCAAGTAAGCATGTATGTTTTTTCAATTGTCTGAATTGTCGTTCTTATCTCAATGGATCTATTGATCATTAACGATCTTGAAACCTTAGGGCATGACAGGCAAGTGAGAAAAATCCAATTGCATTGCATTCTCCAGCATTGCAGAATACCAAGAAGTGAAAATGCTACTATTGTGACTTTATAGCATTCCTCTAAAACACTGCATCAATTAGTAAATGGGATCTTCTGGATGCTACAGCCTGACTTTCAGCTCTCTTAGCATATACAGAGATCTACTGAGTCTAGTCATTCACACAGTACCTATTTCCAAACAATATATTATATATTATAATTATATTTGTAAAGGTAATAGAGCTTGTAGCATACAAACACAGTAATTATTATTTAGGGCCTTAGGAATATCTATAACGTAAACACAGCACTCCCAACACTATTTTTTAATTATTATTTAAAGCCAACTCAAGCATTTTTAACAAATGAGTGTGTTTGCTTATGTGAGATAAAGACATTGCCAATGAAGACAGGTATGAATGTCACTGTTAACTCCTGTGCCTTAATGAGTTAAAAACCCTGGCGTGTGATCCTTACTATATGACAGTGAATGTGATGAGAAAAACTTAAATTGATAATTTCATCAGATGTCACCAAAGATCATAATTTTCTATTGGCTTTCTGACATTTAAGCATGTTTATTAAGAAGCAAGAAGTACTTGTTTTAGGGAACTGCATTAATAAGAACTCTTATATTTAACAGCAAAAAAGTCTGGTGGTATATATACCATAGCTTGTAATATCAAGAGGGATTGCTGGTCAAGGGTATCTGAGGGTAGTCACTTCAGGCCTGATTCAGATAAAGCGTCTTGTCTACTGTCCAGTGTCTATTCAGTAATTTTTAAAGTGTTTTAGACTAATAAAGCAGTCTTTCTATCTCTAAAGCTCTACTGAAAAATCTCACCCCTTCCACCAGAAATGCCAAATGCATTAAACTACTTTAATTAAAGCATACTGTTTTGATCTCTTTCTTAAATAATGCTTTTTTCTAAAATATTTTGCTTTGCGGGTGTCAAGAGTATCAAAGTTGCTGTGTGATGGTAGAGTTTAAGGGATAAAACTTTCTGTAGATGTCATCCTCCCTATAAAAACAAGACTTGAGGCTAAGAGCCCATCAGCCCTCTCCATATTTGTGCAGTAAGAAGATATTTCTCAGCCACGCTTGGGACTGCAAGCAGGACAGCGTGTCGGCTCTGGTTAGCTACACTAGGAGTCCAGTGTTTCAGTGTGGTGCTGCTCTAACCTGCCTTTGGTACCCAAGTTAGTTTGTACTCTGATGTGGACAGCATGAGCTGTGTTTGGTATGCAGTTACTGCGATAGTTGAATTAATTCTGCATTATGCTCTATTGCATGGTAGAGGCATGCCCTCTGCTATGAAATAATTAGTATGTAAGAGGAGAGGGAGGGAGATTCAGACTCAGTAAAGTCCAATATTCCTCCTTTAAAGCAGTAATGGAATAGTGTCTGCTGAGTACAGTACCAGCTTTTCCCCAGTGAACAAATAAGAAGAAAATCAAATAGTGGATAGCAGCTCAGTAAGAGAGCAATCAGTCTGTCCTAACTCTGAATAAGTAATGGATCACGTAGAAGAAATATGAGATGTGCATAGTAAAGATGTATATCATAATGAATATACACAGTCTTAATCCTGGTATTTCCTAATATATTAATATCAATACTTTTCATATCCTTGTAAATTATTCTTATAAGTAATATATGAATATATGTTAAAATCTTAGCTTAATGATACTGTATTCTTAATAATGGTTCACTTTTTTTTTTTTTCATTTTTAAATGGTGATCTGCATGTTTTTTCTTGTACTCAGGTGCGTATGTTTGTTTATAATATACAGAAGAGCAAGTGAAATAAAGTTTCTGGTGTATATTTTATATACCTATGTTTGTCTTGGGTTAGTTATTATTTTATCCAACTTAAACAGTGCTTTTCAGTATTATATGCCCCAAGTAAATTTGCCAGATATCTTTTGGACAACAGGCTAGAAAGAAGAACTAACCCTGTGAATACAAATCAACCATGTTTTATTAAGCTAACCTACTATTAAATATAGTGTAGAATAAAGTAGTTTAAAAATCTGCCAGAAATTAAACAAAACAAACAGAAAAAAGGAATAGGTGATATGGCACAAGAAGCAAGAAATAAGGCTCAATGCCAAGGTAGACATGATAGAACTCTTGACTGGAGGGAGGAAGTGGGTTCTGCACAGTAACTAGGAAACTCAAAGGAGTGAACAATGATGACGGAGTGGAGGAGAAAGCAAAGGGAAGAAGATCCTGATCTAACAGCATCAGGAAACAATACAAGAACTCAGTCTTCCTGCTTACTTGCAGTAACTTAAATAAATTTGGTATATCTTTTTACTTTTGATAATTGTCATACATTAAGTGATGTGATAAGCTGGAGCAGTAATTCATCCAGGTTATGAGAACTCCTTTGCACACCTCCATGAACCAGTTGCTGACTGGACCAAAAATGTTGCCTCTGTTGTGTGTTCTGGCTTGTAAATATTCCCTTCTTCAGCTGGTCAAGTTGGTGAGATGTTGTGCTAATTACTTAGCATGCAATGCAATGCTAACAAGCCCTTTTGTTTCATTTTGGATAATAATAAAACCATCTCTTTGATTAATACAGATGACTAATTCATTAGTACATATCCACTGTTGTATTTTAATAAAAGTGTGTGATACTTATAGATTTCTGCTTCTTGAAAAAACAAGCCTTTTTGTTAATAATTATTTCCTGACAAAATAATAAGTATTTTGCTAAGCCTTTAATGTTGCTGGGATCAGATTCTATGTGTGGCTTTTACTCAGACCACTATATTTCAGATCTTTTCATCTTGTTTTGTCTGATTCCGATAGAATTCAAATGTTTCCCGTTTTACTCCTCTGGTAAACTATTATTGTCTTAGGCCATCATCTTTTTCCTGCTTACATGCAAGCATTAGGATAGACATGCTGCATTGGAGAAGCCTACACCTTTCTGCAAGTACAGCTCACTATAGAAATATAATGCATTATTAATTCTGCACTTAAGAGATTAAGATAAATCACACACTGGGTATTTTAGTGAAGCTTTGGGATTTAAGGATGTAAGGTAGGTTGGGACCTCCTTAAGAGGGGTTATGAGGGTAGAGGGAGTTTGCTACTAGAGATCTTCAGGAATTTTCTTGGGGCCAAACATGATGCCTTCATTAATGCTTTTTTGTGAAATAATGAAGAGTTTGCTAATGAAACCTGCTGTTGGCATGCAGCTGGGAAACATTGCTATTGTGCAAGAGAATTACAGTATGATAAAGAGGAACTGAATAACCTTGAGGACAGGCAAAAGATAAAAGAGAGGAGATTCAGTAGCTGAGAGAACAGGTTCATGTACTTAGAGACTGTTCATAAGGGCTTTCTCCTCTGAGATGGTAGCTGCCACGTAACCCAGTCAAGGTCAGGATCTGCCAAGTTTCAGCCATTTTTCATGTGAAAACCTGCTTATAGCTTGAATGTCATGGCACTTTTACCAAATCAAAGCTGTTGTAGGTTTTACAAGTTACAGATTTTCCCATCTTTCCTACTTGCACAGCCATCCTGGAAATACAAGGGAGGTGGCAACACTAAAAAGACACTCAATAGCACAAGCTTGTTTCATCTGCTTAGCACAAGAAGAAAATAGATGCCTAATTCACTTGCCCATCCAATTTGGAGGCAGAATCTGAGTCTCTCAGGAGAGTGTTTTAGCAAGTAGGATTGAGAATAATCTGTTGCAAATTTTCTGTAGTCTTGTGTTGAAATACTTTCAAGTTATATACTTCTAAGTTATTTTTTATAACTTAATCCTAATTGAAACAGGAATTGCATTTGGTTTTACAAACAAATCATCTAGCTACCATGCTGTGGGGTCATTTTCATTTTCTGGCTCAAAGACTTATCAAAGGGGTTTTTTTTGGTTAGTTTTGACAGGTAACTGCCTTTCTCAATGTTAAAGTGACTGGCAAATTCATTCCTCAGCAGGCAGATTTCTTGAAGAAAGGCTTGAGTGTTTGAAACTGCTCGTTTGTTTCCCATCTGCATTAGGTCATCTAATAAAAGGTGTCATCTGCCTTGACAAACATTGCTTTGTGTTTTCTAGGCATTAGAAATTGTAGTTTCATAACTGGCTTCTGTGCTACTGATAAAAGCTGGGGTCTAGTTTCCACTTTGCTCTTGTATGCTACCGCTGTTATTTATATTGCATTATGGTGAAACTTGACACACACAAAAAAAATGTTACTGCCAGGCCAATTGACAAATGGTGATACTAGAACCAGAGAAGGGATGGAAATGTCTAGTAGACAGAGTGATACTGGCCCTTGGGCCAGCATTGGCCTTGTGGACGTGATGAAACTGTTCCCAAAGGATCCTTGTTCATCATTAATGTGCTGGAAATGCATAGTACTACGCTGCTTATGTTCCTGTTGAATTCAGACCACAGTCTTTCCACACCAGTTTTAATTTACAAAGAAAGACAGATGAAAATACATTTGAGATGTCCATTATAACAGCAATGGCAGTAACTCATAATCTCTGCCAACAATAACTACTGTATTGATCCACAAAGATGCGACCCTGGGAACAAAATGCTGCCCAAAAGCTGAGTACTTATCTTTTCTGATTCTTTCTTAAATATCTTCTGGCAGTGGTCCTGCAGTGGCATCTCTCTCATTATTTTTCACAATTGAAAGGCTTTCTTCCCTTCTCATGAGATTTTTTGTGCTGTGCAGTAGGTCTCAGGTTTACTGTTGTTTCGAGTTCCCTCATGGATTTTTTTCCTTTTCAAAGAGTTTCAAAGAAATCCTTCTTTACTGATCTTTCACAATCACTAAAACACTGGAAGAACATAGAGACTAGCATAGAAAACAATAAAGTTAACTGGTAATTCCCAGCTGAGTGTGATAGGCACCATATGTCCATTACATACATTTAGGCATTAGAGAGAAAATTAATCAGCTTGTTAAAGTGGCGGCATAGTGCCAGAGTGTTGGAAGGACATACAACACTTCCCATCATTAAATGAGGATTTAACATTCAGGGTGCTCAAATAGTTCTCATTTTTTCTAAACCAAGCCTTCATTAGTATGTTTGTTTAAACAGTACAAAGTGTCCCATTCCTGCTGCACGACAGTGGCCTCCAGGGTTTGGCTGCAGCTGCCAGTCCCTTACAATAGGAACTTGAACAGCACAATGTGCTTACTTTGTGCTGGAAAAATACGATTTTCAAAGAGTCACATTACTGACTGGTGAAAAGTGGAAAACCAGTGGTAGTAGGTGCAAAACTGGGCCCCTGTTTTAATTCCTTAACTGCTTTCTGCAGAGTTCTATTTCTGCTTGCAGGGCATTTTTATTCAAGGGTAGTAAGATTCTGGAAATTGGTGTTTGTAATGGAAATTGTGACCTGACTTCAATGTTAGTCTTGCTGACTGTCTGCTGAAAAAGCTGTACCTTAAGAAACAGTGACTATGACAAATCTGTCTCTGTAGTGAAAAACATAAAAAAAGAAAGCACACGTACAAATAATTATTTATAGAGTACAGGATGAAACCAGAACAGCAAGAAACTTGAGGGGGAAAGCCTTAAAACTCTCCTGTGCCAGACCCTGGAAGTAGCAAGCAATATTACCATGTTAATGACATTTAGTCGGTACAGACAAACTCTGTAGTCTCTACAGGATGATTTTGTAGAATGCTCAAGGCCCTGACTTCAACAACTGCCTTAGAGGAAACACAACTTTATTTTTGCTTTGCTTTCACCTGCAGTTAAGTTAAATTGCATGTCTGCTTAGGGATATCCAGCAAAACGCCCTCACCTGTGTTCCGGGGAGCCCAGGTGCTGCCCGTTCCCCACAGAGGCCAGCTGGGCTAGTGGCCTGGTCCACCTGGCCCCAAGCAGCCAGAGCTCTCCGGGCTGCCCCTGCCTGAGGAATGGCTCTGTTGCTTTTGCTCAAAAAGGAAGTATAGCCTTGAAAACAACTGTTGTTCAAGGTCTTGCTGCTTTGCCTGGAGCTGCAGAAGGATGTTTTTGACCTGGAAAGATGGAGTCACACGTGATTTCAGAGGACAAAGAAAGCAGCTGTGCCACCTGGAGAAGTTGCTGGTAGGTGATGAGGCTAAATTATGGAGGGCAGTAATTTTTTATTCCTTAGAGTGATAGTGGAATGTTTCACTTTTAAATTTTGGTACTGCTTTTGTGGTGGGGGCTTCTCTGTGTAACCAGCCAAGGGCTGTGGGTTGAGACTTTCTCCTTTACGATCAGGGCGGCGGTCGGGGCGGTGTGCCTGAGGCGGCAGTGCCTGTCTCCCAGAGAAGGCAACTTTCCCAGGCGCTGTGCCTGCTTGGGCCGCCGTCAGAGGGGCCTGGAAGCATTCTGCGGGGTGCAGGCACCCCGGCCTCCCCACGCCTAGAGCCGTGCAGGCAGGTTGTCGCTAGCGACAGCCCACCCTAACGGCGCCGGTGAACCCGGAGAAGGGCCGCAAGATGGCGCCGGCGCGCGGCGTCCCCAGAGGAGGCGGCTGGCTTGGCTGGGAGCGGGAAAGCACCTGCGGGAGAGACTGTAAGCCTCTGGGCGCTTGAAACAATAGTCTGCACTGTGTATGAGCTCCGCCCGCCTTAAACTCAAACTGCTGCTTATAATTTCCAGTCTGGGATTCTGGATTCAGCTTCTATTTTTCATGCCTTTGCCCTAAAGCCATAAGGAAGCATCTTTTGAAGGGGTTGACAACTTAAGGTCTTCAACCTCTAAGGGTAAGGAAAAACACTTGACCACAGCTTTAACGCAAGGCTTTCCTGTGTTGTTTGTACTTACCCAAAGACCTGGTAATATCAATGTGCCCAGAATGATTTTTGGAGTATCTTGACTTTGTCTGGTGGTAGTACATGGGGAAAAGTGTTTCCTGGGGAAGAAAAGAGCTTCTATCCTGTTTACTTTCACTTCTCTAACAGGTTTGAGAGAGGAGAAAGCTACGTATGGAAGCTTAGGTTCTTCACCTCGCTCCCCAAAAAAGGTTTGTTTCTCACAAGAGAGAGAAGAAACTCTTGGTGGACAGTTTGAATAGGTGTTTCAGCCGCAGCAGGTAGCCTCTGGGCAGTTGGTTGAATTCAGTCTCTACCGAGGACACTGAAACCAAGGATCCACATCTGTAGTAGTTTTATTCCCATTCTTACCCTCTTCTTTAATGTGGATATGATCTAGAAGACAAAGTAGTATTATGCCTTAGTCTTTATGAGGGATCTTGCTCCCAAATGTAGGGACCTGCAGCAGAATGGCAATGTGGTTATGAAATTATTACATTTGAAGTAAAACCAACTTCAAAGCTGGATGGGAGGGCCGGGGAGGAGGATGTGAGGAGTTCTTTCAAGTCTGGCAGGAGAAACTGGTCTAAAGTGAGTGTAGCTTAAAAAAAAATCTTCAGTTATGACTGCCAGAGGAACACCTAAAGCAGACGTCTGATGTGAGGAAAATGCCAAAATATGCAATTAGCTAATGGTGTCCAGTCAATTTTTAAAAATAATCTTAGTTGCTGTGTCTGAACCAAGTTTCTTGTCATCCCTAGGCAATTTATTCCAACTTTAAAACCTTATTTTAAGAATTAACTCAAGATTTCAAAATAAGCTGTTGGAATTGCAGCAGTGCTGCAATTGGCCATCTGCTATTTTTCTAATTCTAGCTTATGCTTGAATAAATCTGGCTCATTTTCACAAAAGTACGTTCGAGGACTTGCATGTTCTGTCAGTGCATCGTCCTCTTGGTTTTATTCATAGATTGTGTGGGTACCTGGGGGATGGGGTAAGGTAAAAGTAAACCTGTAAAGGTTTTTGTTCCTACCCTTCCCTTTTAACAAATTTAAGAAATGGTTCTAAATAGCACAGGTTTGATTATTCTAAAAGGGAAATGAGAGAAGGATCAGTCGTGGTAATCTCTGCTTGATTCTATGTAGCTTTCGGTGATTTGACTTACAGAAAGAGTACTCTGCTATCATAAACACTTATACTCAAATAAAAGGATATGCTCTGGTTTTTCTTTCTGTCATAGTTTTAGATGTTGTTGCTCTTATGAAAGCATGAACAGCATAACTGATGGGCAGATTTCCAGAATGTATGAATGCTTAGCAAGATTAACATTCCAGAAGGATAACAATGTGGATCAAATCTTGATTCTGGTTAACCTAGCACTTGTCCAGGATTGGGTCTTCTCTGCATTCCAGTTTACTGTAATAATTTCCTGTATTTCTGGGAGATTTGCACATACCGTCTTTTAAGTTGGTTTTCCTGTTCCTGTATGCAGTTAAATATGGGCTAATGTTGCACTGAAGTTTTACATGAAGAACAGGGATTCTTCAATCTGAGTCCTTCACTGGTGTGTTATATTGCCAGTCCTCTGGCATCTAGGACCTGGGTGACTTCCGTCCCTGTCTTTTGGATCAGCTACTTTTAGTGTAACTTAAGTCTGTTGTAATAGTACTTACATTTTACCAGAGAGAGAGTATCATAAAAAGTTGCAGGAAGGACATGTTTTCTCTTTGTTACAGCAAAACACCTAGTCCTGTTTCCAGTCACACAGTTAATATATTTTGGACTGCCAGAGAACAGAATCCCAGCCATAAGAGAGCCAGAGAAGGATGAGTGTTTTAACTGTTCTACTATTAAACACTAGGTACATCATGTGTGAATGCTATTAATAGTTTAAAAAACAGTTTAATAGTAAGCTTTGTTGTACAATGAATCAAAGCAAACATCTTTTCTTCCTCCCCTTCACAAAATCAAAGCCGGCTATCTGGAGACTTCTAAAATGAGCTGGTGTTGGGGAGCTCCTTGAAGAAAAATTACATGTGGGGCAACTAATGAAATTTATTTAAACTTTGGAAATCTTATTGCCCGTTTCCAAGCACGGTAAGCTGTAATGCTTACTCCATAAGAGACCAGTAAAATCATTTGACTGTTACAGACTTATGTGGGATATGTATATCATGAATTAAACCTCTAGCTGACACTGTACTTTCAAAATCGTACCTCTTCACACTTGAAAAGGTCAGCCATGGCTTTATTTGTAAGCTAGTACCCAAGATTGCCATGAAACTTACATCTACTCCCTGTTGGAGGAAGCTTCTTTTCCTCATGCCTAGTATATGAAGTAGCAGCCAGGTTACAGAGCAGCTGAATCCACGTAGTTCCACTGTGGCTTTTGTCGTTGCTTGTCTTACCCTCGGCTTTGCAAGGGCTCCAATGCATGGCTGACTCTGCAGCAAGTTGAATCAGAGAGCTGAACTGTCTGACAGAAATCCTCCTAAGCCCACTCCTTGTTGGGTTGGACAGGTGCCAGCTCTAGAAAAAAGCCTGAGATGCATAGCTGGGGATAGGCAGTTTCTGCATTTAGACATGCGTATGTGCCCTAAACCTTGTCCTCTGAACCAGGGATAATCAGACTGAAATGGAAGAGAGGTGACTAAGATGGTCGATAAAGAATGCTTGCTGGCTGTCTTCTAATGTAACAAGATGGGGATCCTTACAGATCATGTAAGGCTGGGAGAAAGAAATTAAACTAAGGAGGGAAGCTACTCTGTGCATTGAACACTGCTCAGTTGTGCTCTTTGGCAAGGTGATTTCTGTAGGTGTTGACCGTTCAGAATCTATTTTTAAAGAAGCCGGCATTTTGGTTAGCAAATGCAAGAAGCACAAGTACTTGCAGTCAGCAGAGGGTTTACAGTGTCAGGCTACCATACAGAGGAACAAAAAATTTAGTGCTATTTATATTTCCTTCCATTTGTGAACTTTCAAGTGCTTTACATCATTTAAATCTGAGTATTGCCAGACATTGAATATTTTCAACTACAGTGAAGTCACTAGGATGTGAGGTCAATTAGGACATAATAAGATGCTGAGTTCAAAAGGTCAGCCCTATTGTGGCTCTTCAGAAAAAACTTTACTGAAACACAATTGTGTTACTTCTCATCTTCTCCCATATTTCTTAAAAAAGGCTACTACCTAAGCAAAGAAAATCCATGCAGGTAAATATTGGGCAAAAGAGAATGGTTATTAAAGAGCTGTTATTGTTAGCATTGTCTTGGATTTAGTATAGTCTGGATTAACATAGTCATGTTGTGATTAATGTCCTTCCCAAAACTCAGAAAAATTACAGAAGTTACACAAAGGAATGCAATATCTGCTACCACCGCAGAACTTAATAACAAGGCAAAGCATGAAACAGTATTTGATGTCATAAATAAAATCTACCATGGGATGCAAAAAAGTATTTGCCACTGTGTCAGTCCTTGAGGAACAAGCAGATAAGAGAACTGTGGTGATAGAAAAGATAATACGTTAAAGAAAAATTAACTTATCTTTGGGGATCTTTTTAGGAGGAGGTGAAGGGAAACTTTTCTTGATGAGGGGAAACTGCAGTTGTCTGAAAGCATCGTGGTTAGAAATCTTGGCTCTTAAAGCAAGCATTCTTAAAATAGACCCCCCTGACAGGTGCCTGCATATTTTACATAATGAGGGCTAATTGTTCAAATAGTGGTTTCAGCTGCAGTTGTGTTTTTACTTTGTGTCAGTCAGCTAATGACTCCTTATAAAGAGTGCACCCACTCTTTTCCTCCTCTATTTCAGCTAATAATATCCTATAGTAATGGAAATGCAGTGAATTAGTTTTAGCTAAGCCATACCATGAAACTTCTGAAATCTTCAGAACTTTTGAGTCATTGTGTTCTTGTACTGCCTAAATAGTTGTCTGACTTTGCCTTTCCTTGAGCACTAAAGTCTGCAAGTTTTGTGGCCTGTCCATTCTGTGTTGACTTCGTCCCCTTATGATTGTATAATTGCACACCTGTAGGCATATTCATCAGGTCATGCAAGTCATGAGGTGTAAGTGTCAAATATGACATCTAGGAATAGCCTAAGATCATCTCTGGAAGGAGGCATATTTTAGGATCCTGCTGCTACAATCACTTCCCAGATAAGTTATTCCTGAACTTAAAGAAGTCCATGTTGCCACTGGCATCAAGTGAATAAACGTGGCATTGAGAGAGAAGCACAGCTTTCACTTGAAATCTGGCATGAACTAGAGAGGCAGAGATCGCAGAAAAGGCACAGTGGTTGTCTTGCAAAGGTAGACAATGCAAAGTTGAGAGAAACATAAATGTCTATATATGCAAGATGTCTACAGATTTTTAACCCCTCCAAGTACAAAATACTGAGCATAAAAAATTCCAGGATTCCCTACGAAAGGTTCCTGCTGTTGCCACAAGTTTGTAGTAACCTGACTGCCATCTGTGTTAGTGCTGCTGATAATGATGGTCACCATGCATTTAGTGTCCTTGTATTGAATGAATGAATCCATTCACCTCCGTTTGGATAATAGTACAGGTACAATGAAGTCGTCCACTGGTTGAGGAAGTAGATACTTTGTAGCCCAAATGGTCTTGTAAGAATGCAGTCTGCTCGGTCTAGTGGCTTTGGGCATTGACGAGATCATCTTCATCATGTTCAGAGGAGGGAGGTAATTTCCAGTGTTCCTTCTGATGACATTGATGAAATTGATGATATTCTGTCCTTCCTAACATTGTAAACTGACACTTAAACATCTAGTTCTTATCATATTAATGAGGAGATTTATTTTTTTTTTGGTGTAAGTTAATGACTTAAAATAATTGAGAGCTCACTGGGCACATGGCCAAAGCTCTGAGCTAGAAAAATTAAATCATTTATGGATTTTTCTCCTTATTCAGCCTAATTGAACCACCTACTGATGCAAGGCCGGGAGGTCACAGGTTGTCATAAAGCTGAATGTGAGATGGTTTGAAATGAGTCTCATCAAGTTGGCTTAGATTCATAAAAAACTGGTACTCCTCTTACTCCAGCCAAACTCATCTTTCTACAGAGCTTTCTGAGCTTGTCTTTCTTTTTTCTACTTTCTAAATTTGTCAGCCTAATGATCCAGTTGCGGTGAACTTGCAGAAGAACTAAACAATGTGTTGTATTTTGAACAAGAAGCCTCACAAATAATTGGTAGCAGACAACTATGCTTTATCAGGATTTGGCCTACATCTGTTGCTTGCTTCTTAACATATTTCTTCAGCTAGGATCTGTTTACTGACTTCTGAGATGTTTGCCAGAAAAAAATGCCAAATGCTTCTAAGATCCTGAAATATGCACATTAGTTGCCTGTGATAGGATCCATTTCACTGACTATCTGAAGGAGGAACATCTGTCTGATAGTAACAGTGCTCCTCCAAGGCAGTGAAGTCCCACACCTCCGTTATTCTGGTTTCAATAGATCTATGTAACCAGGGTTCTAGCTGGAGTGGTGAATGATACCAAGGTTGCCTCAGCTCCTAGACTATTACTGTTAGCACAAGAAGGAGCAGAGTATGGGAGTTGTGTGCTGACCTGAAATAAAGTGCATGGATGTTCTCACTTGATTTTCTTACTCTGCTGTAAATGTAGGTTTAATGTTTGGGTCTTTTTTTAGTATGGCTCTGTTCTTGAGCACTGTTAAAAACATAGTGCGTATGTGTGTCAGCATAATTCTAGCTCATTCTCTTCCAGTTCTCCTGATTATTTTTCAGGAGCTTATTAAAAAAAATTCTGAAAGGAAAAGACACCTGCTAGGTGAAGACAGACTATCCAAATGTCAGGAGAGAACCTTCTCCATATGTACTGTAATAAAAGCAAAGAATCTTAAAATAGAGTTATTTGACTTGCATAGTAATTGAAATACAATCTACTAGGAAGGCAGCATCAATGTAGCTAAGGAACTTTCCTTGTCTGATGGCCCTGGATGAAGAAATGGTATATCAAAGTGCTTCAGTTGCTGCTTGAAGAGTATAATCTCTGTCAGTCAGATTGAGATCGCATTATGTACCCTCTTTCTCACCATCTGCCCAACAATCAGTTGAATTTAATCTATGGCTGATAGGAAAGCACCCTTTAGTAACCTGAGAACATGACATTTGTCACATTTAATATCTACTGAAAAAAAGTCTGTTAATAAAAGGGTGCTGAGTGTAGCACTAAAAGAATAATGGAGAAGTTCTTTGGGTTTCTGTCTTCATTTTTATATAAAACCGTCAATGAAATGCTATCATCTTGCTTGTCAGTGTGTAATTGTCTTTTAATTATTGGCTGCTAAATAGTAATTTTTTTCACATTTGATGGTTTCAAAGGCAAAATCTTTTTATAAGACTTTCCTAGCCTGGAGGAAATGAAACTGTTTCCCTGCCTTAAATTGTAGATGTATCTTCAGTGCATCTTGTGTTCACCACAGTGAATTCATTGTATGTTGCCTGATGATGAATGAAGGTATGTGCATAGACTTCAGTCATTGTCATATCATGTGAAAACCTAGGTATTCTAGCTGATTAATTTAGAGTGGGAAGGAAGGATGAGGGAGGAGCCTATGTTGATTTTTTTGTTAACTATGGCTATCTTGTAAAGAGTTCAACTTGCCTGAAACCTTCTATGTGAAGCAGCAGCACAGCACTGCAGGGATAGTTCCTAAGGACAGAAGTCTTTGGGAAACAGGGGCATGTCCTGTTTCTTGCCTTTCTAAAGACTGGTGTGGTAACATCCTCTTTATGACAAAAACCAGGTATATACATGGATTTGGACTCTGAAAACTAGTAGTAAATAAGTAAAGGCATCAGCATGAAAGGTGTCTATATCTGGCAACATTTGAATATTTGATTCATCAAGCATTGGAAGTTGGATGAATAAGGTACCTCTTTGTCTCCCAAGATGCTGGCTCCTTTGTTCAAAGCTCCCAATGTGCTGCTATGGTTCTGCAGTTGAACACTTACACAACACAGATCTGCACTCAGCATAGCATTATATGATAACAGAAAGCAGGTGAAAACTGATGCTAAGAGTAGTCATCAGCCAAAGTGGTGCATGCACTCTTCTGCTTTACAAGTATGTTGTGTTACCTGAAGTATACTTATATGGTTAATGCCATCGTTGTTTACCTGAGTTTTTGGATTTTTTATTTCAGAGGATAAATTCCAAATTTACTGTCCATTAAGCTTCTTTATGAATGAACTCTGTTTCCCTTGGAGAAAATTGTATAAATATACACCCTCTAATTTACAGTCATGCCAAGTCTTTCATGTTCCAACCCAACAAGCTTCAACCAGTTAATGAAATTATTGGTCTCTGATGCAGATTCATTGCATTAGCCTACTGGAAAGAAAGCAGTCTAGTGAAATGCTCAGCAAAGCCCAATGGCAGTGATGCATGAATTAGTGGTGTTAAGCCTCCTTTAGCCTCCATCTGCATTCTTTCAGCTCTGCTAGACATCTATCTAGCAGGAAGGAAAAAAGAAATGCAGCTTTTGGCAATGACATGTAGCAAAATTTCAGTAAGGGTTCTAGATTTCTCCTGCCAGTGGCACACATTAAAAGGTGGCATTTGTAGCGACTTCAGTGGTTCTTATATTTAATGAATGAAAGTAGATATAACTGCAGTTGCAGAGGTTGAGAGGTTTTCCCTGGTTTTGGTTGTTTGCTTGTTTGTTGTTTTGTGGGGATTTTTTCTTAAATTTGTCTCCATTTGGCATAATAATTGCTGTAGTTAGGTTTTATCTAATTTAGCTGCCAAACTGGAACTCATTAAAATGTATAAAACACTGGGGGAATTCGTAGTTGTGGTGGTGGTGGAAGTGGACAAAGAGAAGGAGAGAGAGAGAGGAGCAGATCAAGGATTTTAAGGGAAATCCTTGTCTTTTGAAACAAAACTGAGAACAGAAACTCTAAACATGGTGTCTTTGCCAATTCTAAAACTTTAGTTAAGATTTTAAGTGTTAGAACTCTCTTCTTTGTTAAATGTTAAGCAATTATTTATAATGTTACTATATTGCATATTGATCTTGTTTGGAGTGTAATTCCTGTAATAAGTGGGTTACAGTCAAAGATTTATGTGCTTCTTTTAGTATTTCTACATAAGTGATGTCTGAGGCTGGATCATGAGCTGAGGACACTCATCCCTGTTGTTCTTAATGAGTGCTCTCAGAACAGTGTCCACAAATAAGTCAGAATACTGATGATGATACAATTGTGATACAATTGTTCTGAAATATTTACTGTGATCTCTGCAATTCGGGATGTTGCTGCTGCTGTTTATTCCACCCCTCCATGAAAGTTCATGAACAGGAGGGTGAGATGTCCACTCCTGTGGTTTAAGATCAGTACGGTCCATTTTGGTTAACAAGGCTCTGTCAGCCTCTAGGATTGTTGCTTAAGAATTTTACCCCCTCTCTGCTGTTCCAGACTTTTTGGATACCTAGTACCCTAGTGGCATTGATGGAGAATAGTAAATAGCACATAAGATTCTGTTAGTGCTAATTTGATGGTTTTGCCAAGAGCAATACGAGTTGCAGCTAGTAGGGTTTTTCCAATATGCCAGGATTGCCATCACAAAATAGCATGCTCCTTCCTTCCCCCTCCAAAAAAACTACAAATCCTTGTCAACCCCTGACATTCTTTTCCCCCACCCATATAGTGAGGACAAAAATCCCTTCTAGCTCTGTTCAAATATTTATGCTCACTGGAGGAGCCAAACAAATGTCAAGGAAACTTCACTGCTTTGTTCCTCTGAATATTCTAGTCTGGACTGAATCTTGGCATAATGTGCACCTGCATGGCCCGTAAGAGGATTTCTTCCCTCCCCTCTCATCTCGATGCCACCTCTGTCTCTCTAGTAGTTGTAGTTGGTGCTTTTTAATTGCTTTCCTGTTTATTAACAAAAGTGAGGTTTTGTTTTGGTTTTCTTTTTTGTTGTTTTTTGTTGTCCTTTCTTTAATGAGAGTCTTGCTCTAGCAATTCCTTATATGTTCCCAATAGCAGTCTTTGTACCTGTACAAATTCTTTTGGGGTTTGTGCTGTTGCCTGTAGAACTCAGTAAAGCCTTTCTCTGTTGCAGGGATAAATTTTTCCTCAGTGCTTCTTGAGATAGGCCCGTTTAACAAGGGTTTTGTATATTTTTTCCTACTGCAGCATCAAACTTCAGTGTTCCATAAATTCTGGAGAAGCTTTGTCCTCTTTTTTTTTTTTTTTTTTTTTTCCTTTCTTGTTGTTGTAAGCTCTATCTTAAAGAAATCTTATTGTTGTGCACTGATGCCTATATAACACTCCTTCTCTAAGTCAATAGGAAAAACTAAACTGAGCTGTTTGAGCCTTTGCAGCCTGAGGGAGAGAAGCCTGCTTTGTTGATCAAAGCAGTAAGCAGGATCATTAATCTCTCTGTGGGGCGGTGCCATCATTAGGGAAGGACAGACAGACTGGGGGAGGGGGTTACCTTAGTTAGCTGATCCAGAAACCTTGCTTGGCAATGAGGTAACAGTGAATAGGTATGAGGGAACTCCTGTCGAAGGTGACCCCTTCTGTATAAGAGGAATCATAATTCTTTGTCCAGTAAATGAAACTAAACAGGGAAATAAACTTTATTTAACCTAATTAAACTCCAGCTGCAGAACAAAATGTATGCAACTTTGTAATGTTCCCCAACACAGAAACAGTGCAAGAACTTTATATCCTTCCTATCTGATATGAAAAGTATTCTATTTCTCATTCATGAAGATGGATAAGAATCATGTGGTATTTTATGTCTTGAATTAGGGTATCCACCAAAGATGTCTTAAAGGTTGAAAGTAAATGTTTCAGTTACTTTCTAAAAGCTTAAGTTTTGAGATACAGGAAAGGAGCATTTTTTTTTTGTTTTGTTTTCTTCTTCTTGTGGTGGTAGCGTTATATTGGTTTTGTTTTTAAAAGCATGATGGACTTATTACAGTTTCAAGAAGTCTTGTTGATATCCTACAGGGTTATGAGGCTACTCTTGGATTAGTTTCTTTCTAAACTAGTCCACGGCTTCTTTTCTCTTCATTTCAAACAAGTATGTCCTTTAACTGAATAATTTCTTTTTATTTCACTGTAGGAATGTTGAGCAGTTTAGAAGTAACACAACATAAATATACAGCATGAAAATTACCACTTAACTGGGGGGAAAAAAAAGTAAGCTATCATGGTGGTAATCAAATCTTATTTTGATATTTTTTTTATTTTTATGTTTCGAAAATGCCTTTTTCAACAGAAAGGAATGATTTCTTTGGAAAACCTTGGGGGTTGAGGAAACCCCACACACCTAGATTTTAAGCAGAGGCTTGAAAGTCAGATTTGAGATGAGTGCTTTTCATCTTTGTTGCAATTGTCCCAGGAAATAAATGAATATTTCTCAATGAGTTATTAATTGTATTTGTCCTCCACTTTGACTAAAGTTAATGGCTTTAAAGAAATAATGTAGTTATTCTACTCATATTTGGGTTTCTCTTATATTTTTTTTTAAAAACTGATTTGAATAAATTAGTATCTTTTTAAGAGTATACATGAATTCGTTTGGAATTTTTCTACTCCCTATTGTCCAAATATTCTCTAGCCTTTGGTCAACAAAGTGGTATTTTATCTCATGATGACAGTGCTAATGATACATTTTTGATCTGTTAGCCAAAATACAAGCTATTCCATTGCATATACCCACACATCAGAGGAGAAGGATTCTTTTTTTCTTGCTGCTGGATTGGTGTATGTTGCCTCATTTAAAAAAACAAGAATAATGAAGCAATGTTGGTATTGTAGAGATATTCCTAGGGTCTTTTACCAGACGCAGAGAACTGGAAATCCTGCTTTAATGAAAGAAGCTTATGGCACTTTACTTTTATTCTTCCTTTTGTGTTTGTCATATCTATTAAGTTGTTTTGCTTTAAGGAAAATAACAAAAAATAACAGAGTAAGTTATTTCCTATAATTCCTAATAACAAAAAATAATGCAAAAGGGAAAAAAAAAAAAGTGACTCCGGGAGGAGTGGCTCACCTTTTCCAAAGTTTTCTGAGGGGCTTGTCATTTATATTGCCCTTGAAGGTTTAAGGACATTAACTTCTATGTTCAGGCCTTTGCAACTGAACTTTCAAGATAGTAGAGGTATTAAAGGATCATGTCAGTTTGACTTTTTCTGGAAAATGCAACAATCTAAGATGCTAGGACCATGGAAGTCTCATAAATTCTTCTCTTTGCCACAAACTGGCTTTAAACAGTTACATGTTTTAAAGGTATCTATTACCAACAGATGACCTATTGCAAAACGCCAAAGTCACCTTATTGCTGTATGCTGAGTGTTTTAAATGCCATTAGATTATCAGCATGGATCGGAATCTATGTACAAGAATGAAAACAGTTCTACTGAGAGAAATGGATAACGATGAACTTGTGTTCAGATTCCACATAGCAAAGAGAAGGTCCTGCTTAACAAAATCAGCAATGAAGACAATTCGCAAATTATGGTTACTTATTTTCCCTATCATCAAAAAAGGTGACTTGAGTTATTACTGCTCTTAACAGCTAGCAGTGTATTCTGCAGCATTGTATCACTGAGTTCTGCAGATATTTTACAGAAATATTATTTGACTGATGAGTCATCCTCAGAACATGGCATTTTAATGAAATAATGTTTGGCATGCAATAGATAAATCTAAGTTAAAACTGGTGGAAATTGCTTGAGCTGGGGGAAAAAATTACATTGAAATGGGGTTGTTTTTTTCTCAAGTCTTTTACAGAATGAAGTAAAATTAATTCATATCACCAGAAAATATGCAGCAGATCAGATGCTTCTCTTTAGTCCTTCCAGTGGTCCTTCCCTTGAGAGAAAAAACAAAGCATAGAGTTGTGTCTTGTGTCACTGGTGAACACTTAATACTACATGGAAAATTTTTATTGCACCCTGTTTTTTCCTTTGCTTACAGGTTGAATGGTTTTCGTATCTTTTCTCATAATTCTCCACCTTCTATCTACCCTTTGCTCTTTACTTTCCACTGCAAGAGTTAAAAATGTTCTTTCTATGGATTGTTCATCTTGCAAATCAGTATGTGAATCTTGACTCTGTATCATCTTGTTCCCAAGAGACTTCAGTTGAAAAGTCCAGCTGCAGAAGGAGGAAGGATTGTTGCCAGGTAATTACTAGTAGTGACACTTTACACTACTTTTCTGTGGCATTAGTGGCCCACCAAGAATTGATATTGATTCTCAGAGTTGCAAACTTTATTTCTGAGGCCTTTGCAGTGGAGCCTTTCTAACACCCTGTTGAAAGAAACAGAGTTTTGCTGAGGCAGGGCCCTGGGGGGGGGAAGAAAAGCACGAGACTGTTGTAAATAACACATGAGCCTTGAGAGGAAATTTGCTAAAATAACTATATCACAGAATCACCTAGGTTGGAAGGGACCTTTTAAGATCATCTAGTCCAACCAATAAAAAAAAAAAACAAAACAAAACCACCACCACACAAAACACCACCCAACACTAATCCATATCCTTGAGCACCATGTCAA
>JAOTQQ010000041.1:55934713-56004866 GCA_026546715.1 Gallinago undulata | reverse complement strand
ACATCCACAGCCTTTCCTTCATCCACCAAGCGAGTCACTTTGTCATAGAAGGAGATCAGGTTTGTCAAGCAGGACCTATTACTTAAAAGCTCCAGAGAAGCAGTGTCTCCTGTGATTCACACTCTTTACAAATTGAGATTTATGGTCTATATTACACTTCTTTATCAACATCTAGGTAGAAACACCATTCAAGTTGTTTAGCCTTCGTGAATTGTCCTTGTCGGATTTTTCTAGTCTATTTAGTAGTTGCAACTAATTAAAAGGATGACAGCAGGATTCAACTTTTTCTTGTTTTCTTCATTAGCACATGGAGTATTCTTAGCTCTAAACTGGGAATGGGTTTTTGTGTTTCCTATACAACTGACTTTGAAGCATCATACCTTGCCAGTTGGAAATACAACCAGTTTGGACACCTTACATTCACTACGGACTTGTCTAAATCATAAAGCAACAAATTGCATCCAATAACAATAACTACAAGAAATTAGAAGACCTTTCAATGAACAGGACATTAAATAAAGGAGCTCAGACTGTTAGCTGATAGAGACTTTGTTTCAGCAGATTTATGCTGATTTATTTCAGCTGAAGTTCGTTGCCCTTTTCCCAATTTTGTTGAAAAAGGCTGTTGTGGTTAGCATTATTTTATGGTTGAGGTTAACCTGAGTTCCTGCTGTGAAGATGGCATTAAATACAACGGTTCTGGCCTATGTTCATTGCTGGTATAATGATATCTAAATAGCAACATGAAGTGATGTTTAAGATTAGTGAAATTTGTGTTTTAGCACAGTGCTGTTCATAGATGTCACGCTGCAGTTGCCTGAAGACATATGTCAGCTACACTGTTCTAATTGATGGCTGAAGATTTCAGCTCTTCTGTCCTGAATGTTTTTGACAAGACGCCAATGGAATGTAATCCTATACAGGAAATTGTCTAAAAAAACCCTAACACTATAAAACTAGGTAGTTGAAAACAGACAACTAAAAGGTAATAAGGATGAAGAGACATGGTATGATTTAAACAGATAGCACCTTACTCTTCAACCCATATTATTTTGTAGCTTTTTTGAAGATGTATGGTTGGTAAACACAAATAACAGCAGCCTTTAAAATGTCTGGATGCCATCTCAGTGGTTCAAAGACAATTACTTAGATGTCCTCCAAGACTTCCTAATCAGTAGTTGGCAAGGTTGTTGGACTTCAAAAATTGCTATTTAATATGTTACAGCTGTGGCAACCTGAGGAACTGAACCAATGTCTTTTATGTGGACAGTTTTGAAGTAACTAAAAAAATTAGAATTTTTAAAAATCTCTGAAACTCTTAGACCCCTTCCTGTTGTGGACTGTTGCTTTCTGGTCCTATCTCCTAATTAGTACTACAGATCTAGTGCATAGATTTTTACTTCTGAATATCTTTTTCTCATTAAATTTCCATAGTAAAGTCATTCTGCAGTTGACTTTATTCTTTAAACATGTGGTGTTTGGTATTTCAGTAATGGGAAGCATTCCAGTAGTTGCTTGAGCTCTCACTTTCTGTTCTAGACCCCAGGTTTTATGGAAGTTCTCTGTAGGGCAGAAGGGAATTTGGAAGAGACTGTTCTAGCACATATGGAGCAAATAAAATAATGAACAGGAAGGGAATTGGGGTGCCTACACAGGGAAATTAAGCCGATTGCTTCTTTAGAAGATCTTGTAGTATTCCTAATTGCTGCTAACTCTGTAACCAGACATACTGTGAGCCAGCATTAGCAGAGACAAATAGAAATTCATGCCCTTCGTTGTATTGAGCTTTATAAAGGTAGGTGGTTTTATAAAAGAAAATAATTTTTCTTACTGTGCGTGTTATTTGAGGCCACGAAAGGAATAAATAGTTTGATTTTTATTTTTTTTTTCTGACATCTAGTATGGATTCGGCAATGAACAGAACAGTAGCCATAATGACATTGTGGGTCCTGTTTAGTTTGGAACTTGACAAAAAAATGTAAGGAAGGGTGAAACCACTTGAGGACATGACAAAAAAAAAATAATTAAAAAAATCAGGAAGCAATTATGTTCTCACTTGCAGTCCTCTGGTTAAAAAGGGCTGGGCATTTTTTAGTAATCATGTCATGTGATCATTAGAGTAAAAGCTGTGGGTTTCTGAACTGCTGGGTGCTTGTTACAAAATGCACTTTGTAGCTTTTATTTGGCCTAAAGAAGCTGTGGATTTGTGTGTGCGTGTATTGTACTGATTAAAAATTCAACCTTTAAATGATGTTACAACTGGAGCCTAGAATTGACTGTATCTAGGCTAGCTTGCAGACTGGAAGTCTTCCAAATTATGTAATAGCATTTTATTTCTACCTGTTGTACCATCAACCCACAGAAGTGCAATGAAGCCATGTTCTCCCTTGCTTCAAATAACTCAAAATTGCCTTAAGTTGTCATCCAGAGTTTTTACACAGTTATGGCAATATTTCCGGCCACATGCTAACTTTTCCCTCTAAAATCCTCACGTTTGTTTTCATGCGAACTTTTCATGCTTATACCTTGTGGTATAAGTGGTGCAGTCCTTTTAATCTAAGCAAAATCTTGGTGAAACTGGCGCTCCATTTCCTCATGTTAAAAGTACCAAAGTATTTTCCTTGGGTTTTTTTTTTTTTTTTTTCTTTTTGACCAACTTATTCTTTAGGCTCAAAGAGATATGGTAAGTCTCTATAAAAGTTAATGCTACTTTACGCTATGAGCTTACTTTGATTTGTGAAATCCCTTTGCTAGTGCCCAATTGGTTCTTATTATCTTGGTAACTGAGAATTTGTTGATTTATATGGACCGTTCACAGATTTGGTCAAGCTTAGGTCCCTCAGACCTTTCTTCCTTTAAGACAATTTTAAATGCTGAGATTTTGGTAGTCTTGGTCTGACTGAAGTAACAGTTCACATCCTTTGAACCTGAATAGTTCACATGATGAACTTCATGCACCTTCATGCTTGAAACATGCTTCTTCTCAACAGGCAGGATGTTCGTAACCTGTGTTGAACTTCTTAATGCCTGTCTGAGATCTTTAGATTTGTGGCTCCATGAAGGTATGAAAGAAGAAATATTGCTGTCTGTTTCCAGAGGAGAGCAAGTTTCAATTAATGGCATTTTAAAGTGCTTTTTAGACCTATGGATTCCAAAAACATAAACAAGGAACTTTTAACTGATGCAAACATACTGAAGTCAGTGGTTATATGGAAGTCTGTTGCGGTTATAATCTAATCATAAATCTGTCTCTGACCTTCTTTTGGGAGAAGCAACTGATACAAGTCTACACCAGGATGACAGGTTGAGATACAGGACTGCATTAAAAATTAACTTTACTGCCATGTTGTAATTCAATACTTCCGCACTTTTGAACAGTTCCAAGATGGAAGGGAGTGTGCTTGATTTGTAATGCCGAAGACCATAAAACATATGTGTTCCACTGAACAAAATGTAAGGAATGTGATTTGCTGCACATCAAAAGAATGTGTGCACATGACTCAAATGTATACCATCTGGAATATTGTTATTTAGTAAGGAAAGTATCTGGTTGGAACTACATGTGAGAGTCTTAAAATATTTTGTTTTTTTTATATAAGTACCAACCTTTCCTCTTTTTTTAGAGCGTTATAAGTTTTTTCTGAACCTTATTCCTTGAAATATTCTTTTCAGTAGTTCTAAAATCAGAAGGGCTGTATGAAGGACTAAAGACTTATACATAAAAATTTCTTAATCATATACTGTCTGAGTTGTACTTGCTGGTAATGTACTGGCTGTTGAAATAATTCTTGGCTCTAATCCATTGCTTCCTCTGGAGGCTTCCTTTTGGAGTACTTAGGTAACTTTTTTGAGTGTCTCACTTTTCCTTTTGTTTTTTGTTTAAAAAAAAATAAAGTCTTTTGGAAGTATTGCTATGTTGCTTACTGTTGTTAGATATCCTTGCAGCACAGACCAGCATAATATTCTAGACTAAACCAAATAAAAACTTCCATCTCTTCTCATACTCCTTGTTGTAATACCAAGCTGGTCTGAAAGCTTTCTTTTTGTGGAGTCAGTTTTGTTTAAAAGTGGCACGAGGGCTTTTTTGTTTGTTTGGGGGTTGTTGTTACTGATTCAGTCAATGGATCAGAGAACAGTTTACTCCTGGACATCATCAAATCCTTTAAAAAGAAATGAAAGCAAACAAAATCACACCCAAAACTGAAGACACTTTCATCTACCTAAAATAGAGAATTAATTACTAACCTACTCTAGGTACTTGAATGGAAATTGTTGGTTTGCTTAAGCTGTGGCTGCAGTACCTGATGAAAGATGGTGTTTTCCAGAAAATTGTTTTACTGGTCTCAAATTGTAAAATCCATTTTTCAGCTGAATTGCATGCTTTGATGTGAATTTGGCAAAAGAACATCAACAGAGGGTATTGTACATTTGCTGTAACCAGTGGCTGAAGGTTAGCTGCCCAAAACTCATCTTTGAAAAGACTGGGACAATGTTGATTGGAAGATGGAAGAATTAAACCAATTGATTTTACCAGCATTATCCTTCAAGGCTGTCTGTCCTACCTAGCATTAAACCAGTAAAGCAGAATCATTCATGTTCTTTCTAGCTTCTGGTTGAACAATAAACTGAGCCTACAGAGGTCATCCATTTCTTTTTTCTAACCATCAATTCAGATTTAAAAGGGCAATTCCTTTAATGTTCCCTTTTCTCTCCTTTTTCTTGCCCAACCCCCCCCCCAATTTTCAGTCACTTCTGAGGTTCTACCCCTTAACTCAATAGTGGTGTTCTATTACCTGTCTTTAGTCTGCTTTTGAATGTCTCTGATATAAAACGAAGCTGCAAGCCTCAAGAAAGGGGGGGGGGGGGGGAATCCTGATAAGATGCCTAAAAATATGTAATACTTCTTTTCCTCCTATTCCTATGAGATAGAGGGTAATTATTTCTTCTCAACTCTATCTAGATGAATAGTTCTCTTGTGAGCAATTGAAGGAAGTCACTTTCCACCTATTTACTGAATTATTTTTTTTTTTAAACATCAGAAAACATACGGATAATAGTGATACAGTTGATGCTGGGTTTAATTTGTACTTGGGCTGCAAAGCCTTCCTAGGAGTTTGCTTTCCAAAGCCATTATACATAAGGAGAAGCTCCATTCATGCATTAAAAACTGATTGCAACAGAAAGAACAAGAAATAGGAAGAAATGATTAGTTTCCAAAAAAAAAGACAGTCATGAGTAGGTGGAGGTTGGGATCTGTGTTGTTCAGCATGTCTATACATGATCAGAAAAGCACGTAAATAGTGAGGATACTATATTCACTGTAGTAATTTCTAAAGCTAACTGTAAAAGGCTGGAGAAGATATGACCCTGAATGACAAGTTGATGAAACAGCAAAATGTGAGGTGGCCTACACCTAGAAAGACTGACAAAAATACATCTAGTTTATTGCTCAGCTTTAGATTTATATAACTAAGGAGGAGATCTTTGTGACAAGTTTGCTGATGTTAACTTGAGGCTTGGTGACAGTTGAGAAGGCTAAACAGCGTTAGGAATTATAAGGGAGGAGCTAAGAATAATAAGATGGTTTATGAAATGTTGCATCAATTTGGGCTGCCATGTCATCCCATCTCAAAAAGATAAAAAGAAACATTGGTGAAAGTAGAAAAGAACAAAGTAATTGAAGTAGGGAGTTCCTTTCATGTGAGAAGAAACTGCCTGTAACAGACTCGGATTGGCCAAGGAGAGGATATGAGATAGGAATATGATAGGCCTGTACAATCACACATGGAAAGATGACTGCAAAGTGATTGTTCGTGTTTCCTTGGAATATGAGAAGGTACAGGTTCAAGAAGGGATTCATTTGTGAATTTGTCATTGCTTACATAGCTAGTGTAAGCAATTGTTTGATTGCAGCCTCTGACAGAGAAAGACTTTAAGTCACTAAATATGTTGAAGCTTTGCGAGGCAAAAGGACTATTCTTGTCCCGAAATGTTCAGAGCTAGACAGTGTTTGGAAGTAGGGTATTCAGCTATATCAGTTTTTGCTTGCTATAGTGCAAGGATTTGTATTGTTATGGTTAAAGATAGAAAAAAATAAAAACAACACTGAGAACTGGGTTGAGAAAGGCAAGATATTTAGATATCTCAAATGATTTCATGTTTACTAATTTTTTGCTTCTAAACATAAAAAGATTCAGAGATTGAGTGGGCCACCATCTCTGGAAATCTGTTCCAAATGTATCTGAGGTTTAACACCCAAAAATGAAGATACTTGAAGTTGCTTAGGGACAGAGTTGTTATTCGGGTGTTGGGGTAGACACGTCACAGCTTTGAAAAGAACAGAACATAATGCTTCTCTGAGTAACTGTAGACATGCCACTTTCAAAGGGCCATATGTTGCATCTTTTACTTATACTGGTGAATTGCTGATCACACATGACTCACTTGGGATGGATTAACTGAGACTTTTATGGCAAATAAATAGTGCAGTGTAATGCTGCCAGAAACAAAAAATCACACCAGTGCATAAAATTAACTAATAAAACAGTATAGCAGAGATCAATTAAAGTGTAAAGTCATTGTAGATGTTTTGGATGGAAAAACATTTTGGCAGGACAAATGGATGAAATAACCCTGGCGCACTGAGAACAGAACATATCATCTGGAAACAAAAAATATAGACATAAATTTTATAGCATAAGATGGATGGCAAATATCTTCGAAGGCATGAATCTGGTGACGAAGAAGACGACAACGTGCACCCAATTGCCCCCATGTCTTGCAGGTTGCTCTTGTACATGTTTCCATTAGAATTTTCACGTTTCTATAGCTTTGTTCTGATCCCTTTGCATGAGGTGTTTCCTTATTGCTTAATGTGTAGTGAGAGCTCAATCCAGAAGACAAGATCTAGTTCAGTTTTCAACTTCAAATAGTATACAAGCTCCCTCTCTCTTCTGTATCTTCTGTATTGTTTAATTTCTTGTTTTCAGTGCAAGGTAAATGATTTTGCAATGATGCTTCATGAATGTTAGTTATCCAAATGCCATTGAATGTCTGTGAGTTGGGCGCCACGCTACCTTTCTTCCATGGGAGACTGCAGTATGGCGATAAGGGACTGAATTTTACTGTAGCTCATGCTTTGCTGAGCAGTCTTTGCCAAGCACCGAAAAATAAGGAGCCCTGCATAACCTAAAAGAACTGGTGATTCATAAAAATGTCACAAAGGGTGATGTGTAACAGAGCTAGTATAAACTTAAAAATAGTTATTTTTAAACGAGGAATGAGAATAACAGAAAATGAAGAGGAAAAAGTGTAGACAAAAAAAGGCAAGAGAAGAGATTAAGACTAGCAGGGAAGAGAGAAAATGACAGAAATCAAGATCATAATAAGGTATCCCAGTATAACAAGTAAAAAGCCATTTTTATTTTTATCTTGTCTTCCTCCAACTCAGTTTTCATCCATTCAACTTTTTTTTCCCCTGTTTTCCTTCCGCTCCCTCCTTCTCCCCCCTCCCCCCATTCTTTTGTTCACATTCATTATCTGGAATGTCCATATAACAAATCCCTTGCTTTAAAACCCAGCTTCAGAACATGCAAAGGCATCTCTGCAATACCTGCATGTCATTTTAAGATTTAATACAATTTTAAGATTATTTTAAGTTTAGTGAGAGAAATGACTAGATAGAGATGACTAGATACCAAAGATTGTCCAAAATCAATGACTAGATACCAAAAAAGTACCTACTCAGGGTAATTTAGACTTTTTTATGTGTATTTGGTCATCTCTCTCCAGAATGTAAAAGGTGCTGTAGCTTCTTGAGTGCCTTCAGAATTTTTTTATCATGTTCCAAACAAAAGACGTGATCATCATGAGTGAGAGGGAAGGAATAATAGAAGAAAATCTACTCAGACTAGATAATAGTGAAGATTATATCTCCACAAACTAATAGGATTTCAGCTAAGAATCTGAATAGAATGCAGTCAAAATAATGTTAAAAATGTAAGCTTTTCCATTGTTTTCTAACAAGATGTAAGAAAAATGTTCTTGTAAAGTGGGATGTAAATACTGTTGGTTCTGATGTTTTGTTACTGCTTTCTTCAAGGACCCTCTTAGTGCTAAAAATGTTTTAACCCCCATCGAAATGCACAGATAAAAACTTAGTTCTTAAATGTCTCTTTATTTTCCATCATTTCTCTTCCCTAAACTGTAATGATAGGTAAGAAATAGTAATTGAATTACTTTCCTTACAGAACACTTTAATGCAAGATAAGTGGCAGCTGTATTTACTAAGATATGCAGTTAATATTTCCTCAGTGGTGGTTGAAATTGTCTTATTACAGTAGTGTAGTTGGGGGCAATTCATATTGAAACCTGTAATACATTAAATTTTTAAGAAATTATTTTTTCCATTACCTAGAGGGAAACAGAAGTGAAATAATTGGCATAGCATGACATAGCAGATCAGTATCAGGGCAAGGATAAAATCAGACACCTAGTTTAATAACCTGCACAGTAGATGCCTGAAGCTTAAACACCTGAAGTAGACCTTTCAAAAACACCACTGTTATTTAAGAGAACAAATTTCATAGACCTTGTGCTCTCCTGTAATTTAAATGTTAAAAAAAAACAACCAAAAAAAATTAAAAAAAACCCAACAGTTTTTATCACATAATTTTTCTCTTCCACTATACTGTGAAGTTGGCAGCATTGCTATGCTCCTGTTGTTCCTTTTCCTGTTTTTGTTCCAATTAGATTATAAAAGCGGACTGGTTTTGTATTTGTATAGCACTTTGCACGAAGGGGTCTCCTCTGGATTTTAATGCTATAAAATAAATCAAAATGACAAACCCAACCAATTTCTACACTTGGATTCCTCCAACTTTGTATAAACTTGGAAAAAAAAAAAGGGAAAAGAAGACTTCTAAAGAGACCAGTTATTACCAGAGACATGAAAGCAAGTGTATTTTTCATGTATTAAAGTATCTGGAGGTTTTGCTATGAAGTCAAGCAAAGTTTTAATACTAGTTTCAGCAAAATCAGGGCTCAAATGAGGAGACTGGGAATTACTGTTCTGCAATTGAAGTGCAACTTTGGTAGTAGAATGTAGTTATAAATGAAACTATTTTAAACATGATCAGAAAATTGCTGGGAGCAAACAGTTAATGAACTATTAATAGTTACTGTAATGAAAGGTTTATCAATTACACACTGTTACAAGCAACCCATTAGCCTGTGAGACACATCAGCTGTCTTTTTTCAAACCTTTGTCACTTAATGGATGTGCTGACAGTCATTAGTAACAAGTAGTGTTCATATTTCTTTATAAAAGCACTTAGTTGTCTGTTATTATTTTATAAACTTCCACGGAAAATGTAACAATAGTTGTTACTCCTCTCTTATCTGGATTGATTTCAGGTAAGTTTTGCTTTACATTGAGAAGTCCAAAGCTAAGTCCTGGTTTCTGCCTAAATTGCCAGGGATGAAAATTTTTTTATTTTGTGATTTCAGGCAGAGTTTACAAAGATTAAAGCAACTCTTTATATCACTGTTATTAAAGACTTCAGTGATAAACACTTACCGTTGTCACTTGCTACCAAACACGAAGCTGTAACACTGAAGTACAAAGATAGGAAAGAAATCATGCTGTGTATAAACGTTCATTGCAGACCGAGCAGGATAACTGTCATATGATGGAGCTGTACAGGTATCCTCTGTCAATATTTTGCCTTTTATAAATCTTGAAATTGTTCATCAACTGGTTTGACAAGCAAACTTCCTGTATTACTAAAAGTATTTTTTTCTTGAAATGTAAAATCTCTTTTTCACATTCAGATACCTGAATGAGTTATATTTTCTGATGTTCAAATGTGTTCTGTTGGGCCAGCCTACTTTAATGTAACACTGGGGAAGTACTTAAAAATTGGCTGAAATTTCTGTTAGTTTTCAGAGAGGGTTAGAAGACTGAGGAGGTAGTTTGTTTTTTTGAGCTTTATTGGCACTTTATTGCAGCTTCTCTTGGCACCGTTTTTGTATGTGTTTGACTATCTGTAGTTTTTACTGCTTCTATGGAGTACCAACTGATGGAAAGGAAGAAGTCATTCTGTCTTCTGGCAGGATGGTTGCCTGCCTTCTCTCTTGAATACTGGGTCCTGCTTATAATTAATATAAAAATAACAACCACAAGCCCTAAGACAAATCATCTACTTTTACTTCTATTAAGGTATTGAAATTTAAGGTATTGAAGAGTTAGAATGCTCACGCATGTATGCTTCAGAGCAGTAAGTCCTGGTATCTGCTGTGCTTTCTGCAGGAAACCCTAGCGTAGTGATCGGCTGTGCAGGGGTGTCAGAGGGTGACTAATGAAGTAGAATAAATATATATCTACTGCATGTGTAATAGTACAGTATGATCCACAGCATTTGTTACATCTTGATTTCACTGTATAATAAGCCCTTAAAATAATTTTTAGAGTGCTAATTAACAGGTGCCCATTGTTCCTACTACTGGTCATACTACTGCTGCACTTCTGTCTTGAGACTAGCAAAAGAAAATCGTAGAATCATAGAATGGCTGGAGTTGGAAGGGACCTTAAAGATCATCGAGTTCCAACCCCCCAACATGGGCAGGGATTCCCGCTAGACCAGGTTGCTCAAAGCCTTATCCAGCCTGGCCTTAACCACATCCAGGGATGGGGCACCCTCACAGTGAAGAATTTCTTCCCAGTAGCTAATCTAAATCTATCCTCTTTCAGTTTAAAACTGTTTCCCCTCATCCTATTTCCACACTTCCTGATCAAGAATCCTTCCCCAAAATGATCTCCTTTAGTACAAAAGTCCCTGTCTAATGGGAATGGAAGAGGCTAATCTGTTGTGTACCTCCGCTCAAATCAGTGTGATTTCATATTGAGAGGATTTTGCCACATTATTGCATGTGAAATGTGAGGCGAAGAGAGGAAAGCAGCATGAATGCGTTGAAGTAAATTGTGAGTTACTGGTATTGTCCCCGCTGCTGGAGCTAATTCTGCACAGGCTGTACTCTGACACGGCGTGTTCCTGGGGAAGTTGAGGAAGCAGTGGATGGATACTGGGGCTTGCCCCTGTGGATGCAAGCACCAATTAGCTATTAATAATAAAACCTCCCCGGGGAGCGTGGCGCGCAAACAGGCTGGCAGACAAACCTGTTCTAGTAGTGGGTGGTCGCTGGGTATCTGGAGCTGCAGAACCGGTAGCTCCGATGAGCCAAAGGTATTGCTCCGGTTTCACCCCCCAGGCAAATGGATGACCTTCTATGTGTGCATACATCTTAACGTTACCCGCTGCGCTCTCCAGCCAAGCAGCGGAGCCTGCACCTCCCACCAAACGGGAACCGGCGGCGGCTGCTGCTGCTGCTCCCTACTGAGGCTGGAAATTCTGTGCCGCCGGCTACAGAAATAGCGGGGGGGGCCGCCACCCCCGCCCTCCCGCCCCGGCCCGCAGCACGGCGGAGGGGCCCCACCGCCCCAGTGTGTGTGCGTGAGTGTGCGAGGAGCAGGTGGGCCCCGCGGTAACCCCGCCCCGCGCGGGTCCCCGTCGGCCCATACGGTGATGGCAGCAACCTCCCTGGCAGAGCAGGCTCTGTATTGGAGGAGGGGGCTGTCAATCGGCGGCCGAGCAAGCCCCGCTCTCCGGCAAGCTGCTCCCGGGGTCTGAGTCTGGAGCCGTGGCCGGTTGCGATGGGAAGCGGCGTCGGAGGGAACAAAGTTTGCAACACTTAGGGCCGGGGCTGCTGGCGTCCGTGATGCCCCTGCCAGGAGCCGGTGCCTAAGAGCGGCGGGCGGCTGGCGCGCCTTGCTGCTCTCCTGCCGGCACTGCTACCGCAAAGTTTCAGCTATTTTAATGTACTAAAATCCAGGATTCTAATTATCAGACCTCCCCACCCCCACTTCTCATTCTAGGTAGGCGACAAATATTTTTATTCTGTGGATTAGAGAACTTTTTGCATGGAAAATTACTGACTTCTGAGTGGTCTCCGTTTCGGGGAAAGGGGAGAAAGGATTTATTTTCATCGCAGTTTATTTTTGTTGTTTGGATCGCAGGATTTTTGGAGCTATATGGAGGGATTTCAGAATGGTGTGCACCAGGAAAACCAAAACTTTAGTGTCCACTTGCGTGATTTTGAGTGGAATGACTAACATCATCTGCCTGCTGTACGTGGGCTGGGTCACCAACTACATTGCCAGTGTTTATGTGAAAGTGCAGGAGCCGATCTCAGAAAAAAAGTTAGAGGAAGACAAAGGGGACACTTTAAGGATTATAGAAAGGCTGGACCATTTGGAAAATGTCATCAAGCAGCACATCCAAGGTACCACCTTACCCCCCGCTTGCTTTCCCTCCCCACCCCACCCTGCCGCTTGCCGTGTGTAGTCTCCATCCCCTCCCGCCGCGGTTGTTGTCTGTGCGTGTGACATTTCTGTCGCGACCGGGGAGAGCCGTTCCTCAGCCCGGAAGAGCCAGGGGCTGCGCGGAGGCTGCGGTGCGTGTGGGAGTCCCCGCCGGTCCCCTCCCGGCGCCTGGCGAGCGGAGCGGCGGAGGCGGGCTGCGGGGGGCGCGGGGGGGACCTGCCCCGTTCCCCTCCCGCCCGCCCTCCCTCCGCAGGGGGCGGCGGGGCTCGGTGCCGGGGCCAGCCGCGCGGCGGAGGGCTGCGGGGCGGCTGGGCCCGAGCAACCGGGCGCTGGGCAGCGGCAGCAGCCCCACCGGGCTGGGCTCGGCCTGGTGCTGTAATAAACCTGAGCTCGGCTCCGTGCCTCTTTGTGTCTCGCTGAAGTAGGGGGTCTGCGGGAGGGCTCGGCGCGAAGGGCAGTGGAGCAGCTTCCCATCTTGTTCTTATCCGTCATTGTTTCGTATTTGTTATTTTTCTTTTCCAAAATGGGTTGCTGCGGGGGTTGAATTTTTGTTCTCCTCGCCTCTCTAAACCTGACTGCTAATCCGTGCTGAGAGTCTGCGTGTGTCCGGGTGTGCTCAAGGTTTTCCCTTAGTGCTGCTGTAGTGCTGGGAGCCACTTGGAATCATAACTGGGGTAATCTCTCATTTGTGTAATGCTTTTTAAATTTGAACTCCTTTTAATGGGAGCTTTGGGAAAAAGGTTGAAGTGGGTAAGCAGTGGGGGAGAATATGATTATTTCCTGGGAGATTGGAATTTTACATGACTTTGCTTTGCTGGTGATCTTTAGTGTCTTGCTTTGTATTTTCATCCTCTGCATGGCATCGTACAGTCATTCCCTCCATCTGCTAAGTGGGTTGGATAGTAAGGAGGCTGAAGGTGAGATCTCTTCCAAAACCTGGAGGGACTACATTTCTCTGCTTCTGCATAACTTTTACCAAATGTTCAAATCCCAATTCTAGTCTCTCCTAAGTCTGAAAAGGGAGAGCAAACCATCTGGTAAATGATACCTATCATGAGTGCACAAAATCGTGCTTGCTTCCAGGCAGTTTTAGCCAACTGGTCTTCTGGAAATGTGAAGAAGGGTGGAACAGGCAGGATGGGTAATGCCATATAAATTGGGCTTCCTGTGCTTGTCAGTACTCCTAAATTTATAGTTCTGTAATCTATAGCTACTTTTTTGCAACTTGTATTAATTCTTTTAAAAATAGGACACACCAGTTTTGTATGCTTTCATTTCTCAGATAGTCTTGTCGTCTTGGGTAAATTAGTAAAATACAACTTTTTTTTTTTTTTTTTCTAGAGGATGAGATATAGCAGCTCCTGCCAGTTTTAAGTTCTCTCAAGCAGTCCTTAAGTTTTTCTTGATTCCTGAAATGGATTTTAAAAAGGAAATATATTCTTGTCTGTGTGCCAGTGGAGTGCACTGTGGAAGCATGTATGATGCAGGGGTTTTTCAAAGGCCATTGTTAAGAGTTAGATACATGAAGATAATTGAATTTCTTTATGAGGTTGGAGCATAACTCCTTCAGGTTTGTTGGTGTGTAGCTCCAATACTTATTTTCAAGGAAAATAACAATGTCTGTATTGGCACATTCCTTTGGTCAGTGGTTCTTCTCAGAGTAGTAGAGAAAGGTGTATACTTAAATTGGGGGAGAGTATAGCATGGATTAGGGCATAAACTTTTGTTGTGACTTTTTGTGATAATAAACCCTTTATGTATAAACCAAACAAAAAATTTTCCTTAAATAAGACTTGTACGAAAGTTGAAGAGAGTCTTCTAAAAATAATTAAGTCAACAGTTTGGTAATAAGTACTAAATTATATAAAGAGAAAAAAAATAAAGTTTATGAAGTTCTTATATCCTATTGAAACCACTTGTTCTTTAAGGTAAATAAATAAACAAAATAAAAATCACAGATCATTATCCGTAAGTGGATTTCCTGTCCTTTTACTTGCCAAATTGTAATAACTGGGGTTCACAAGGAATTCCTGTGGCAGAGATTGCAGAGCAAGGATGTTATTTTAATCAGATTTTGCTTAACACTGTGGGATGCTGTGAATTCTGGGTCACAGTGGAAAACTCACTGTAGTCATTGGAAGGAATATCCTAAGCGTGATTGGTTTTGGGATGACCTTGAAGATCAGCTTTAAGATATTATAAGTTTGAGATTCATTGCCATAAATTGGGTAAACAAGCTGCCATAATGGTTCTGGATAAGTTTACAAGGGTTATCTATAAGGGTTTGCTATTAAACTTTTCCTTGGATGCCTACTTTTTTATGTTGGAGAGAAGTGTCAATAGCTCAGACATTCTGTAGTGCTGAGCAGGCATGAAATTAGTGTGGGTAATAGAATTGCATTCTGTAGGATATCCTGCAAATACCAGGGAGCTTTAACTGCCACACTTTACACATCGGGTTAGGCTAATACTTCATTTTAATTTGTTTTCTGATTGAATTGTTTAATTAGATGCCATCTGGGATTTCCTTTAGCATATAAATTGCAGTCTTGTAATATTTTATCAAATATCCTGGAAATGAGAGGGAACAAGAGATGCCTTCATATAAAACACTTTTAAAAGTATGTGTGTTTAAAGAAACATTTTCACAGCAAGAAAAGTATCAGACTGAAAAGAGATTTCCAGATAAGAGAAGTTCAGAGAGAATGGAAGTATGCATTGCGTCCTGTTTGGAAAGAATAGCATTGGAAAAGGAAATATGGGTACTGATGTTGAGCAAGAGTGGAAAAGTTTGAATGCCCAAATACATACCTGCCATATTGCATTTCTTACACCGTGTATTCACACTTCTACAAATGTTGAAGGATAACAATTCCTCTGCATGTTTTCTGGGTGCTGGAAATACTTCTCTGCTTCCTTCTTTCCTCATTATGTGTTAATTTATGTCGTGTAGCCTACGGGCATGCTGTGCAGGAGTCACACGTCTGTATACTGACTTCTCTGGTAAGCAGTCTGGGGCAGGAATGGCAGCACTGAAGTCTAGCTGGGCAATAGGGACCACAGAAGTATTTTGTGGAGTGGAAGCGTGATGCTGGAACTTGATCTTTAGCCTGGGAATCATGAATTCTTGGCTTGTGGCCTGCCACAATTTACAAGGTGGTTTTGGTCAAATCACTTTACCTCTTTACAATGCTGATGACCTGTATGCTTTTCAGTGTGTTGTGGTGATTGTGGTGTTAATTACATCTGAATGCTACCCGGATCTGCCCCCGCCCCCCCTACAAATCATTAGTAGGAAGCCTACCTTTTATGCTATCAGACAACACACTGAGAGAGACTTTTAGTTTCTACTTCCTTTTGAGTTTGCAAACAAGACGGTATGGGTTTTTTTAGATTAATTGTGTGTGTTTTTATGTCTGTGAAAGAAATCGAGGAAAAGACAAGATGGATAGTTTATGCAGAATGCAGCCTTTTTTATGTCTAACAAAGGTGTGCAACACATATATAATCTAGTACTATTGAGGTTTATTATCAGAACGCATACTTTAAAGGATTAAGGTTTATGAACATTGTGTTAAATGAAATATCTGTGGTTCCAACCTAGGGTTTGAAATCAGTTTTTCTCAATTTTATTTGAAAACAGTATGCTCTGTTGAGTTCCCATGGAACACACTGGTTCAAAAAACCCCAAACCCTCTCATTTTATTCAAATCAATGCAAGAGTGCTTCAGACAGAACACAGCACGCATCGTTCGTCTTAATGCATCATGCATTATCTCTGTCACTAAAAAACTGCCCTGTGTTTCATGTGCAGTTGGAAGGTCATGTGAGCAGGCAGACTGCTCTTAATCAGCTACTTAGTTTGTAAAAATGACAAGAGGAAAAACACTAGCAAGAAAGGAACAATTTATTGTTTTTTGCAGCCTGGCTTTAGGCCATCATAGGTGATGAGTGAAAACCTTCCCTTGAAAAGCTGTGCTATGGTTAATCTGATCTCACTTAAAACACTTCATGCGTGCCATCCTGTTGTCTTACTATGCAATGATATTTTAATATTTTTCAACCTTTAATATTTTCAGCCTTCCTGGTTTCGATCAGATGTTGTTTGTATTCAAGCGTTATTTTAAAAGATTATGGACTATTAAGTCTATTAAATGAACTTGCTTCCTTGACCCCACCCCCGCCTTGGTGCCTAAACGGAATTAATAAATTACATGCAGTTAATACATAGAGTAGATCTAAGTTAAAGTTGTAAACACACAGTTCATTTCTGGACCAGCTGAATTCTTAGTTAAGATCAATGGATGATACTAAGACATCTGTGTTGTACTAAGACTGTGGTCCCTCATCTTTGCAAGCTGCTGCATCTGTTGCCATAAATGGAATGCCAAGCACTGTGTGTGGAGTTACTTGGGAAAGTTTGTAAGAGAGGAGATGCATGTGTTATCTCTCGACCTACCTGCTGCTTAGAATGGATATCTAATCACTCTTTGCGGTCAGTTGGGGGAAGGGAGAGGTCTCCAGTGTGGGATTCATTCCCTGTGTCCTGGACAGGTGATAGGGTTGAATGATTTGCTTTCAGAAATTGCATATTTTGAGTTTGGGAACTAGGTCAACCCAGGTCCTTGATTTTAGCCATCTAAAGGTTTGGATAAGTAAGCCCCATGTTTGATATACACCCTTTATTTATTTCTTGATTTCCAACATAAAGAAGAATGTAGTATGTAAACCTCTGGTTTGTGATAGCTATCCTCTGAACCTGGGGGGCTAGCTGGATTCTGTATATTCAGGCTCACTAAGATTTGCACGGCCACTCCACCATGTCTCTTACTCTTGTGTTGCTTTCCTTTTGGGAATAATTAATTGTTAAATCCCCCCAGCTTATTTCCCTGAAGCTCAAAAGCAATTAGGCATGTTTATCACTCACTGCAGTGTATTTATTCTGCTGAGAAACAAATCAACAGTAGACAGTAGCCCTGGGAACACAGCTCTTGCTCCGCTACAGAGGTCCCTATATTCACAGTCTCTATACGAGCGAAGAGACCTGCAGTCCCAAAGCAACTAATTGCAAGAGCAGGAACTACTTGGATACATAAGACACACAGGATTAATTCCATTATTTTTTCTTTTCAGGCTGTGACTTCTCAAGTCATTCTAGATTGCTGCATATCAGTGTGGATTAATTTGAATTTACCTTTCATGTTCTTCCATGCTTAGGAATGGGTGTACTAAAAACCTTAATATAGTGATTTCAGTGAGAAGACTTTGACTCTTAAATTACTGTGAATTTTCAAGCATTGCTGGAGGTTCAGGTATTTCAAGGACCATCTACTGTAGACTTAATGATATTGGCTGTGTTGACTACCACTTGATAATTTATTATTACTGTTATTGAAACTAACTTTTTTGTGCTTTTGATATCTCTAGTTCTCTTCTAGTTATTCTTTCTTGATGGTTCTTCCACTATGGATTTATTTTGCCATGGTTAGGGTGCAGTGGCCAAAACTGAGAAGTGGTAGTCTGGTCTTATTAAGGTAATTGTATTTTATTGCTGTGGCTTATTATTATTATTATTTTATTTTTAAATTGTCTCTTTTGAGCCAGAAACAAGATAAGTTTTATTTGGCTACAAAGTGAGAGCGAATGCTAGCTTTGTAGTTGGGAATTGACCTGGATTCTGTTTTCTTCAATCTAGACAATTTCTGTAGTTCACATGAAAGCCTTCAACAGAAGGTTAAAAAATGAATCGGGAGCAGAGACTGGAAACTGTGACTTCTATGCCCTCCACAAGCTCTTTTATTGCTAAGCTGGAGAATTTTGTCTTTTCTCTCTGAAAAAAAATCATTTCTGTTGACGTTTGTTATCTCTGCATAATGGCACAGCTTCAGTGGAAAGAGCGGATTGTGTACTACGATCTCTGAGTGGATGATTTATGGGCTATGCAAAGATGGAGATAGCTATTCTGCTTAAGGTTCTGGGCTCAGATCTTGAGACAGTGAAAGCAGTTGTGAAGATGGCTTAGCTGCCTTCATGAGAACCCTAGGGACTCCTTGGTTGCCATTAGAACAGCCCAGGAACTTGATCATCAGCTTTTAATGTGTGGAGTGTAGCAAGGGGCATAACAGGACGTGAATCATCTTTAGCTGGTTAATAGATGTCCTCATTTATTGCAGCCATGAGATTATGCTGTTTGCTACGCTTGGACCAGAGATTAGAGACTGGATTTAGTACAGTGTGCTGTGGTGAATTGGGATTGCCTCTGAGTCTAGAGCAGATACTGTGTGACTGGTGATAATAACTGAAGTAATTTACTGGTCCACAACTAGCAAATCTACTTCTTTAATGAAATTAAATGTCTGTCTAATGCAAAAATGAAAACTGACTTCTTATCTTGTCATGCCTCCTCTGAGATGAATTCTTTTTCATTTGACTGCTATATTACTTTTCTTTTGATTTCCTGTTTTTAAATTTTAAAATATCTTCTAGTCTTCCTGGTTCTGTTCACCAAGCCACATTATGGTCAGAATCTAATATCATTTCCACCATCTGTGGAGTAGCCTATCTGTGCTGTCCTTGGCTTTCCAGTGCTACCTCTGTAGCTTCTTTAGAAACTTCTGGGCTCCAAACAGTGGACAGTGTGGGCAAATATGCTAAGTAGACAATGAAATTGCCAGGTACCTGAAACCTAATGTTCTGTCTTCGTGCTGCTGTTACCATTAAATCTATTTTGACTACAGTTGTGCCCTGCAGATGTGTTCTTCATGTAACACCATTGTTTCTGGTTTCTTCATAAATTTTCTCTGCTCAACTCGTGCTTTGTAACCAAGGTGCTACTTTTAACTTGATATCCTGAGTTTTCTGAGGCAAAGGCAGAGATCTTTAGGAACCAAAACCATGACTTTTTTATTTATTACTTTTTTAATTATTACAGCTCTCCAGCACCTTCTCTTCTTGGCTTTGAAAATAAACAAATAAGAGTATTCTTGCTTTTTTTTTTTTTTTTTTTTATAAATATGGAGATGGAAGGTCCAAGTTGCTAGCTTGAAATTCTCTGCCTTTAAAATGTGTCTTCTCAAGTCCATAATGGGTTCTTACTATATTCTCTACTTAAGCATATGACTTTTTTTTCTTCATTATATCTATGACAGTGACACTGTGGCAGCTAGCTGAAATCCCAGTTATCTTGTGATCAATGCTGTAGTGGAACCCTTGACTCAGAGATCTTTGTCTCCATGGGTAAGATCTGCAGAAGCTGGGCAGAAGACAGGAGTGTAGGGAATTGATATGGCCAAATTTATAGAGACTGTTGCTGGCGGGTATGGCTCAATGCCAGGGTTGCTCAGATGAATCAGACTGAAGGTCTTCTCTAATCCCGTTAGTAACAGCCCAGAAAGAGTGTGTGAATCCTGCAGTAGGCAAATGTTGCAGCGTTGTGTAGTAGCCATGTCTATTCTGCCACTGTAAATCTTGGCCTCACTGATATGAATTTGAGGCTGCCATGAGCTCTGAAGTATGAAATTAGATATCCTTCCCAACATGCATGTTATAATTAGCACATCTTAAATACCACATAATTGCCCAATTCTCTACTTATATCTTGAAAATTCATTATCTCAGTGACTTTGTGTCAGTAAAGTTGGTGGGGGTGTGGAAATCCTATTGTAGCTTTGGTTTTGCATTCCTACTTCCTAGATCAAGCCCCTTATTTTAAATGTGAATGTTCGAGTTTTCCTTTTATTAGAGCTGTCACAGGTGATCTCTGAGAAAAGAGGATTTCTATAAGCAGCTTTCTGAAGAGCGTAAGAAAAAGAGATAGTATTTCTGTTTTTTTTTAAATCATAGATAAATGAATAGTCTAGTCCTCATTTTAGAGAGATGTTACAGATTTTTAGACTGGATTACTTGCCCATATGTAATCTAGCTAGAGATCTGTTTCATGAATCCTCCAACGAATACAGGGAATTATCTGTCCCTGCTTTCATGGTGGATTCAAATTCCTTTGAAGCTTTTCTTTCTGCATCGAGTCATGACTTGCCAAAGGCTTTGCAAGAAGGTTTGGCATGCCGTAGGTAAGAGAAAAACTGTCAGGTAAACTTTTCCAGCACAGCAAATTCAGTGAGTCTGTACTGATCCATTACAGGATTATCATTGCAATAGTGTTATGGTTAGAGAAAGCACCTTTGGGGATTTCTTTGTGCACAGAATAAATATGGCTCGCAAAGAGAACACAGCATAGTTTTTAAAATAATGTTGTTTGATTTGTTTGTTTTTCTCTGTGGTATTTACAATGTTACCAGCTGTATATTGCAGGATCACAGAAGGCCAGCATTTCCCTCCTCTACTTGTGCTAACAGGAATATTTTAAATTGTTCAAGTGAAGGGTGGGGGAGTAGTATGTTGTAATTTCTATAGTATTTATGATTAGAAGATGTGTTAGCTTCATGTGTAACAGTTTGGAGGATGAGGAGGGGCGGGGAGTAAAGAAGTATAGAAGCTAAAGGCTGCATTAGAGTATCTGAATGTTTTATCCCTTTTTAGTTAATATGAAACTACAGCTGTTGAGTGGAAACTGTCGAGTTTCCACTAGTGTTATTGAACCTGGTGAAACTAGTGCTCTTGAGTTTCCATACTTTACACTCCATAGTGTAAAGAAGCGATGCACCATTTCTGATTCTATTCTGAAAGCTTTTACTTTCATGTTGCTCTCAAAACCAGTCTCACATCTAGTAGATTATTACAAACATTTGCTTGTGTTAATTAAAACCAAATCTAGCAAAAAATACAAGACTTAAATCTATCTGATATAGTTTATATAGACCTTTTAAAATGTGTAGTATCTTTAATGAAGCAAGAAATATTTGGCTTGCATACATCCAGAATATCATAAGCAAGATGCTGGTCTTGGCACCAAAATTGTATTGCTATTGCTTTCCAATATTACAAACATGTATTGTTGTTTTGATCCTGTTTTTTCAAGAAGCGATCGAGTTAGTACTCTGTGACTTTACAACATGATGTCAGCCATAAAGAATTATGACATCATTAAACTTAGATGTAGTTGAATGAGGTATTTTAAGCTTGTGTTTAGCTAATATTTCCATATGGATGTAAAGACATGTAAATCCAAAATTAATTTTAAACTGTTAGACATAAAACAAGCAAATCAACAATAAAACCCCCCCACAAGTTCCAAAGGGATGTATAAAGCCATATGTAATGCCAGGAAGACTAGTGAATTTATGCACTACAATAAGGAAGGCCAAAAAAAGCAGTAGCAAAATGGTGACAGGAGACTTGTGTTTGGATAGAGCATTCCCACTTGCAGCTTTCATTTCTCTAAATGCAGGTCTTGTAAGAGGAATGCTTTTAGTATAGAAACATTTTCATCTCATTGATTTATTGTTATATTTCATATAAATGCAATTCTGTCAACATACATGAGTCTTTCAGCACAGCTTATGTCTTTCTTACATGAAAGCAGTTTAAAAGCACTTTTAAAATGCTAATTCTACAATATTTTCATTTAAGTACTGAGAAAAGCTTTGCATGCAAGTGAATATGTAAATATATGTATGAATATTTAATATATTAAAATATTCTCTATATAATGGTAATAATATCTCTCTATATAAATGTATGTGTGTGTTTTTAATGGTTACACTAAGGATCCATATGTTTTGTCTTGAAGGCAGGAAGGATCTTGCCTGATGTGGGCTGACATGGAAGAGTTTCTAAGTGGTAATAAAAATATTGAGGCAAGAACTTGATTAGAGCAAATGGGAGCATGTTTGCATAATATCTCAGTATGGTGGCAATAGGAACAGACTCCTGCAATCTGGAAAAGCAAAGGACAGAAGTATTGCCTGAAGTGTGATGGTATCAGGTTTTCAGGCAGTTGTTAGTGTTCTCTGCAGTTATTGAGTAATAGCTGGTGGCTAGAGTGAATCCTGCACATTTCATCACTTACTACTGGAGACTGTTTTCAGGATGATTGACTGCTACAGAAGTAGGTATGATACCGGGCCATAGAGTGAATGGGAAGCCACGCTATTGATTTCTCATTTGAACAAGTAAGCGAATGTAAAGCTTTTTATGTTGCAACTTCTAGCTCTTGAGAGTAAATTTTTAATCGTTCAGCCATGGATTCTTTTTTCATAATTACAAAATAAGCTACTGTGGGAGAATTTTTAAATTTATGAAAGAGTAAAATTTCTTGTCACCAGGAAGCCAGGAGACTTGAAGCCATGCAAAGGGAAATTTAATGTCATAATGTGTGAAACGTTCCTTGACTCCTTTCAGTAACAACATGTCAATATGTTTTTGTCTGCTTGACAATATATAGGAAATGCCTTTGATTTTGTAAAATTGCACGTAATTTCTCAACATTTCTTTTGATTCTATTGATTAAAGCTTTTCTGCCTTGCCTAAAGACATTAAATACCAAACCATCTGCTAAAAAAAGAATTGGCATTAGTCCTGAAAATTAACATTAAAAAAAAAGTTTAGTCTAAATTTATTTCAAAGAATGTTCCTATTTGTGTTCTGAGATGAAGAGGAAAAGAAAAGCTTCTGTTAAAGTATGGCAAAAGATTGGAGTACCTGGTCAAATACTGGTATTGACTTCATATTGTGGAGAAAGAGATGTTGACTATAGCAAAAATGCATACAGGTACCAGAAGATGTAGTGTATAAGTTTCATTATGCACTCTGTCCTATGTGGCTGTGTGTTTACCACCTGTATCGGTTATGCAGGAATGGATGGATAATCAGCCATTAAGCCCAAAGTATTCTTTGTGTGGTTGCCAGCAGTGAAACATGCTGATCACAGTGGCTAGCTCTATGGACATAAGTGTAGATTATAGAGTTGTAGATTATAGAGTAATCCTTATCCTCCCAAATTTTGTTAATATAATGAGGTGGTAAATATAAAACTGGCATGATTGTGGAGAGTGATAATTTTTTTTTTTTTTTAAATTATACTTTGATCTTCTGATTATGCTCTGCTATTATCTTTGTGTGAGCAGCTTTTAGGCTGTGAATGGCTACGCTGAAGTTGAGAACATGCTGATAGGAATAGGAACTCTCAGTATGTTTGCAGTGTTGGGGCAAAAATAGGGAGTACGTTTCTTGACAGATTAAGACAAAGGGCTTGCACATTTAACCTAGCTTTTGTGGCTCATTATGCCGGGTAAGAATGCTATGTAACTTCCATAAAAAGTTGATTAGCTGCCCTAGGGAAAGAAGGTACAGGAAGGAAGGATTACTCAATACTCTGTGTGTCAGCACAGATTCAATAGCAGATAATTCTGGATATTTGCTTCTTCAGCAATTGGATTATTATTTTAACTGTCCAATTAAGGCAAACTTTAAATAGTAAAGCCATCTTTGCAGGTACTATACATTTGTACCCTGTCTGCTGTTAAAAGATATGCGGTCTTTATGTGAAAGTGAGAACAAGCTAGTCCTGGTAGGGGCTGTTCTGTCTTGAGATTTCCCCTTACATTTAAAACCTGAAGATATTGATGGAAATTAAATTATTCTTTTGGATTACATTCTTTCCACATAACAAAAGGTCCCTGGACTGAGTTCTCAGTCAGTGTGAATGTACCTGATGTTCTTGCTCTGAATTCTTTCCTCTGCTGGATTCACATAAATTACTGTCACTGCCATGCTATAGTAATTCATATAGTTGAGGTATCGTGGGGCTTGGAAGTGAGTGGGATGATCTGTGCAGAACAGTATAAAAAGTAATAACTCATTTCCTCTGTTCCCTCTCTCTGCTGCCTCAGAATTCTGCTCTGTGTACCCAGGGGCCAGGTTGGGATCAAGAAGGGTGGCTCTTTCTTCACTCATGTCTGTGGAGTTACTTTTCTCATATCACCATATCTCAAGCATAAAGAAGGGGATGGTAAAGAAGAATCAAAGTATCCACAAGTATAAAAGACAATGTAATTATTAAAGGAGTTATGTAAAATACTGTGACAAATTACAGACAATGGTGAATATTTAGCAGTGGACTCTCTTCTGTCTTTTTTTACAACTTGTACTTAGGCTTCTAGCTAGCTAGGCTGTTCTTGCACGTCAGTGTGTAGCCATATAATTGTCTGACTGTTTTTACAGTGAACATGGTGCAGAGAATCTAAGAGTTTTAGCCACAATGACAAATTGTGACAGTGCATGGTATCACAGAAAAAAAAACCAAACAACAATATAGGATGTAGCAGTTTAGCTTTACTACATTAAGCTAATAAAAAAAGCATATTTTTACTTTTAAAAGAATAATTTTTAATGTAACTCTTTTACTCTCTGTTTATCGTTCATGCTCCAAATTTATTAAGACTGACTTTGAATTTACCTTTCTGCTATTTGTTGAGAACAGATGTTATTTTCTCCCAACTCCTCGGCACCTGGAACTGACAAAATTCCCCAATCTCATTCAATTATCATCCAACAAGCAGGGCTTTTTAAGCAATTTACCTACAGGGGCCAATTCAACACAAGGTGGAAGAAAAAAATACCCTTTTCACTGAATTTGAAATAAACTCAAGAGAAATCCTCCTCAATTCATCAGAATGAGTAGCTGTGGTTTTTTAAATTAAAAGAAAAATACAAAAAGGCAAGTTTGTGAAGTTGTATTCAGCCCTTCTTCAGTACATGAAGCATATAGAGCTTGATAATTTTCTTCAGACTCAAATTAAAATGTGATAAACCATAAGTTTTTGCTGCTTCTTAAGAAGGTAGAAAAACAAAAGCTCCCTCTTTGTAGGGTTTTTCTTCTTGCTGAACTGCACATCTAAATAAATACAGTGCTTGAATCATTCCTGGTTTACACCAGAGAACAGTGAAAGCAGTGAGGTAGGAATTAGACATCTTGAGGTAAACTGATGAGGTATTCAACAACTCTGGCATAGTTTTAATGCCTGTGTGAACCTCGTGAAGTTCAACCAAGCCAAGTGCAAGGTCCTGCACCTGGTTCATGGCAATCCCAGGCACAATTACAGGTTGGGCATAGAATGGATTGAGAGCAGCCCTCTCAGCCCTCAGAGGACTTGGGAATGTTCATGGATGAGAAGCTCAACATGAGCCGGCAATGTGTGCTGGCAGCCCAGAAAAACATTTCATCCTTGGCCTCATCAAAAGAAGCGTGGCCAGCAGGTCTGAGGGAGGTGATTCTACCCCACTACTCTGTTCTGGTGAGACCCCACCTGGAGTACTGCTGAGTCCTCAGCACAGGAAGGACATGGACCTGTTGAAGTGAGTCCAGAGGAGGACCATGAGGGCGCTCAGAGGGCTGGAGCGCCTATCCTGTGAGGACAGGCTGAGAGAGCTGGGCTTGTTCAGCCTGGAGAAAAAAGGCTCTGGGGAGACCTTATAATGGCCTTCTAGTACCTAAAGGGGGCCTACAGGAGAGATGGGGAGGGACTCTTTATCAGGGAGCGTAGTGGTAGGATGAGGCAAAATGGTTTTAAACTGAAAGAGGGGAGATTTAGATTAGGTATCAGGAAGAAATTCTTCACTGTGAGGGTAGTGAGACACTGGCATAGGTTGCCCAGGGAAGTTGTGGATGTCCCATCCCTGGAGGTGTTTGAGACCTGGCTGAATGGGGCTTTGAGCAACCTGGGCTGTTGGAACTCAATGATCTTTAAGGTCCCTTCCAACTCTAACCATTCTATGGTTCTATAGTGTCACAACCCTTTCTTTCCTGCAGTGTCTGTAGCCTGCAGTCACCTCAAACAGTGCGAGTAACACTGGGAATAGAAGGCTCTGGCTGAAGAGATGCACACATTTAAGTTTTGCATCTTTCAGTTCACACTTCATAAGGGGGAGCCATATATTCTACTCAGGTGAACAAATGAAAGTGTGAATTGCGATATTTACCATTAAGAAAATTGAGACCTGAGCATGGTGTTTTGGCCACATAACTTTTCCCAGCACTGTCTGGAATATCTGTTTTCAAGATATCTCATGTGTAGCAGTGTTTTTGTTACAACTTGCCTTTAGAAGCTTCAAAACCAAAATATAAACTAAAGTGAGTTAACAAGAGATACAAACAAGGTTGCAGTCAAGCAATTAGAATTTGGATGAAAATTTAAGTAGTTTAAAAGGCTGCAACAGTGCCATGTGGCAGGATGTGCTTATGGCCCAGTGAAGAGCATGATGACTTTCTTTTTTCTTTTTTTTATTGCATTTTGCCAAACTCTGCTGATGTCTTTGTTTTTGAGAGTGTTGTTTTTACCTCTATGTTAACCCTACTCTTTAAACATTGTGGACCTGTATCGTAGGAAGTTTAGAGTTTTCAGCTAATGGATTTGGGGAACCTATGGGTAAAAGTGGTTAGGAAAAGGTAAGCTCAGTCACAGGATCTCTCTTACAAAAGTGTAGGAGTTCTCCTGCTGCCTAGCTCTTTGGGAGAAGCATTAAAGAGATTTTTGAAGAAAGTCTAAGTGGCTGCTAAAAGGTGTGTTTGACTATGTAATCAACTAAATTTCAATGAGCACTTATAATGTCAAATAGCGTTAAGTGGGAATGAAGATCCATTTTTCCCCATCAACTTGATCCACTTTACTAAATGTCATGGTTTAAATCCAGCCAACAACGAAGCCCCATGCAGCTGCTTGCTCACCACCTCCCCCTCCCTGGTAGGGTGGGGGAGAGAATTGGAAGAGTAAAAGTGAGAAAACTTGTGGGTTGACATAAAGGCGTTTTAATAAGTATATCAAAAGCCATGTACACAAGCAAAGCAAAACAAGTGAGTTAATTCACTGCTTCCCATGGGCAGGCAGGTGTTCAGCCATCTCCAGAAAAGCAGGGCTCCATCAGGCATAATGGTTACTTGGGCAAACAAAGGCCACCACTCCAAATGTCCCCCACTTGTTCTTCCCCCAGCTTTATATGCTGACCATAACATCATATGGTATGGCATATCCCTTTGGTCAGCTGTGTCAGCTGTATCCACTCCCAACTTTTTGTGCACATGCAGCCTGCTTGCTGTTGGGGTGGTGTGAGGAGCAGAAAGGGCCTTGACTGCTAGCAGCAACTAAAACCATCAGTGCGATATTAACACCATTCTCATCCAGACCCAAAATATAGCCCTATACCAGCTGCTAGTAAGAAAGTCAACTCCCATGGTTGGAACCATGATACTAAAAGAACCCAGGAATGAGTTTTAAACCTTGTATGTGGTTGCAGACTTCTATGTAGTGCTGGGGGTTCTGTTGAAGAATTCATTGAAAGGACAATGATCTTGCGGCAGTGTGGACTTCTAATGGAATGTCTTTCTATGAAACTTGTGTTTAAGTTAATTCTGCTTCTTCAACATATTTTCTTTCTTAGGACTGCCTTAAAATTTGTGAGTTTTCCTTCTTCTGAGATAACTAAGTCCGTGTTCAGTTCACAGTTTCTATGTATAGAACAGGCTGTATGTATAAATAGGACCTATTTGATAGGTTCTCTCACAGATAAAATGTCTAAATGCTGGCTTTTATAACATAAATGTCTAGCCCCTTATTTAGTCTGCCATTCTTTTCCAGGCAGAGTAACTGTATGTTGCTTAACCAGGAAACTCGCTGTGTTCTAACGAGGGAGAAAAAGCCAGGGTGGACATGGGCTCGTTTGGAGTCAGTTACTGTGTTCCGTGTGCCAGTTAGTGCAGTTGCCCCTCTCCCTTATATAGCTTTGTGGAAGATGGACTCATGCATGCATCAGCAAAATAGTTGACTCCGTTGCGATACTGTCAAATTATTCTGGCTTGTGTGTTTGTAGTTCTTTCCAGTTGTCCAAGTTAAGTTTAGAATTTGCATTAGTCGTGGTTTTAATCAAAAATTTAAACTTCTGTTTCTTGTGTGTTTGAAGGTAAGGTTAGTCTTGCTATGTTCTTGTTCATATGTTCTGTTATAACTTATTTCCTAGAAGTTGCAAGCAGCCTGTTTGTCCAACACACTTCCTTTTTCCTTCCTGAAGAATGCCATTCTTTGAATGCCTCAGTCTTGAAGTCCATAGACTTCTTGCAACAAATACTCCAAAGTCTGAATGCAAATCATTTTCCTAGTTGTTTAGTCCATGCTGCTTCTTGAATGAGTTCGTTTATATGTATGCTTCCAATTGACTCAATTGTTGTGGCATGTTTTAGCACTGCCTTTTACCTGACACAAAAAGTGCAGTCAAATCAGTAGATAGTGTGAGTAAAAACCTTAAAATAAGAAATGATGACAAAATTCATGGCTGTCAGAGAAGCAGGCTTTCAGTGTAATGTTTTTTTAAAACTTGTAAATTCCATTTCTGTAGGTCTCTTAGATATGTTTTGTAATTTTTTTTTCTGTGGCTTTGAAGCCTCAACTGCTTAACCCCTGTTAACACATTACCTTTCTAAGAGAAAAAACATATTAATCTCTTAAATTGCTTAAAGCAAATTTTACCATATGTGTTGGTGGTGTTACAATTCAGATGAGAGGGACCTCAGTAGTAATACCATTTGCAGTACTTTTCTTCACTATCTTATGTATGTGTGTGTGTGTATATTTGTATATAGTCCATAATATTTTTTAAAAAATAAACAGAAAATTAAAAAAATTAAATAGGATGTTGATGCTTCCTTGGACAACTATGATACCATGGAATACTAGATTCCACTGCTGTCCTACTATTTTGTAACACAACGATGAACTTTCTGTTTACAGACAGCTATTTGGTTTGTCTTGGACTAAATCAGGAGCAGAGGTGTCACTCCAGCAGGAGAGGAGTGACGTCCCTGTCACAAAAGGTGGGCTTTTTGTCTCTGACACATTGGTGGCTATCTGTAGTCTAGTTAGCACACAGTTTGGTGGACTGTGTACTACTTCTGCCTCATCAGCTGCCTGAACTGTGACTCAGTAATGATTAAATCTACATAGTTGTGTTTCTCTAGGGCACAAGGGCTGACAGTTGTACTAAATATCGTTGCTTTCTAGAACAAATTCAGAGCTTGTGTCAGCAGTGTGTTATAATTTCATTGTGTCAGTGGAGGTGTACCTGCCCATGGCCAATTCACTGCTTGCTTATTTGCTGACTTCAGATACAGTCTTTTTATCTCAGATTTTAAAGTTGTAAATGTACTATGTTGCCATGCTATGCAGCTATTCCTATCAAGAGAACTAGAGGTAAAAGGCTAACTAATACAAATTCTGAGGAATTCACAAAATCAAATTTGGTAATTATGCAATTGCTTAAAATCATTACTAGTAATATTGGCATTAAAAGGAGGAATTAAATACCTATTGGGTTATCTCATAACCTTTCCATCTTTTACTTCTGAATCCAAATTAATAAAAACAGCAATGTTTTGTTCATCAGTCTACCTTTCTAGTGACTTTGGAATCTAGTAGTCAAATTGATGGGAATCAGAGTTTAAAATTCTTGGAAATAATTCTATCAATATGATATTCCACAAATAATAGAGGGATACTCTGTAGGTACTGTCTTTGTGCCAGTTGAAAAGTTCCAGGTATTAATATTTTCCATTAGAGAATGTTCATGGGAAAAGAACACCCACTTGCCCCTAATAATTTCCTAAACACTGGAAAATTTTCAGAAGAGCTCACGTAACCCTGGAAGTCCAAAGGAAAACTGACATTATCAATTCTTGTGTTCAGTAATCTGATTTATTTAATTGTGTCCTAGGTCCTTTCTAAACTTCTTGAAAAGAATTCCTGTGCAGAAAAAGGACTATTATTTCTCCTAATATGACTGCAACTGGTTGTACTGCAGCACATTTGCTTTTTTATCAGCTAAAATGAATTCTGATTGCAGATGGCTGAAAAACTGGGACACAGCAAATTTAGCAGCAGTATTAATAAACGAGACAGCATACTTTACTATCTTCATATATTGTGCAGAATATCTGCTGCGCTGATTGTTTCCCCCAGCTTCAGGAGTTCCTTTGATGAAGGGATCATATGGTCTTTTAAAGGTCATGACTGGGAAGTACAGTGGTTGTTGGGATCCAGCATTTCTGGATCTTATTATAAGCTTGGAAATGTCAAAACATAGTTTGGCCTTATGGACTGATTACCTTCAAATTATTTGATTTTCTCTGTGGCCATGCTGGCTTTAGGCTGAGACACACCTATTGCTGCAGAATCTCACTGATATTTGATAATTATGCTAGAGATCTTTATTGTAGGTATTGATATGTACACAGAATCTGGAGGGAGGGAGGTTTTCTGAGTCGTAGGTAAGATGTAGAAAATGAAAAGAATCATTCTGTGCAGAAACTGTTGTGAAGCCCACGTGAATATTTGTGAGTATATGTATATATGTAATGGCTATGTAAAAACATATATTTAACAGATGTGAAATTTTGGAAGAACTAGTTTGGAAAAAAATTTTCAGATAAGTTATTCATTGGTCTCCAGAATACTTTAGGAAGGATTTGTTTGCTGTAGGAATGTGTAGGTGTATCTCTTTAGAAGGTAGAATAGCTACTATCACAATTAATTACTTTGTGGCTTGCGAGGCCTCACATTGCTGTCCTAAGTGGTTATGATAGATAAAGTTTCAGTGTTTGAATACTTGGAGAGTAATTTCTTTCACCACCTGAAGGCTTTTTTCTGTTTGCTCAGCATGTGTGATACCATCCTATAATAAATCAGCATTTTGCAGCTGAGGATGCCATTTTGGCATACTTCAGAGCACTTAAGTTAGCCAGTTAATTTTTACATAATCTACAGGAACCTGAACTTGAGAACAGATCTTCAGTAATGTTGACTGCCACTGGCCAGAGGAAGGTAAGAACATCAATAAGACCTTCTGATGCCCAGGCTGCAGTTAAAAAGTTGGATGTACTATTCCCTGACATCTGTGTTTTCTAATTATTCCTAAATTAAGATACTATTCCCTGATATCTATGTTTTCTAATTATTCTTGAATTAAGGTCAGCTTTATAGGGCATAAAGATATTTTCAGTGTAGTCAACAATGTCTTCACTTCGTATTAAGGTGCAAATGCAGGCCCTTGGACTTCTCTGCAGGGAAATTGTAACATCTGTCTGGATTTGCAGTTCTGAGTCTGCAGAAAGCTATTCCAGATTTCAGTTTGGATCTCCACAGCCGTTAGAGCAGGATAATTATTGCTAATAGAGTGATCAGTTACAGGAAAGATGAGTGTGTGGTGAAAGCCTGCCACTTTGAATAGCTGGGATCTGGATTAATTCTTTCAATTAATGGTCCTGCCTCCTTTTGATATTATTGATGGTTGTTCTACCAGCAGGTAGGCGTGATTTTTCTTTCATTCTGGCACAGGTGACGTGTTTGGCTTGCTGAGCTGATTAATATCCCTAAACAAAAGCTTCAGTGTTTACTGTTCTAGAAGGAGGCTTGTCAAATCCAATCAGTCATTATATTTATGTGGCAAGTTGTGCTTGAGATACATTGTAATCAGCCTGTGTATGAATATTTTTAGAAACAATGCAAAGAAACTTGACACTGTTTGGGGCCCTCTGCAATGAATGGAATTGCTAAAAGAACATTTGCAGCAGGAAGATAAGCATTCTTGCATTTTTAATAAGTGCATTTTTTATTTTGATAATGAAAATTCTTTCTCTATTTTTGTTAGGAATCTTCCTTGTCAGAGAACATATTTATCTCCTCTCACTTAGGATCACATTATAAGCTAACTGCTTTGGCAAAATGCCAGTTGACCTTGTGACTGTTTTGTATATATGCACTGAGATGGGCTGTTTGGTCCGGGGCCCTTCTCTTGTTATTTTCTGTCAATGGCTTGGATGAAGTTCCTTTCCTTGCTTTATATTGCACAAGGAATATTACCTTAAACTTTTAAATTAGTAAATAAGGAAAAAGAACTTGCAAGAAAGGGGCTGCGTTTCTTTCTGAGAGCAGCTTTTCATGGCACAGAGGTAGTTTTATTCCACTTTTTTGAAATTGTGTGCCATTTCAAGGTGGTTAAGTGCACACATTTGCAGGGTATTATTACCATATCCTCTTCAGAAAAAATAAAGCCTGGCATAGCAAGAGAAGCTCTCCTAATCCATCAATTCCTGGTGTCAACTCTGCTGCTTTGTATTACATTGGCAAAATTTCAGCTCACAAGCTTTTGTAGAGTTATGAATTGTCTTGACAATGACAAACTTCTAAAAAATCTTATTTAATTTGCTGACTACAGTGTGGTTGCTTTGTAAAGCATATACTTTCCATGATTTCCTAGAATTTAATTTAGTCCTATAGTAAAGGTTTTATATCTTTTTAGGAAAACTTACTCAAATGAAGTCTGAAAAATCCCTGTAAAGGCAACAAAGCTATTAAAAACTGTAGTAGTACTATACATAAAAAAGAATTCCTGCTCCTTAGGGTAAGCTGATACTTTTCACAGTAAAACCCAATTTAATTCATGCCTTAGTAAGAATTGCCTAGCAACTTATTGACAGAAGGCAATTGTTTCTCTTTTGAAATTTCACTTTCGTGAAATTCTTTACATGTATATCACCAAAAGGAAACCCCAAACAACAAAAAAATATTCCCCAAAGCAAACCCTTAAATCTTTGACTAAAGGAACAGTAAAGAAAATTCTGGCTGGTAACTAGGAATATTTTGTAAACAACTACAGACTTTAAATATAACACTGTAAGGAAATACAGTTTAAGAAAGTCTGGAGGTTATCATTAATTTGATACAGTAATGATAGATATAAGGGATGTAAATAAAAGTACTTATGTGTGAATGCATAACCTCTGAATCCCACATTTGCCAATTTTTCAAGGAATGTCTGCTCTTAATGTATATTATTGATTGGTTTTTCAAGCCAGAAGCTCTGTTTAATACATCTCTCTCCAAGAATCACCAATTTCTAATGTGTGCTTAAATGCAGAACTCTTCCCACTGCTTCTGAAATCCCTGGAACACTGACCCTTCTGCTTTCATCTGACTAAGTGTTTACTCAGACCTGCAGTATAACTTATAGAAGATCTGGTTTGCCATTTACTCTGTTAATATCTTAATTCCATTAAGCTTGTGCTAATGGCCTCAGTTCCTTGAACACTTTCCTTCTAATGGAATGATTCAAGCTATTGATTCTTCAGCTGACTTTATTGTATGCCTTAAGGTACAAACCAAGCTGGGGTGCCAGCTCTTGGTTCTGCAGATTTACTCCAGAAGTGTTTCTGTGCAGTTCAGAATAAGTATTACAACTCAAGGGTGTCTACTCCCAAGTTTCATTGAGGTTTTGGTGCTCAGGGAGTTTAATAAATGGGCTTTACTGAGCAAAGTGTTTCCATTAATTAAATTTCTATTCTGTACGTCCACTTCTTCCACACATAGAGTTTCCCATAATGACTGTCTAGAATATAAGCATCCAAGATTTGCATGTTTGATTTTTCTGATCGGGAAAATGTATGCTACTTTAGTTTAACCTGCATAATTGCCTACTAAAAGTTACTTATTTCAATTTATTGTCCTTGTATTGGACCTGGAGGCTTCTCAGACAAAATATTTTCTTTGCTGTATTATGTAGTACTACTTCTTTAATCCTAATGGCTCCTGCAATCCTACAGATTTGGTCAGTAAAGTAGTAGTCAGCATGAGTGAGACTATTATAATCTGCTCTACTATGCATTTTAATAGAAATAAAGTCCACTCAGACCCTGTTGTTTTTTCCAGACCAATCTGTAGCCTGTTCCTTGAGTAATTTTTGGAAAGCTATGGCTAGAGCATTCACTGCTGAGTTTTTATGAGTACAGAAAAGCCTGGGTGGTTTATTCTTCTGTATCTTCCAGATTATTATGAACACGTAGTATTTTCTTCCTTCTTATATGTTTTCCTTTCCCAGTCATGTAGGAATAAAAAAAAAGAATGTGTGTGCAGAACGTAGTTAAGATTTATTATGCCAGTGGGATTGATGAGTTCAACGTATCCCTGTGTGCCAGTTTAAGATGGAGAGGGCAACTGTTAGTCATTCACTTTGAGGAAAAAATGTATTTATTCCCTTGCAAAAAAGCCCAAGGTAAACTTTGAAAAGCATTTATATGAAATAACCATCTTTAGAGAGAATTCCAGCTCAGTGTATCTACATATTTATTTACTTGTGCAGCTGAGAGGAAGAAGGAAAGAAAAATATCCATGTGCAAATGTATTTGTACAACAAAATGGAGAAAACACATACTAAGAACTTGCTTTCTTCCTAGTACATTTACTGAATAAAATCAGTAGTTTTACTGTGGTATCTTTTAGAATTTTGCCTGAGGTTTTTAAGTCATTCACAACTTAAGGGGAAAAAGACCCAAACCATACCAAATCCACAAATTTGAAAAGAGCCTGTCCCCTTCTTTCTTCCACTTGATGAAGGCGAGGATATATTTTAAAAGGTATACTTAGCCTGGATTTGACTTTTGAATTTAATTTCTTCTGGCTTGAATGCATGATGGAGTCATCGTTTGTATACTGATCCCAAGCTACAGAATAGTTTTCTGTATGTGGCATGCATGTAATGTCTGTCAGTTATTGTTTACATGTATGAAATTCTATGATTTGCTGTTCCAGGCAAGTGTTGAATTAAGATTGTTGGAAAACAGGGTATTTCTCTCCATTTCTATATTGTATGATGTTGTCCAGTAAGAGGAAAGAGGAAGACAAGGAAGTCTAAGTTTTGCAGAGGGTCTTCTGTTCCTCTGTAGTGTCTTGCTTTTCTTCCTGGAAGATTCTCTGAGACTGATTCCTACTTTTGTGCGAAGTTTTGTAATAAGACTCCAGTGATAATTACATGTACTTGGGTCTTTTGCTAATTCCCTGTGTGAGTCTGCTGAATGCTACCCCAGAAGGTGGGATTTTGCTTGAAAGAATAAAAGATGGGAAAGATCATACAAATGCTAAAACCTAATTTCTAGATTTTGTTGGGTTTTTTTGTTTTTTTTTTTTTTTAAATGAAAAATAGAAAAGAAAACCCCAGAGCTTGATTTTTAAAGGAAGTGTGTACCTAAACTTAACTATTTCAAGTTCATTTTATTATGGTTTTGGTTAGCAGTTTGGTGACTTTGTTTCATTAACATTTAACTTTTTTATCTAACATGAGTAATTAATTATCTTGCATGGTAAGATGCAAGAAATTGAAATTGAAATTACTGGGTTTAAATCAGTACTTCACAGGAACTCTACTTAAGCAGCAACAGCCTTTATGCTGCAGAACGAAAAGGTGCAGAACCAAGCCCAAAGTGGATACTTTTAAAAGGGCCTCCACAGGTCTAGTGTGAGGTCTGCTTATCTTTCTTCCTACTCAGAGATGTCATTGTCCACAATAGAAAAGAAAGGGATTGTGTGTTGTATTGTTTTGTCTTAAATCCTAAACAGCACAGTGGTTTTTGCTTCTATTCCCCTTATATGAGCATTATGGAAAGCGGGAGAAAGATTTAGCTGACTGAAAGTTTGTGTCAAGACTCCCTGTAAAGGAAGAGGCTTACCTCAACCCAATGTAGCAGCATCTAGATTTCTCCAAAAAAGCACCCACTTCTCTTGACAAACTCTAAAGGGGAGTGAAGTAAAAGGAACTAAATCTCACTAACCCACATGTAGATATCCACTTCGTGTTGCAGTTAGATAAAATGAACCCCACTTTAAATGTTTGTCAGCCTAAATCTCTTGAAATCAACACAGCAAATTCTGTGAGTGAGTTTGGCCAGTTTTAAGCTATGTCTTCTAGCAAGTACATGAAGCTTGGGGTTTCTTCTGTCTGAGCTAACCGATATTTTCTTGTGGTTTGTGTTAGATGTTAGCTCTTCTTATGAGTTGGTGTAGCCTTTTTAGGTTGGCTCCACCAGCCAAATATATGCTGTACTGTTGAAATAAATACAATCCCGAGATGTTTATCTCACTATTTTAGCATGAATGTTGTGTGTTGTAGATGTGAAAGTATATATAAATGCATTGATGTAATGGCTCTGTGTTCTAGTTGCATCTGTAATAATCCCCTGTATCATGGGTGTTTAACAGTTTTCATTGTATTGGCCTTTTACTTGGGGTACCAAGGCTCATTAAATAAACATCTCTTAAACATTAGACTTAGGATGTGTTATGCACAGTTCTAGTAATGCTGCAGAATCTGGACCAGAAAATAAGAAAGGAACCTAGTAAGCAAACAAAATATTCCTATGTAGGAGACGTTATATTACATAAGAACTACAGGAAATTATTTCTGTTGCCATTTGGGAATTTTGAATGACAAGCCATTATGAGTTCTAAAAAACAATTTATAGTAATGCTTCAGTTCTAGGCTTTCCTTCAGGCTGCTGGTTCCACTGTGTACTGGGAATATTAAATTGGGTTCATTTGTTTTGTGTAGATTTTAGTGCAGCATCACAGAGATAATACATTGTGCATATGGCACAAATTCTCACCTTTTTGTTTTCTCCTTAGTTTTCAATCCTTAAACTGTTTTGGTGCTATTTGTCATGTTATTTATATATAAATAGGTGCATAGAGCTTCATGTGGTATTATCCTTTGAAACCTGAAGAACTTTCAGGTAAAGTAGTAACAGTTTGGCAGCTCCCAACTCGATGCAAGAGGTGAGATAGAAAGGAGCACAGTGGTGGGTTAACAGGGATATTATGATAGGGTCAGGATCAGCTCAGCGTATTGTGTTACAACCTTACAGTTAGGTTACAGTTTAGGTTAAAAAAACCCTAGTATTATAATGAAGTAGTTATGAGCAGGAGGGATTTTGTTGCGTTTTGTTCTTTATTTTGGAAGTTACTAGAAATAAAAGTCTTTAGTCTGTGGTACAGGGACAGAGGCAGTGTATCCCGCTGTGCAGCGACGGTGTGGGCTTCTGGTTTGTAGCTTAGAGCAAAAGTGCGCTTCCCTTACCAAGGTGATCATTTTTGCTGGTGAAAGGTGGCTGTGTGAAGTTACCATGTCGTCCCTTCTCTGGGAATGTGGGAAAAGTGAAAATAAATAACACAAGGGATCAGGACCCCTAACTTCAGCGGGAAGCAGATTTTGGCTGTTATGGGGTACCCTCAGTGCAATTTGGGTGGTTGCCATCCCCTGATTATATAACAGAAAAAGGAAGTCACACTCTAAAAACAACTTAATTAGACTTGAGTCTCAAGGGCTACTGATCTGATGCCTTTCACAAACATTAAATGATTTATTTGTTCCAATAAAAAATGAAACCAAGAAAAATAATAAAAATGGGAGGAAAAAAGGGAAGCATTTAGATGCTGCCATTTAGAAGGAATTTGTAATGTAAAGATTATGGATTTTATTTATTTATTTATTTTTAAAGGCTTTATCTTAAGTCCAAAATGGAACAAAAAGGTTAAAGTATGAACCGTTTCACAAATCACCTGAACCTAGCTTAAGGTTCTTTTAGTATTTTGTGTGTCATCTCTTATCCACTGGAGATCAAAAAGGGCAGCTGTTCCTCAAGCCAATACCATATGCTAGCATTTTAATGTGCATATTGTTTTTATGGAGGATAAAACCTCCACAAAACAAAGATGAACTAGAAGCAGCTGATACGCTGTAATTAACATATTTTAAAATTCTTTAAATAGTCTCCAGCTCTCTTGAGATCAAGTGAAAAATAAATTTTAGTCTACATAGTTAAGAATACATTATGCTGGGTGTAAATCAGTCTGCCTTTTTAATTATCCAGATTTTATATTACAGTCATTTCAGTGGTGGGAAATTGAAGCCTTAACTGGGTCAGGCCTCCTTGTTCTAGGCATTCAGAAATCATCCCGTAGGTACCCGTTTCCAGAAAATTAGTGCTTTGCCCACAGCGTGCAATGCGGTGGTGACAGGATACAGGCGATGATAGTGCAGCTCTGATACCAGAGTGGAGTGGCTGGATTGTGCTGCTCCATGCCTGGACTAACCAGACCGAGTCCTTGGCAGCCTGCTTTCCTAATGGGGGCCATCCCTGCCTCTGGAGATCCCGCCTTGCCCTGTGCTATACCAGCAGACCAGCCTGTTCACAGCTAGGTTGGGCTTCTGTGTGATGGGTTTTAAATACTCCTTTAAAATCAATGCAATCCAAAAAGGGTGGTTCCAATAGTTACAATGCTAGCCTGCAATTTAGAAATTCAATGGCATATATATTTTTTTAATCTACAAATAAAACAATCTAATGAGCTGGACTGGGTGATGAAGAGATGAATACAAATAAGCCTGTGCTTTAAAATAGCATAACATTATGCATAGTTGCCAACTGGTTGTCACAACTTGTTACCTGCCTTGGCAATGTCAGATTACAGTTTTTGACGTGTTTATGACAAGAGAGAGTCTGAAGGTCATACAAGTCTCACCTCAGTGCCTTTTTATTAAATATTTATTTCTGATATTTTTTATTTCCCTGAAGATCCATGTTAAAGTTATTCTGTGTCAGATTAATTTTATTCAGTATATTTATTTAATTCTAGAATGGCTGCACATAAAATGGCAATATTCAAGGCAAAAATAAAAAGGCAAACACACAGAACGAAACAAGATTCTTGCACATTCTGTACCTTCAAGTTAGATGGACACGTAATTTGAGGCATTGGGCAGAATAAAGCTGGTTGGTTCCATCCACTTAACTGTGCTTGTGTACAAACAGTTAAACAGCTGATACTTGATATATGCAAGATTCTAATCAGGGGTGGTTAAACTATGGGTGAAATAAAATATGGTACGTTAACTCATAAAGGAGTTTTTTCTGGCCATAGGATTCATTTCATATTTAATAAGCATATTTAATTCATGGACATCATAGAATGAATTAATTCAAATTCATTTTAAGATTCTTCTATGAACTTTTTGTATGTGGCCACAGCACAGGTGATTGTCCAGAGGATGCTGCCAAAATTTTAATGGAAAAGTTTTGTAAGCATGCAACCTTTAACCTCTTTTTTTTTTTTTTTTTTTGGTCAGGACTTCTTTAGTACAATTAGTTCAGTTTGTGGTGTTCCAAACTCTAAACAGCATTAAATACATCAGTGGGAAAAAAAGTATGTGGTGATGTTTGCTGGTGTGAAATTAAGGCCATTCAAGATAATGGTGACCAGTCCCATAGAAAACAAATAGTTTTTCAGAGGCAGATGTGATATCTTGGCTTCGTTTAATTTCAAAAGTTTTGTTGATTAGGTCAGATTATTAAATTCTGTCCCTTTGATTTGTTTCCTAATTGAGGCTTTCTGCCCCACTAGTTTGGAATAGGAGGGGGAGAAAAGTATGTCTGTGCACTAACTGGGCAGCTGTACTTTAGGCCACCAGATATTTTTTTTATTTTTTTTTTCCAATGGCTGCCAGTTCCTAGAAGATACAGCAAGATACTGTTTTAGGAATCATGATGTTTAGGAATGAACTATATTGTTTAAATTCTACTCATGATAAGTAATGTTTGTTGAATTTCTTGGTTTGATGGGACTGACAAATGTAGGCTCTTTCTGAGCTCCAGGTGGAAGAAAGTGGTAGTAAAAGGTTTTTAGTCCAGAAACAGGTTACACTTTTTGCATGTGACATTAAGAAAGAATAGCTACTCTTGACCTATGCAGCCATACAGAATAAAATTGTCCCCAAATGTGATGGGAACTCCTGAGAGTATCATGATGCTAATAGCATTTGTGTTAAGTAATTAATTCTGCACAGTTGGGGCTTTACTATGAAAATCTTGTGGAATCACCAAATTTTGCTAGACAGTCCAAGGCAACAAATTATCTCTGGTTATTTTGAGGCTGGCAACTGCAGTTGTCTGCCACGTTCCAAGAGCTGCTTATCACAAAGTGTTTTACCTCATGCCAGCCTTAAAAGTTGTTATTGAAATGAAAGATGTTACAAAGGTTCATCAGGAGGTTTGCTGTCCTTTGACTTTATTGAGTTTCTCGCCTCAGACAGACAATAACTGATGTACTGACCTTGTCTCATGGGATTTTCTGTAGATTAACATCATCTGCACTTTTTCTCCTTCTTTTGTCCTTTATCCTTTCTTTAGGTCCTGCTAGCTAACTGTCAGTGCATAGAGATATTCATGGTTGATAAGCCCTTGAGATTTTTATCCCAGCAGCACCTCGAAAAAACAAGTATCAATTCTGAGTTTCAAACTGATATAAAATATAATGAATGCCTCTATAGACAAATGACAAAAAAAAAAAAAAGCTGTGATTGATGTAGGGTTTCCCTTTATTTCCTTTCCTCCTGACTGCTGTATGATGACACTCATCTCACTGCTGAGGTCTTAGGTTAGGTAATTGGGCAGTGCTAGCTAGTAGCACCGGCCATTCACGGACCCCTGATATAATTAAACAAACCACCTGCATTCACCTGCAAGAAGGTATGAATTCTCTAAGAAAATTAGTTTGATGCTACAGTTTTGTCAAACTGAAAAATCAAATCCTTCCGATTTGCAGAATGGGCTTGGGAAGAAAATGGCTTCTCTAAGGAAAGCATTCAAAGCCTGGGAGTTGTTAGTATTTTTATGGTATTGATTATTAATAAAGTCAAGGAGAAAAAAAGTATTACTACATATTTGGTTTTTAAAGGAAGTTCAAGTTGTTTGCAAAATGTCACCATTATTAACAGAATTGGCATGATCCTTCTGGCAGCCAAAACTGCCTGCACAAAAATAAAACCTGGGTTTTGATTGTGCTTGTAATAAAACAAATGTCCCCAGTTAGTCTCTGCCAATTTTTTGTATTTATAGAGTGCAAATCATATAAATCTCTACATGCTGCAATATCTAGGTTAGTGCCTGAATCCCTTTTCTCTTAGTTTAGTAGCAATGAGTACTTAGCAAAGACAGTTTTCTTTGAACGCTACATTTCCCTTGTCTTTGCAAACGGTCTTCTTAGAGTCTGGTTTTGCGATTAAAGTATCACTGTCATCTGCAATGGAAGTTGTACACACAGAGAATGAATGTCTGATCTTTTAGTTTGTGGTTTTAAAGCAGTCTGAATCCCTTTTTGTGGAGTAAAAGAAAATTTGATATACGTATGAAGAGCTTTTTGTATGGCTGGAATGTTATGCATTCTGACAAATGCTTCCTGTTTTATTGAGTATACTCAATAAATGCTTGTAAATATCTTATTTACCAGCATTCAAAATGGATAGAATAATCTTGATTTCATTTAGCAGTTAACAGTTAAAAAAAAAAGTGGAATTCCAGATTAAATGTAGGTGAAGCAATTTGAATTGTAAAATAGAAGAAGAGGAAAATTCAAGGAAGTATAATGTTTGAGGGTGTTGTTATTTTCTTATTAAAATGTCAGAAATCTTTTAGCAAGCTTCTTGAGATTATCATGGAAACTGTTCTGCACTCTAGCCACTAATGACAGAATGGTTCTCTTGAAAGACAGAGTAAGAATCTCCCTGACAGCTGTAGAGCCAAACTTTTTAGTGATTTTTCATTCAAATTTATTTGAATTTTCTATTCAGTGAAAAATATGATTTCAGCCTTAACATTCAACTATCAGTCTGGGGTGAAGACAAATCTCATAAATCAAACATATCCTGTGTGACAGAGATACTAGTATCTGCAGTTTTACCAAATACATTCTAGAGTGCCAAGGTCTTCAGTTAATTTTGCAAGTGTTTACAGTGTTTACAGTGTTTACAGCATAAACAATTAGGCTATGAACTATGTATTGATACCAACCCCATTGTATGAAAGGAAGAAAGATGCAGCTTAGTTGAGAAAGCCACTGAATATTTGGAAGAAATTTTATTTGCAAGATTCTGGAATTTGGGGGTTGGTTTCTTCTGGTAGATCATACTAACAAACTGCAGGTTTTGCCTGTGAGAGATATGGAAAGGTTTTATGAAAAAATCTTTTGTAGGCAGTAACACAGAGGCCTGGAACAGAATTTTAAGTGAAAGATTATACCTTTATCTGGCATTTGTTAGTTACGAGAGAACATGTATTAGACTTTGCTGGTGCTAGAAAGGCTTAATTAGTTTGTATTCAACCAGCAATCAGTTTCACAGATTGAGATTGCTAAAGAAAGTGTTAGTTAAGTGTTATTTGTCAAAAATGTGTACTGTACTATTTTTCTAGGCCTGTCTTTGAATTTACTGAGGTATTGGACACACATTTTGGGGGCGAAAGAAAAATAAGGTTGAGAAGACTGCGAGGTTCATTTTTTTGTAATTGAAATTCATTTAAGGCTCTTCATTTGTTCAGCCAGCTCTGGTAGAGATGTACCTTATTTGTGGGGTATTGCAATTTAGAATACTGCCTGTTAAGTCATCAAGATTTCTACTTCTTACAAATGAACACATTTGTGCTTTATAAAGAAAACTGCAGTTCAGAACTGCTGAATAGTCTCTATGCACAAGTTTTTCTGCTGCATGATCTCTGTACTCTGCTCAAATGTCCTTTTAAAGTTTTTCACTTACATTGAATTTCAGTGATTAAGAATTTTTTTTTGAGACTGCCAAAGCTGCTTATTTCATAGGGGTGGCTTTGAGGAACTGAAAGAAAACCTGCAGTGTTAACAATACAAATACATACACTTGAAACTAAACTTTAAATGCTACACAAAGTAATGTTGGAAGTAGAAACTTGATGAAGGCTAGAGGAAGAACATTTTAAGAAACAGCACTGTTACACCATTTGTGGAGAATTCAAATAATTAATAGCAAAGAAAAGATCTGCTTACGTAAGATCGTGATAGCAATAGCAGTATTAATAGAATGGTATTTTAAACCACTCTTGCTTTTAAATAATCGATCAGCAGTTCACACAGAGGTGACTCAACAAAATGTATGTAAACACAGAGTTTGATGAACCGAAGAGGCTTATTGGAGGATTATGATATATACAGTGCACTCTATGCTTTTCTGCTGTCAGTCAGTGCAGCTAGAGGTAAGATTATTAGCTACAGCCACTTAGACTTTTCTTGCAATCTGTATCTTAGTGGGAAAATCGCTTAAGCTCTGTTCATTGCTGTGTTGTCCCTGAAAAAACAGAGAGAGGTTTTTCTGTCTTTGGTTTAGTCAATGTGGGATGGATGGTTTGGTAGGTTTAACGATGGATAATTAGGTAGGTTTGATGACATGGGACCCTTTTCAAAGTGCTGGTTTAGAGCTCTGGAGTAAGACTGGTAATGTGATTATGGATCTCCAATTTTTCTTCCGTGGAAGGCCTATCTAAAAAGTAACATGTTCCTTGTGTTACTAGTGGTGAGTTCAGTTCTAGCCATTATCTTGGGGGTTGTAGAGAGGTGGGGGTCAGTCTCTTCTCCCAAGTAACAGGTGATAGGACAAGAGGAACTGGCCTCAAGATGTGCCACAGCAGGTTTAGATTGGATATTAGGAAAAATTTCTACACTGAAAGGGTTATTAAGCATTGGAACAGGGAAGTGGTTGAGTCACCATCCCTGGAGGTATTTAAAAGATGTGTAGACATGGTGCTTAGAGATAAAGTTTAGTGATGGTTTTTGTCAGTGTTAGGTTGATGGTTGGACTAGATGATCTGAAAGGTCCCTTACAACCTAGACAGTTTTGATTCTGTGATCTGTTGGTATAATTCAAAGTGTACTAAAAGAATGAAAAAATTCCTTCTTTGTTTTTCAGTGAGTGCTAAACCAGATTTTAGACATGTCATTTCTGCCACTGACTTCTGGTTTATTAGCAAAAGCAATGTTTAAGTACTTTGGAGGAAAATGATAATTAAAAAAAAAAAAGTTGTGGAACAATACAGTTTATGAATCAAATCTATAAAACTGTCTGCATTTATTCCAGTGTTGAAGCAGATCTTTCAGATTGACATGGTTTAGTTAGGGAGTACTTTGAGACTAATTGAGTTTCTGTCTTCTGAAGATGCTTTGTTGCAGCACTGCAGTTCCTACTGATGGGCAACACCTCTGAGAGCTGCATTCAAACTTTTGCAAGCACTTGCATGAATTAAATTCTCACAGGAAAGTAAGAGCTTGGGCAGAGCTGAGTGCCAGAGCTTCTGAAGAGCAGCCCTGTTAGTACAGGGATCATGAGGCACTACTTGAGCATGTTAAACCCAAGCTGCTGATTGATCTTCCTTCTGCCCTCCTGTACGTACTTGCATTTTCATTTGCCCAGATGCTTAGATTTCAGTGGTTAATGGGGTGACTGCTCTGTGTAATTAGAGCCCAAGGAATATATTTTTCTAGTGTTTTGATTTGAAGTGTGTTAAATGTTAGGCAATCATCAATATATTGCCATTGATATATTAAAACACATTTTTAAATCTTGTACTTGTCCTCAGTAATTTGAAAAATAAAGCAAATACTTGACTTTTTCAAAAGTATTACTTCCTCTTCTTAAACTCTGTTGAAATTTGAGGCAGTGGTTCTCTTAGTGTAGGTTTTCAATTTTTAATTGAAAAAGGTAGCTGAAGGAGGTGTTTAGCCTCATAGTAGTTTAGCCTCATAGTAGCCATCATCAGATACCAGTGAGTCTGGCTTCTGAAAACGCCTGTAAGTTCCATAAGTAAACAGGGCAGGGTTTTTTCTGGTGTGATTGGTTGGGTTGGTTTTTTTTCCATTTAAATCTTGGTATTCCTCCACATCACCAATGAAAGTAAATTGAGGAGGGGAAAGAGTCATCAAAGAGAAATATGCTTCATCAGTAGGTAAGACAGTTTCCTTGCAAAGGAATTTGACCTTGTTCCTGTTGGGTAACTCCTAGAAGATTTTAATAGGCATTAAATATGCACTCCCATAAGCTTGCAGATTGATTGAAGGGACAATACATAAAGATCAGTAGCACTTCTGGGTGACAGAGTTTTCTTGGCATTTGTCAGCAGAAAGGGCAGCTGTGCTTGCTATATCATGTTCAGATAAGCTCAAGAAAGACAGCGCTTATATTTTTGAAGAGCAGATTTAGATGCAATAGTTGAAGCAGTAATTGTTGCTGAGTGTTGTGGAAGTCACCATGTTTTGAACAGGGCTGGTGGAAGACATGTGCTCCTGAGAGACCACAGGCTCCTTGAGGGTATCAAATGCTGGGAGAGAGACGTGGAGAACAACTGGTTCTGTAATGACTTCAGCCATCTCAGAATAGTCATCTGTGAGTTTGGGTTATATTATTTTGTAGTGAAACTGCCCAAATGAACTCAAGGGGTGTTGGAAACATGGACAATGTGGAATTGTGCCCTAATTTTAGAGACACAGTGTCTCTCTGAAACATGCTTTGCTGTTCAGAGGTATAGGAAGTGAAAAGAGCTATGTATGGACAAGTACAACACTAACTCTTCTACCTGTTCTAGGGATGTGGTTACTTCTGATGTTATGATGTCTGAATGCCTTGCATGTTTGCAATGTATTTATCCTCACACCATTCCTCCTGGAATAGGAAGATGCTGTTTATTGCCATTTTTTTCTGATAAGGAACAGAGATGTATGGATATAGATGTCATATGCCTGAGGATGTTTATAAAAGTGGTGCAAATTCAATCTGAGTCTCTGGACTCTGAGATTGGATACATTTAATTGCTGTCACATCTCTCTACCTTTGAGCTACCCGGTGTTGCTGTGAAACCATAATCATGCTGAAGTGAGCTTGTTTTTTTTGTTTCTTTCCAAACCTTCTGCATGTACCTGAGCCTTGTTGAAGTACTTACAGTCAAATAAATGATTCATGCCAAGGTATGCTGTCTGATATTCCATTTACCCCCCTTAGATGTTTTTTGAGAACATAACCTTGAAATGCGCGTTTCACACTGAGCTGAGAAATTCTCTTTGGTGAACTTGATTTCTACCAAATTGCAGAACTTCTCTGACTGATTAAATTCCTTTTTTTCTGGGATGTAACTTACATCTTTACTTGCTTTATCTTCCCAGTTGTCAATTTAGATTTTTTTTATTTAGTTATACTAACTTGTAACGGGGTTTTTTTGGTTCTTGTTTAAATGTGGATCTTAGCTTGTTACCATCTTGTAAATGGAGAAAGCTTCTGAAAGTGAATAAAATTAGTGACTGAGCAACCAGTCTTCTGCTTGGGTGTGTGAAGCTACTTTGATATTACAGAAGGAAAAATATTTCCATAGCAACCTACTAAAAGCACAGGATGTTTTTGCTATGTAGATTTTTTATTGTTGTTGTTACATCCTTACAATGGAGCATTTTGACTACTGTAACTGAGTTGTAAAAAATATCTAGTGATAACACAGCAATATTAGTTTCTTTAATTAGGAGTTTGTACCGCATATATATTTTTATAAGTAAATGTAAACTGTTAATAATGACATGAGCTCAAAATGGCTACTTTTTTTTTTTCACATAATGCAGCATTTTCTTTGGGCCCTGATAACATCAGAATCATCAAACTTGTGGAGCAGAAGATGCTAAACCAAAAGGATGTTAACCATCACATGCTAGAACACAACAGCTAGAACAGTTTGAACATCATATGTTCAAACTGCTAGATGAGCTACTCAGGAATGTTCTTCAGTGTTTATTTTCACTAAGGAGTGGATGTGCAGTTACTATACCTGTGGTAGAGTACCTCAGGGTAGTGGAATAAACCTAAATATTCAGGTTCTGCTTTGGTTACATGAAGCAGTAGTAGCAGCCCTGTTTAGCCCTTTTTTTTTCCATGGTGCTCCAGGCCATTTGCTATGTTAATCATTGTGGGTGGGCAGTAATAGCAAGCAAGACTCTGGACTTTTCTAGTCATATGGAATGCTTTGATATGTTGCCAGATTAAATAAAAGTGAGCAACAAGATTACATTTGGCTACATAGTAGAGTAACAAAACAGAGCAGCTTGTGAGTAGCTTCTTGTTGGTGACCCTGTTTGTTAGGTTTCCTGTTTGAAGATAAGGAATTTCTGTAGCTTGCTGGGTGGGTCTTTAGTTTTATTCCACTCGGCCTCTCTTTTTATTAATTTTTGCTGCCAAATGATAATGTTCTTAATATCCGGTTTTCTACATTTAAATATCTGTGTCATGAAAAAACCCAAGAAAACTACTTGGGTTTTAAAAAAAAAATCTTTTTTTTAAAAATCTTTTCTGAGAAATTCTGTATCTGCTCTGTATTGTCTCTTGCTTGTTACCATACTACCCAATCCTTTGTTTCCTGTCTTGCACTTCTTTACAGTGCCACTGCACTGATTGGATTTACAGCTCTTTGTATCGATATGGGTGAAATAATAAAGAAACAGAGAAGGCAATATATAATTTAAAGGCTCCATTTGTTTTAAGATAAACCAAATGGTATTTAATTGGTTGAAAGAATTTTTTTATTTGTGCATTCAGTTTATTTTGGTCTTGCAGTTGACTTCTCTACTGCGCTCTAATCCTTTTGCCATTGCAAAGCCTAATAGCGTTGCATAATTTTTTAAATAGATGGTGGTCTCTCAAAAAAGAATTGATTGAAGAAGTGTGGCATCATTTTACATGTGGTTAAATAACTGATTAACGACGATCATGAGAAGGCAGGGAATGCTACGCTAATCCTATCATTTCACTATTGTGATTATGTGGAGGATTTGCTGATTTAGTTTGAATTGCTGAAATATTTTTTTTATTTGATGTCACTGTTTATTTAATTAAAATGCTAAGAAAAAGTTCAGAACAGGGTTCAGTGAGTGGGAGTGTGACTCTTTTGCAGCAAAGGACTCAGTCTAACTAGAAGACACAATTAATTTTGGTTTCACACTTCTCTGTAGTTTCGCAGGATTGTATATTTTGAGATCAATAAGGAAAATGCATACTTGTCATTGCTCAACTCGGCTGTAATGTCACACCACCGGTCTCAATCAAATTACACCACATTACTTTTATGTCTGTATTTAGCTTAGGAGAGTCATGGTGGTTGGTTGGGCTGCTTATGTGGCAATAATATTGAGACACATGTACTTGACTGGTGTTTTTATGCTGATACGACAGACAAATCAAGATGCGTGTGCTAATGAAGTTTAGGACATGATTTGTAGATTCTTACTGAGTAATTAGTTTATATGAAAAATTATTTGCAAACTGCAGGAATTTGTATATAATTTGCTATTCTGAACATTTTGACAGTGAAACTTTAGGCTGAGAGAAGTAGCTGTCTGTATACACTGGGCTCTTCATGTGCCCTATTTGTGAACCTGCAGCTTAACTCAGCTCCTATTAGCTCTTCTGGGATTGGTGTCCAGAGACATCTTTGAAGAGCTGTCAGTTTAGCTGGCAGGTGTTTATGATGCAGTGGTGTTATCTCTGTGCAGTGCTGATCCCTATTTTAAAATAGCTGTGACAACACTAAGCCCTCAGGCTAAAAATTTTGAGAGTAAATTCAAATAGCTTGATCTTAAAGGCTGCAGTATATCAAGGGAAAACTTGGCTTCTGGAGATCAACTGTTAGCTTAGTAAATGGCTAACATGTCCCAGTTTGATGCCTGCTTGAATTGAGACTCCATCCATAGTTGAATGATCATCTCACACTTATTTGTAAGGCTTCTTCTGCAGGAATCGTGGTACCCTACTACTTCCATTCACATTGTGGGGGTCTGAGAAACATAATTTCTCATTTCTGAAAGAAGAGTTTACTCTCTTACCCTTTAAAGCTGAAGATATTTTTTTTTTTCTTACCAACTCTTCTCTCATGGTTATTTACTAGTAACGGATCTCCTTTGTTTTCCTTTTTGGTGTTGGGTTACTAATTAGCTACATCTTATAGCTGGAATATGTCTATGTGGCTGAAACCACAGGGTATGGGAAGTCACACTATAGAGAAATAACTGGATTTGTGAAAACAAAACAGGCAAATTTAAACCAAAGATACAGTCAGAGCTTAGTTCTTCTTGGAAGATAGTTTTACTCATAGTGTTTTGAGCACATTAGTTTTTCAAGTTGGTGCTCCCCTTTCCTGTTAGCTTTTAAGGTGGTGAAAATGTGATAAAATGAAGTAGATGATGTTTATGGCAGTACATACATGATGCCAAAAAGCGGTATTGCTTTATAGATTAAGCAGCTGAACTTCATCCCTTGGTGTGATTTGGTGTGAACAGAAATCAGGTTTCATGGCTTCATACTTCAGTTAGCATAGCATTCCACTACAGTGTCCAGGAACCCTCAGCCTTCTTCCCTTTCAGTTAAATCCAAATTTTTCTAAGGCTCAAAGTAATGTGTACTTTTTCTTGTGTTATCTTTACTCTTGGGATTTGCTAATACTCTCATAGATGCCTTACATGTCATTCTACTTTTCTCAGAGGTATCCAGACAATCCTACTTTTCCTCCTCCCACTGCCCCCCCCAGCTTTTCTATGAAGAATTTCAAAGATCCAAACCAGAAACCTAAAGGCTGGTTTGAGTGATGACAGAAAGTCTGTACTCAGGTTTGCATCAGTTCTGCCATTGACTTAGGCTCCTTGATCTCTCTGCCTGAACTTCCCACGTAAAATTTTTGCTTGTTTTCATGAGAGAATGCTAAATTCTTATATGATATCCTAATGGGACTCATTGGTGTGCCTTTGCTGTGGTTAGCTGCTAGCTCTCCTCTGAGTTCTGTGTTTCCACTTTGTCATTCGGACCCACTGAGTCTTCTGACTGATCAGAAGTCTATTAAATATGGTTCTGGCTGGAAAAGAATAGTAATTATGTAGGAATGTAATGAATAAACAGGAGATAGATTTTGTTACATGCTACGAGTGAATCTCTTTGTGGCCATCGACACCACTATGCTATGTCCAGTTCTGGAGACCAAGAATGTTAATCAATTTTTATCATTATAAAAATATCATATGTTAAAATTGAAAAGTACCTTTTAGATTCTGAGAAAGAATACTCAAGAGACACGTCATGAATGTGCTAATACATTTTGTAAGAGTGAGTGTGTTCCGGTAGCACATTTTAGGTCCCAAATGAGAGGTGTGCCAGGCAGTTTGACATGGATAACAGTTACTTGAAATAGCAGATGTGAAACCTAAAGGCAAACTGCTGTGAAACAATTTCTCTGTTCTGAGTAGCTCTCAGTGTTAGTTAATAATACCTTTGTCTTCTGTAGATGTATAAATATGTGTAGGCCATTAGTAGCAGTTGGAAGTATCACTAGAAATAGCAATGCTGTGTGTTTCAAATGTGCCAAAGGTTAGAGATAGATGAATTCTGATTCAGCCCTTATAATTAGGATTGACACACGATTTTCCAGTTATACCTTTTTTTTTCACAAAATCTACTTGCAAAATTGTGCTCCAAAAGTCCTTACATCAAATAGACCTTGCATGTATGAATCAATTGTATTTTTCGAGAAAAGAGTGCAATTACTCCTCTCCTAGTCAAAATAGCTTTTAAACAATATGTGTGAGAGAGAACAGCCCCATGGATTTGAGTATTAGCATATATTCAATGTCAAAGTTACTTGGCTTGATATTATATCTTGCCTAATTCTGAAAGTTTTAACCAAAGCTCTTGCCTGTTTTCTTGTCTGTCTTTTTTCACTCAGTTGTGATCAGACAGGTTTCCTGTGGGGCAGTAAGCAGTTTGCAAATCCTGTGGGGCAGTTTATATGGGTATGTTGAAGAAGGTGTGCTGGTGCACAGACCATATTGTGAAAGAGAGTCTATGGCTTTTTCTTTGACCCCTTTTTCTTAGTTGCACACTTCCTGAGGAATTCAAACCAATGAAAGCTGACAATGCTGTAGCTTTTTTTTGTTGTTGTTGTTCTTTGTGCTTCTTTAATCAGTTGATTAGTTTGCTTAAAATGCTTTTATGGTTTAAGGTAAGTGGATAGTTACTCTAGGCATTTGTAGCAGATTTAACTGCAAACTTTTCAAAGTTATATTCCATAACCCCTGCATTTCAGTCAGCAGAGTAAATATGACAGCTCTTGGTGGAAAAGCATGGGTTTTTTTTCTTCTCCCCATTGTAAATTTGGTAGGGTTCACTTCCTCATCATTTGTGATGTGTCAGCATGAGCCCAAACTCCCCTGCATCTTTTTTGGAAACTTTGCCTACACAGTGGGGGTCATTTGTCTCTGTCCTAATTCCCTTCTGACTCTAAATGCAACAGGAACATTTGCAAAGAATAAATCTTTTCAGTGTATTGACAAAGCTTCTTCTGTAATTGTGTTAGCTGAACCAGACAATGAGGCTGAAATCCTTTTTGAATTAGGGTTTATGTAACTATACCCAATTCCTAGCTAAGCCTTGCAGACTGATCCAGAACAGTGAGCATTGACCGCCTGCGTGTTTTGCTGCAGTCTGAGATATGTGGCCCAACAGACTAAGTCTGGGATTGTTCAGTTGGTTTATACCAGCTTGGTTTTGCCCTGCTTTGCGAGGATTTCCCTGTGGTAATGTTAGCTGACAAAGAAGGGGAAAGGCTCAGTTGTTCCTGGGCGTGTAGTCATTTCTAGGTTTAGCAGCTTAGGGCAGTGAGAGGAGGTGAGAGGAGCATAGTTGACTGCTACAGCAACTTAGTTGTTTCTCTGCTTTGAGAAGCTCTTCATGGATAGAGCTAAGCTGATAGGGAAAGGTACAGTCCACTCATACATGCTTTTGTCTGAAAGCATTCTCTCTGAAATTGGGCTGACTGCTAACAGAGCACCTGTGGCGCTGGGTGAGAAAGGATGGAAGAATCTCGCCTGTCAGTGAGTAGGCAGATATTTAAAGACGTAGGCGTAAAGGCCATCTATGCTTATTTACTGTAGCCCCCTGCTTATATGTTCCTTGGCTGTTGTATTCTTTGGAAAATGGTTGTGAAAAATAATAGAGTAGCAGCATAGACAGGGATTAAAATTTATGTGTTCTTCTGTAATTTTATCAAAGGTGAATACACAAAAGCAGTGAATACACAATGAAGTTGAATGGAAGCCATTATTACACCAGTGTTTCAAAACAAAACTATAAACAAAGAAAGTCCCCCCAGACCTGCATCCTGACTTTACTGGACTGCTAGAGTTGTTTTTTGGTTCAACCTTGCTTCTGTTTCCAAAATCTTATTTCCTGAGTACGCTGAATTACCTTAAGTCAGTTGCACAGCGAGTGAAACACCTAATGCTGTTTATTAGAAAAGAAGAATCAGTTTGGTGATACAGATGTCTCAGTGGGAGTGAAAACCAGTAGCACTTGTTATACAAACAATTCAAGTTTCATGCATGTTAAAGATTTGGAGGAAAAAAAAAAAGACAAAAACCCAAATAGTTCTATGACCAAAAACCCAATGGTCTGCATTCTTTTCCATTGTATAGACTAGCATGTGTAATTGTTTTAAAAAGAAAATATTTTTAAATATTTTAAAAAGAAAATTATAGTTTTCAACTTTTTTGAGGGAATAGTAGTTAGAATGTTGTATTCTTTCTTACTGTATTTATTTGGAAATATTACAAAGTGAAAATTGAAGTTAGAGAAAAAAATAAACTTTGTGGAAAAAAGGGGATGTTTTCTTGCCAGACATTACTATTTAACACATTTTCACTTGCTGAACATGAAAATTTCAGTACAAAATAAAAAATAAAATTAACCTATTCAGCTTCTCTAAAAATCTTAGTACATATTGATTGGCATTTAGTTTTTGACACAGTTTTTGGTAAACAATTAATAAGAAGATAACCAACCTACTTTTTCACTGATTTGGTGATCATAAATCATCATAGAAATTTCTGAAAATTGAAGAACTCCCAAACCTTCCATAGTCTGTCTTTGAAGACTAGTAATAAATTCCCTATTAGCTTTTGACTGGTGGTTTTTCAGCTTCTGAGGAAAGGAAGGATTAATTGGAAATGTCAAGTTGGGTTTGGAGAGGGGGTGAGGACAGAATGAGCGGATGGGGTTATTTTTCCTTCCATGGTTTCAGAGATGAGAATCTTTCCAAAGATGATCGTGTAAATTTGTAGCTATGTTTAAACTGATCCTTGAGACTTAAATACATAAAAGGTTTTTTCTCAGAAATTCTTAAGTGATCTGTGGAGTTGAACAAGATCCTCATGAGAGTTAAACTGGCAGTGCCAGGCAGCACCTAGTGTCAAGATACTGCTCAGGAAGAAAATGGAACAGAAAACTCCATCTGGCGTCTTGAATAAGTTTACCATGAGGTAACTGGATCTGTAGTTTGAGGATGATGCTGATGATGTTTTTGTGATCAATATTAGCAGAATATATGGAAATTCAGGAGGGATTTGTGATTTTCTTTTTAATTATTATTGTACATGATATTTATTAAATATCCTGATGAATTATTCTGTCATCCTTTTGTCTTGCTGAGAAGCTGACTTTCTCAGATTTTGAGTTAGTAAAAGAGGTGCTGTAAGCGTATTTCCCAAAGGTTCACAGTGGTGGTAGGTAAAATACAGCCAGTCTTTGACAGTGCCGAGGAAAACAAGTCAATCCTTTTTTTCAGTGTCACTGGACAATGACAGCAGCGTGTCTGAATTAATATACAGAGCTGCAGCTGTATTCCATAAGCCTGATAGTTTCTCCTTATTGTTTTGACTGAGAATATTGATTTCCACATTCAACCTTTTCTCTATTTGCAGTTGTTCACACTGTTAATCTAATGTGATGGTGTGAAAAAACGTACTGGAGCTTTTCTTCAAGATTTCTTGGGGCTTAATGTCTTTTACCTGCTGAGCTTCTGCCTAGAAAATGACTGCTTGTCGCACTGCAATTTTGCATCACTTTTCTTCGTTACAGCACATTTTATATATATCTAATATATATATGATACAACATATATAATGTGTATATATAAATATACATATATATTTGTAATACATATTCTGTATTGAGTGCATATTATATGCATATAATATTAATATAGTATTCATATAGACATATAACAAGTTTTTTCTATATAAGTTTTTGTCATGTATTTCCCCACATTTCATCTATGGTGATATATATATATATATAACTTCTATAAATAATGATATCTGTTATGTATCTTCACTTTTGAGTTGTACTGTAGAGAGTATTCTAGTAAAATTACCCTTTATATGGAGTATTTCCCTATAGGAATTTACTCAGTAGTGTGTAACTTGCTTTGACTTTAGTATCATAATGCTAAATTTGCTGGCTCATCCCCATAATTTCCTGAAGGAATGCTTTTTTCATTGCTTTGGAGAGAAAAAGTTCTGGCAGGGCCAGTATTCACTTCTTTCCTCACTTATGATCCCTCTCCTTCCATTACAAAAAAAAAATGAAAGCAAATTGCCTTCCTTTGGTTGGATAAATATGGCATAATTACTGCATTGCTTCATCTCAGTAAAGATACTGAATGCCCACGTGCAGATAAAATAAAAAACTTGCTGTGGGGATGTAAAAAAACCACCAGTTCTGCAGAGGTAGCCCCGTGTTTGAAAATATCTGTAGGATTCTCAGTATAAGGTCTGATGTTTCATTCCTTCGCAGCAACCAGCTGGAGACAAAAGCATTGGTAGCGTAGATCCATGTTCAAAGATCGAGTACTTCGGCCATATGCATTTTTTGCTTTGGAGAACTTACAATACCAATACCTGGACTACAGTAAGAGATCTTTATGATGAAATGTGAGGCTAAGGAAGGTTACTGTCTTCTAATATTTTCAAATTACAAAATATGTTGTATAACACTGCTTAAAAATTTGCTGTAGGCAATAGTCAAGTTTTAACATTACCTTATTTTAACATAAAGATTTTCTTTCCTGAGTTTTATAATAATTTCTTATTACCATTTTTATTTTTATGCTGAGGAGCTTGACAGCAGCTGAGACGAGTAAATGCAGTTAATGTGAAGTTTGAATTTTCTTGTGGCTGTGTTATGCTATGGATTAATTCTTGACTTCTGTGTTATCATAAGGGAGGTGTAAAATGCACTCTTTTCTCAATGTATTCACCCTTAGGGCAAATGGGTACTGTTTGTAAATTTGCAACTCCATACAATGGGTACAGTTCCTGTATATGAAAGTGCTTTGTGTTAGTTAAGTGATATATAAATGCCAAGAGGGGTTCTTTTTTATTTCTCTGTATATATTTTTGTCAATAGTATGATATCTGATCAGATCTTTGGATTCTTGTGACAGACCAGCTATAATAGTGTTTTGCAAACACTGTATTATAGTTATTAGACTTTTCATTATACATCATCAGTGCAAAGCCTACTGCTTGGCATGAGGACAACAGAAATCACTGGCCTGAAATAGAAACTCTCTCAGCTCAGGTCTGTAGTAAGTACCTAGATGAGGTGAAGCATAATATTATGCTAATCAGCGTGGATTCAGCTCCTCGCTGCAATTGTTTTCTAGTGCTCTGACTGGATCCTTCATCTCAGATGCTTGCGCTTCTGAATGAGACAGGACAGATGGTGCCTATTGTTCCCACCCCCCTGGCAGACAAGACAATCTGTATTGTCAGCTAAGCTTTCCCAGACTCCTCGGTAAAACAGAGGTGTAAATTCCCTAGCTGTTCACCGGGCTGGCAATCTGTGCTCGGTTAGGGCATCCATCCCAAGTTTCTGCCACCATAAGGAAACAAATCCATGCAAGTGTTTTGCCTGAGGCTTCAGAAATGGATTTCAGTGACTGCTTTGGCAGGCTCAAGGAGGGATTAGAGCTCTGAGTTTGTAAAAAGGGAAGTTTGGGAGAGGAAGAATGAATGCTTAGTTCAGAGTTTGGTTTATTTGTTTACGACTTGTGGTCATGGGCATCACTAAATCAAGTGAGACAGTACGTTTTATTTTGGAAATATTGGTAGCTATCAGATTTATAGTGTTAACAATAATTCACTCATCTTTTTTAGTTTTAAGCTTCTCCTTGCTGTTATTTTCCCTCTGGTAGCATGAGAGATTCTACAGCTTTAATAAGACTGCTTTGAAAAATTTATGTTTGTCATTCTGTTTACGTGGCAACCAAGTCTTCTCGTTTTATTAGCCAGTTAGTTGTTCATAAACTAATGTTGCTGCTTCTTGCTGTCTAATTACTTTCCAAAAGCAAATTATGCCTCCTTTTATGTTTTTAAAAGAAGTGTTTTTTTCTTTAAAGTGTCACAAGAAGAGCGTATAGCAAAGATAAAGACTTGAGAACTGCAGAGGGAGATTAAATTTTTTACTTCTGTAGTTGCACTTCAAAGAGGTGTACGGATGATGTTCAGAATAGGAATAAAGAGAGTTAAAAACTGCTAATAACTAACAGTCCATGTAATATTTCTCTTTCTCCTCACTTTGTTATTTGAAAGTATGCTAAAAATGCTGCGTATAACAGAAGAAGATATACTAACTTTTATACCACTGGAAAGAAAAAGCTTTGTATGAGACTAGAGTAGGAGTGAAGAAAAACAATAGCATGTTGTGTTTGGGAGACATATCAGACAAGTTCTATGTAGCCACGTTATTTTCAGACCTTGTGTGCCAGAGAATTTGAGAAAAATACTTCAGAGAAGATCCCTCAGAAAATCTACTTGTAGTCAAATCTCAGAGTTTATAAAGGGAGGGAGAAGATTATTTCGGTTTTGTTGAACTGAGATTGAGAGCTTCATTTCCCTCTTCTATGCAACTCTGGTTTGATTTTACTTAGAGAAAAGCATCAGTAACACTAATTTCAAGAAGATTTGGGAAGCTGTTGGAACCTACTTCTAGTTGATAACATGTAAGTGATATGGCACAGATGGGATTTGAAGAATAGTAAGGCCCAGAAATTTCATGAGATTTTGAATATTTGTAGTGTGTAAATGTGAGCCACATAGCCATGTGTCGGAGGTAAAAACACCTTCTGTATTACTACTCTGCTGCTTACTCTAGGTCTACTGCTGCTTTCAGAGAATTAAGAACACCAACATGCCACTATCCTCAGCTGCTATCCTGTCTTATTTTCTAGCATTTTTGCAGGGGCCAAGAGGCTTCCACTGAGTGTTACCTACTGTGTAGCTCTCTACAAACATCAGTGACAGTACCTGGCTTTAACAATTTACACTGCAACAAACAAATAATAGTATGCAAATGAAACAAGCACGTGGATGAGTGAAAAGACAGAAAAGAATGCAGACAAGATTAGAGGATACTTTATGATTGACCTTGCTATGTGCACAATTCCTTTCAACAATTGTGTTACATCACAAAAAGGCCACCTTACCTGTCTCTTTAGATGGTGATAGGCTGAGGCTAGTTGAGCTTTGTCAGATTAACATCAACTTTCATTAGATTTGAAAGCAATTCTGAATTAAATGTTGTTTGGTGACAGATTCTGAGAAATTTTGGAGACATCCATCTGGATTTTATCTTTTGTAGGGAGTGGTATGGCGCTCTTGGTACCAGTTTTTTCTTGTTACACCACTTTTCATTACCTAAGAATATAAGGAAGGCTGTACTGAATCAAACAAAAGATGAGCAGCAGATATAAGCAAGGAGAAGGAAGAACAGTAGCAGCACGCATGGTAATGCCTCCCATTTTCCTTCTGAGATTTTAGCCATTGTCAGCTCATGGATTTAATGAGATAAGTGTGGTTTCTGCATTTATTAACTACTTGGTTTTTCCATGCCCTGAACTTGTCCAGCCTCCCCTTCAATCTAACGTCTGTTTACCACACTGGACAATAACCTCCAAAGCTAAGCTAGAGCATTTCTTGTGCCAGATCTTTTTTTTTTTTTTTTTTTTTTTTTCAGAATAAGTTCTGTTTTGTACAAATTTGCTTCACTGATTGTTTTCATATTAATTTGTGAAAATATCGAAGGTAGTACTTAATTTTGTTTGGGTTGTTTTGATCACTGTTCTGTCCTTGTGTCATGTAAATCTGACCTGTGCATATTCCTATTTTGCTCAAAGAAACTCGGGTTTAAATGAACTTTTTAATATTACATCTTTGTATAGCTAATGTTAAAACAGACAGCTAAGGATGGCATGCAAAAGAGGGTGATTCACTCTTCAGTGTGGCTTTCTTGATGATGCTTTGTATTACATAAAAATGTTATTACTATCTCAATGACTCTTGAATATACATCACTAGGTACTCTGAATTTTTCTCAGAACTGTGTCTCTCAAATATCTCTAAGGCTTAGGAGTGAAGAGTAAATGAAATTAAGCTGCGGTCTCTCCTAGATGGTGCTAGAATTTTATTTCAAGTGGCTTTTTTATGGCTTTGATTTTTATTATTCTTTGTTTCTAAAAATTACATTTCTTCACGTATTCTTTTCATATAACCTGCTCTCTGCCACAAAGGGTGAAAATATATTTGGTAAAAAGAAGATGAGCCAGAAAAATAACAAAACTCTCTGCTTTTTTGGTGAGATTTTACTGCAGATGAGAAGACAAGGCTGTATACACCTAAAAGGTTTCCTACAGAGAAGATGAGTGCTTGCACAGAAACACATCCTGCTTGGGATTTTGCTGTGTAATGCCCTCATACATATTTAATCTAAATGTACATTAAGCTTTACAAAAGTTAGAAAAAAAAAGCATAAGTATGTAGTAGTGTAATTAAGAAGCCAGTGATGCCTGAAGGAGAATGCTGGTGATGTCATTCCGTTTGCCTCTGCCTGTTACTAATAACGTGCTGCCCCTTGTTCCTGGAAGAAATGTGGAAGCCTCAATGCACCGAATGTATAATTCTGGGGCTGATAGGTTGCAAAGTAGGCTTTGCATTCAGAGATAGTGTCTCACTGCACTTATTGCATTGCCATTTTTCCTCTCATCCTGCATATTCGGGATCCATTTTTATTAAGTATGGGAACCTGTGAAGGAAGACACTGTTAACTGTTGATCTGTAGATTTATGAGCTTGAGAGGAAATGATTCTTTGAAATCCTCACAATTCTTTGAAAAAGGAAACATTATTGTTGCACTCTGATGCCTGCCATTTGATATCCCAGATGAGATAAATGAAATGTTGGAAAACATGTAATGCTACAAAACATACAAAACTGGTTTTTTTAACACCTTCAAACATGCTTCTAAACAAAAACTGCAACATTTTTTCCAGGATGGTCTTTGTAACCTATGGTAGCAACACTGCAGAAAGTAACATTATAGGTGATTGAAATAAAAGTATTTGAATAATTATTTGTTGATTTAGACCTGCCTTGACCTAGTGAAGTATTTGATGATTTCCATTTTGACATAGTTGAGTGCTTTTGCTAACTTCAATTGTATGAGTAGCTGTGAAGTTAGGCTGCTTTTGAAAGGTTTTTTTGGACTGAGGCCTGGTGGACAATGAACAAATAGGATACAGCTGGGTAACTACTACTCTTTGGTCTTGCTAATGTACCCTTATGCAGTATTCAGTTGGCTTCATTCCTTTAACCCCTATTTTAAAGAGGTATAGCATTATGAACAAATATTCTGAACAATGCTAATGGCATTGGTGTGCATAATACCACGTGTTACTTTAAGTACTGAATTGGTTCAATGATGCAGAATTATTAGGACAATTATACTTTATTGAAATATTTCTTGAATCTGTGAAGCCAAAAGAAATAATGTAAGATCTGGTATGATTTCGAGATAAGCCTTTCTTCTTTTTCTGTCTGCATATTTAGTGATCCTTTCCTGCTATTCCTGTCAGTGATCTGGCAGCAGTGTTATAAGAATAAGTGGAAAAATTGTCTAAGGAGAATAATTATCACAAGGAAAAGCAGCTTGTTACATGAAGTGCCTCGTCAAAATACCCCTTTTTATTATTATTTTTTAATATTCCAAATTTTTGTTACTTTTCTAGTTTAACATACTGCATGAAATGCAAAGAGAGAAACAGAGTGGACAGATCATTAGCCACTCACCTGAGGTACGTGAGGAGGACATACTGGGGAGGATGATCCCCTGTAACATGATCAAAAATTGTAGGAGGTGGAGTACTCAATTATTATTATACACAGAAGAAGCTGACGGACTACATTATTTCTTCATCGTGCCCTTTTTAAGGTCCTAGAAAATGTACTTGACTGGGGGCCTAAGAGGGTTTTCAGGACTTATTTATGAAGCCTTTTACAGTATGACTTACTTTTAGCTTATGAAAGAGTAGAGTGCATCATTTCTCTGTTAGTGTTAACTGTTTATATACAAGATCTGTAGTAAAATAAGGATTAATCTAATCTCAAGCACCAAGAAAAAAATAGCCAGAGTGTTATGAGGAAGAATGAACTTTTTATAGCTTGAATGTACACTTTTTTCCCTTGTTCTTTTTCTTAAATGTCAAATGTTGACAATTAACAGAATACTCTCTTAGGTCACAATCTGGTTTTGGGCTTCTGTTCATTTTGTTAGGTGACAAATTGGGTTGTGACCGGTTGATTGCTATTCTCTGGGAGTGATAGTATGTACTTTCCTGTGCAAGTTTACATGAGAGCTATTGGAATAAATGAAGAAAGATGTATTAGCATAAAAAGGCCCCAAATCCTTTCTGCAGTCTCTTAGAGTTGCTCCAATATACGTTAACAATAAGTTGGGCAGGCTGAGACCACACCAGTACTAAGTGTCAGCACCCTAAGGAGGATTTTTGAAAAAATGGTGCTAAGAAGATGCAGGGAAGAAGAATGATCTCTGGACAAGTGGCAAGTACCTGTTCTGAGTATAGAGGATATCATAAGAAAAGGCAAAAGAAGAGATTTATGGAAGTACTAAGAGAATGGGTTTGGAGATGTTCAGCAAGCAAAAGCAACAAAGTTAAAAAGCATCTATGAACTGGGTTTTCTACTCATATTGGGCATTTCGTACAAATATAGAAAATTCAGTCATTAGAATAGCACCTTGGTTACCTCAGGTGACCAGCTACTAATAATTTAAAAAGTTGTAAGTGGATGGCATTTGATTGATAACATTGATTGTAACCATCTGTATTCTTCTCAGCATCACTAATCGCAGTGAGGTGACTCTCTCCAATGAACTGACGAGGATGTGAGCAGTGGAGAATGCATTATTCCACTCATAACAGTATTACAATGTAGTGTTAAATGGGAAAAAATTTAAGTGCCCAGTAACTATACATCTCATTGGTAGAAACTCACTTGCAGTTCCCTGGATATATTGCATGTCCAGGAGGTGCTCTGCGATGATTAGCAGTTACTGATGTACCCCTGCATGAAAATATCTTTCCTACCAAAATTGGCAAGTAAGGCCTAAGGTGTTGTAATGGTATTTGAGGAATAGGAGTTGAAAATCAGAGTCAAATGATGATCTAGCAGTGGTATGGCAAGTGAGACTACTAATACAACTGTAGAAATATTGTGGGAATATTTAAATTAGTGTATTAATTAGTATTAATGATTAAAAAAAAAAAAAAAAGGCAATTTGGGTGTTCCGTGTTGGTTTCTTTTATGTTTTTTTCAGAGAAGCTCTGGTAGGTGGAAACAATGACCTTGTGACTTTAATCAGGCAGCCATGCCAGTCTTGCTTGGATTGTGACATTTGCAGAGGCAATTAGTCAACTACTTAAGAGTTGGAGGCTAAAATTAATATTGTAACCAATTCTCTAGCTGCTTGAGGTTTCTTGCTGCTTATTACTTTTATTCATAAGTTGAATAAAAGAAACCCCTATGTGTGTAATACTTCAGAATAATTTTTTAAACCACAGGCATATCTGAATGCCTTCTGGTAAAGTGAATTCTTGAGGGTTGCCTTGTGACTGCGCTGAACTTAGCATGGAACTGGTAGGGTAGGGGTCATTCAGTCATTTGCAATGAAAACTATGCTTGAGTAAAGTTTATGTTAACACAAAGTGTGAGTAATGGTGGTTTAAATCTTGCTTTTCCACGGTTAGTACTCTATGAAAAGGGTTAGTCCCTTATTTAAATTACGTCTGTCTCTGGCTTCAAAACCTTGCCATGGGCCAAACCGTGGGGGCAGTTTGTTGCACTAGAAATTGTTTCTGGGCTAAAAACTCTTTCTCTTGCTCCTATGTTTTTGTTTCAAAGCTGCTAGGGAGTCACATATTTAGCAGAGGAACTGTTTGTCTTTGAGGCAGTTACAGCAATTCAAGGCCCAGCTTTTTACAGGTGTGTGGTATGAAGTCCTGCTCCGTTCTGTGTGACTTGTAGGCTCTTGGAGGCAGAGAGACAGCAGTTAGTGATCCTGCTATTGTGATCATACTGTGTCTTCTAATGTGGGTGAAGAGATGATGTCAGTGATACACAGTGCTGCCGCTGCAGTACAGATAGTCTATGATATTGTGCCTCAGCCTAGGCCTGCAGCCTGGCTATCTCTTAACACCTCTCTTGGCTGTTTTCCACAGAGCTTGGTGGTGCTGGTGTGGGGACCCCAGTGTGGCTGCTGAGCAGGGAGGTAAGTCATGCTTCTGGAGAGCCAGCAAGTTCCCCCAACACATGCCAGTCCTTGTCCTTGGTGCTCTTTAAGTAGCTTTTGCCCTTCTTGGAGTAATTTAATAATGATGCAGCATTAGTGCTATTCCAACTCTTTTGTTGCTAATTTAGAAAGATAAAAAAAATATTCTCTATCACTCGTGTACAGAAGGTCTCTGGTCTGGAGCACCAAAGCATTTCTTACCACAGATCATCTTTTCTTTAGTGTCTGCTTTCTGTTTGCTTGGCAGAATATAGTCTGAGGGATGATAAAATACGTGGGCTACATGTTTTCAAACCGAAAGGCTAAATGTTCAGGAGCGTGCAGTGTTTTTGCAGTGTCTGCTATGTTTGCAGTTGACAGTCTTGAGTTTCCAACAGTTGTTTTTGCGATGCTCAGTGCCTGTGTTGCCAGTGGTGAGAAGCCTGGAACAGAGAGTCAGCAGCACAGGGGCACCTTGTTACTTAAAACACTTAAGATGTCTGAACATGAATCGCATCTCTCTGCAGAATGGCTCATTATTTTCTGCAGGTTTAACTGTAAATTACAAGCTTGTGGGCTGTATTTTTCCCCTCAGGTTTGACTTGTTCTCACCTTCATCTCAACACCTTTTTATCCCTTTCTTAACCAATACTATACACTAGGGAAATGGCAAATATTATTCGTGTAGCTGGTAGTGGATATGGGAGAGAAGACAAGACATTTATTTAACCTTCAGCTCTTCTTCACTTCTTCAAATTCAATTACCAAGTATGTTAAGGTTTACCATTTCAAGAATATCTGCTTAATATGTAAGTAGAGGACAGAGATATTTCTCACCTCTTTTATTTGAGTTATACTTCAAAGTTTAAGAGGTGCAGATAATCTTAGCTCTTTTCATTCAGTCTGTAAAAATGGAATTGCTGCAATAGCGGAACACATTATATGATGAGAATAAGGATTTAATAAAAAGAAGTGGAGAGTTTTCTATTTTTCACCATTATGGAAAAGTAGATAAAATGCTGTTTTAATATCCTGAAGCAGTAAGGTTGCCTATGGATATAAGAACATGTGTTCATAAACAGGAAATTTTGAACCTTGCTGGTTGATTTTGGGATAAACTTTACAAAGGGGAGATCTCAAAGGTGCTAATTTCTTACTGCTTTTTAGAAAAATCATTGGCCAGGTGTAGAATGGCCTCCTGATGATCTTTTGCAGAAACTGTTGCAGTGCGAGCTTGCACTGAGGACAAGAGTTTGAACACACATACACGCTATCAGTGCCTTGGCTGACAAGCCGATTTACCTGGAGCTTGTCTCTTATTAGGGAATCGAAATACCTAACAGAACATGGTGGGATACTAGGTTTCGTAGTTTATGGACCCACTTATTTATGCTAGCTTTTTGTCCTTTTTTCCCCCTGTTTTGACTTATCTTCTGAATTGCTGAGACCAAGTTGAATGTTTGTTGAATGTGCCCAATTTTCAGGGGAGTAGCGAACAGCGAACTAGTACCTTAGATTTGACATATGGATTAGGTTTGTTAGTATCTTACATAAATGTTTTATTTTGGGGTCTTAGCATGAAATAAGCAGGCCTTTCTGTGAACTGCCCTTCAAAATCATGTTTTCACAAGCAGCACCACAGCAGCCCAGAGAACTAGATCTCCTGCAGAGTAATATGCAGGTAGGAGTTTATAGAGGTCAAAGGACCTGAGATTGTAGTGCTAAAGATGTTAATAAACTGTTCTTCAGCAACTCTGCTCATTTTTTTTTTTCATTATTCTTTCAATTTAGTCTCTAATAAATTATAAACAGTCTTGGATTTAGGTTGTGCTACATACATGCAAGAGTTACCATTGTACATGCAGAGCTGATTAATTTAACACACATAACGAGGTTTACTCATTTAATATTGAACCCTCAATTGCCCTTCTATAAATACTTCTAAAAATACAGCGATCACATCTGGCAGGTCAAGGCGTCCACATATTTTTTTTTTCTGATTTCACACACTCCCACATACATAGATACACTGTTTTTCATTTTCTGAGTATTACAGAATTCATATAGAAGCTGCAATGTAGTCGCTACTGCTCTTGTGCAGACTGCCAATTTTGGATTTAAGCTAGTATCAAATGGCCTTTTTAAAGTGAGTAGAGAGTCCCGTCACTGGTGGGTATATAACTCTCCTTGTCTGTACTAACAAATGCTGCCTGTAAAGAAGGTAGACATTAAAAATTCAGGGATTTTTTATTATTAAAGAATATTTGATGACAAATATGAAACAAATCTAAGTTGTTTCCACTGAGAACAATTAGTAAAGTTTCTACCTTGGTTTGTTTGTTTGTGAGATCTGAATTGCTTTTGAATGCATACTTTCAGTAGGCCAATAGAGTACAAGCCTAGATTGCTGCCAGCAGACAGGCATCCTGGAAGTAAAGGTAACACTCTCCTACATTCTTATTATTGTTTGTATTTTGAATATGGGAAAGAAATGACAGTGCTCAATTAGTCTGTGTGCTATCTCACCTTGTATGCAACTGCTACAAAGAATCTGACTATTTCTAAGACCACAAATTGGTAGAAGGTTATAGCTCTTACTGCATATGACTGATCTTTTTATAAAGGCTGCACAAACACTTTCTATAGAAGAGAAATGCTGCAGAAAGGAAAGTATTTATGAAAGAGTTTCAAGGGGCTCATTAACTTCCAGAACATGTATGAACTTCAGGTAAAATAAACATTTAAAGGGCAGCCTTGCATTTTGAAGGGACAGGTGGCAAGAGTAATTTGTATCTGCAGTTACGTTTATAAACATGGCATTTAAGAAACATCAGAAGCTGCAGAAAAGTTTGTCATCACCTTTTGGTTGCTTACTAAATAGGAAGAAAAATTGCTAGTAAGGATATAATGTAGGAATAAGAGATATGCAATTTCTAACCTCAGGAACAGATACAGATTGTTTTCAAGGTTACATTGAAAACAACAATAACAGCAAATCAACTTTTTTACTCTCTTTCCCTTGGTTTTGATTTTTTTCTTATACCTAGAATGGGAAATGCCACAGAGTGGAGTATTTTTGAATTGTTAGGAAGGGATTTTGATTTGTTTCATTGCCAGTGTTAGCTTTACAGTGAGAATACACAGTCATGCAAACTGAAGAGCAGACTAGTGATATTGGGTTGTGCCTTTAATTTTTGCTCTATCTATTTCTGCATCATTACATCTGTGACTTGAAAATAAGCACTGGACTAATACCTTTGCAGGTTACAAATGGTTTCCTGTAGGAAGAGAAAGCATCAGTTGTTGACACTGATGTCTTTGACTAAAATTAGCAAGTGACTATTGGAAAAGGCCAACAATCTGATTTGCCAAGTGAGGTGATTCTTTATTTTTGGCTTGTGTGTTCCCCAATGTAAACGCTCAACAATCAAAATCTATTTAACGGTTTTGTTGAAGAAATATTGGTCAGTAAATGATTCAATTTGTTTTTTCTTCCCAACACTGGCATTGCCTTTGGAATGCTAGTAGGGAAAAATAAATCAAAGTCAGACTTTCATCTATTCTTGTTTTCTCTTAATATGCACTGTCAGGCTTGTGGCAAAAAAGTAGCCTCGTATCTGCTATGCAAGGTATTGTTTATGAACCTTTTTTCTTCAGGGTGAAGCTATGATATCAAGGTTGATTTTTGTCAAATGTTTTTGTTTGCTGTGTTGGCATTACAGATTAAGGCCTAGACACTATGATGAGCAACATCTCTTAAAGTCAGAGACTTGAAGATAAATCTGTTTTTTAATTGAAAAATACAAGTTAAAGGATGCCCTTTACCGGAGTGTTTACATGAGGGGTAATTGTATGTTAATTAGATAAAAGCATAGCAAGATGCAAAGGTTTGAAATTTAGACTAAGTAAATTCAGATTAGAGACTAATTTTTAATGTTCAACGTAAATGACAGGAGTATTTTTTAAATTTTAGTGCTTAGTGCTTTCTGTGTTTAAGTAAAGACTGCCATAGTTGAAACATTGAGTTCAATGCTGAATTTATAGAGTAAAACCTGATCTGGATCAAGTTTCGGAAAGACTGTTCAAGGTACTGGGTACTGCAGGTTACTGGGGTCAGTGCAAACCTGGGTGGGATTAGAGAGCTGCTTTGTGGGTGGTAGAACTCAATGAGCAGTGGGGCTTTCTGGCCTTAGCCTGTAAATTTGAAGAACTCCTATAAAATTCCTTTGTGCATGAATTGGAAGTACAATGTTTTGCAGATACAGGGGTTCTCAGGTCAGTTTAAAGACATCAGTTACATTGTTTCAAATGAGTTAAAGCTTGAAACAATGTCATAAATTAAAGGTATTGCTTTTGTTGTCCTTGCCACAAGGAAGCTGAGTTGTTACTTGTGAATTTAATGTCTACCTAGGCATCAGAATAGCTCTAGTGCTATTAGTTTTGTAGGTCATAACAGTCTTGAAAAGTACATAGTTCATACAAAAAAAAAACCTTGAAGGAAATTTCAGAAGACATAATGGCTTTTTGAGATGCATGCCTTTGCATCCAGCTGTGCTTATTTTTTTTTTTTAATCCAACAAAATTGAACTGGTCTGTTGGTTATTCCTGCAATATTTTTTTTTCCTTCAGGAATCCATCAAATTGAAAATGGTTGTGCATCGAGTCAGAGCAGCAGCAGCTGTCGATAACACATCTGAAATACTATTTTCTAGTTCCATATTGTTTTACCTAAGAACAGGTGAATAAGTCTTTTTGGTGGTGCATATATGAGAGAAAAGTTCTAAAACATGTAAGAAGACTGAGGACTTTTCTGGCTTTTGGAGTAGAGAAATGGGAACCAGCCATACTTTGTTTTAACTGCATGACTGTGTACAAGCCACTGCCCATTTCTGTGCCACTACCTGCCCTAGTATGTCAGCCTGTAAGGGAAGTTAATGGTATAAATTGCTGGAAACCTCAGTGTTGTACAAGGGTGATACAGGCTACATTAGCACAAACTTTCTGATGAGGAGACATAAAGAAGCACTGACTGTGCAAAAAGACCTTTCTTATCATGGACAGTAGTTCAGACTTGTGAACTGGGAATTCCTTGATGCAATCTCCATACCCTTACCCCATGGAGCATTGCTTTAAATGCAGGGGTGGTGATGCTTGCAGTGTTACGGTTGCCATAATGTTCCTGTTTGGAGGGCTGTGGTACCCTCAAGGATTTTTTTCTCTTTTGTTTTTTAAACATAGTAACAATTAAAAAAAAAAAAGAGGGAAGGGGTATAAGTGAAAGCTCCATTCTCCACTTGAAGTTGCGTTTGATTTGCAATTAATATTTAGAGTAAAACGAGACGACAATGACCTGCTAGGTTAGCTAAAGGCCCCACTCTTGTCATTCTTGAAGGTCTCAGAGGTGTTACTGACTTCATCTCAGCTGCAGGTTGTTGACATGAGGCAAAGGTAGCAGATGCTGTTTTATAGAATTGGATGCAGTGAGCTATACTTGCAAAAGATGTTCTGCTGGTCAGTACCTGAAGTATCCAAATTTTTTTTTCTCCACTGTGCCCTCATTTTCCTTTCTGCAATATGATTTATGTCGCATTTCTCTTAACTACCTTCTTGTGTTTTCCCCTTCCCTTTCTGTGCCACTTTTCTTCTTCCACACGTTTGGAATTCTCTCAGCTTTCTTCTTACCCACTGAATCTCTCTTGTTAAAGTAGAATAATTTATTTCCTCTCTTTTTGGGAGATTATCCAGACAACTGACATGTTAAGTGCCTTTGGAAGATGGGGTGTCTGGAACATTCTATTCTGAATACTACTGTATTCAAAAGTTATCTTGTCATCTCAGCTGAAAAAGAAAATCTTGTTTGATCATGGGTCCTAACTTCTCTTGGATGACAGTGTAAGTGAGCAGGATCTGGCTGGGTACTGCTTCTGCACTTACCTGTCAATCTTAAACAACTCTGATGATGTCTGGAGTCACAATTGTCCTTCATTTTTCACAGAGCTACTATGTAATTTAAGAAGTTAGAGAGGGGGAAGGAGTGAAATAAAGTAATTGTACTTAGTTGCCTCTTAGTTGTGTTGAACTATCTCTAAGCAAACAGACATGTTGCTCTTAGAGGACTTTTTAAGATATGATTTTTAGGGTTTGATTATTCCCTGTTGCAGTGTAAGATATTCCAGGGGAATTGGGTGCTGTAGATAGCAATATATCATACAATGCACCCTCAGAAATGACTGATTATGGAACATAAGACGAACAAGAGCTTGTAAGTGATGATTTTTTTCCAATTCTTGCTTTCTCATGACCACGCCTTATCTTGCTCTGTGTGCTATTAGCACATACTTTGTATTCCTTATAGCAGCAAATTCAGAGTTTGGTACAGGGAATCATGGATATTATAATAACAAACAGGAACGGGTAGTAGACTGTAGAGATAAGCGTGGAGAATTTTCCCCATTCCACACACCATCCACCTGTTTATGTGTTGACTGCTGTAATAGTTATATGAATGTATATGAATATTTATTTGAATATATATATGAATCTCCCTGATCCATTCTTCAGTATACATGGAAAAGAGGCCTTCAAATTCAGAGGTGATATCCAAGGAAGGAGTTAGGGTATTGATTAGTTTCACGCACGCGTATAAATTGGTGTGTAAGGATTGTTAACCATGTATCTGATCACTTTAAACTTTTGATTCTATTTGAGACATTTCTGTTCTCTGTGAAGCTGGAAAATTAAATGGTCTCTCCCTGTATAAAAACTGGGTGCTTAGAGAATTGTAGAAAGACGTATGCAAATCCATTGCTGAAATAGCATTTACACAGGGCAGCCATAGGAGTGCCTTATGAGACACCAGCTTCCTGTGAAATGTGCAAGGAGATATAAATGATCGCCAGGCTGCGATACATGTAGGAAAGCTCTTCAGCCATTCTCTATTTCTAGGCCTACTCCGTTTTTCAGGATAGTACCAGACTTTCAGTGGGTTTTCTTGCTCAGGCCTTTGGTGTTGGGTAACAAAATGAAAACGATTATCTTTAGCATCTTGATATAGTCCTTTTGGTTCATTAACATGTTTATTAGAGTATGTCATGATTCTCTGATATATCATGGGCAAACTTGGATTTTGCTCTGCTGACTTTTCTGCGAGTTTGCCCCAGATTTATGTCCTACGGAAAAGTGTGGGTTTGAGTGCAAGAGGCCTATGTACCACCTTTCTTCTGAGTCTGCAGTTTATACCTTCTTCTGAGGAGTGCGGTCTGTCCAGCAGCGCTGGGCTGAGGGCCTTTGCTGAGTGCAAGACTTTCAAGTTACTGCAGCTAATTCTTTGACCTGACTTGCTCTTGTTTGAACATTATTAAGTAGTTAATGAATTTAATGGGTTTTGACATAAAGAAGGGGAAAGCCACATAAAAATGTAGTGTAAATTAAGGTTTCAAGGATAGTTGAATGTGTGGCATTTGGCCTTTGGGAATTTACTCCATCTCATCAAGAGGCTGTGAAGCAGTCTCTTGTAATTGCAAGGAGAGAACCATCAATGTTTGTTGTCTTACAAAAGATTTGATAAGAAGTCAAATGCTTTGTATCTTCTGTGTTGATTCTGTGATTCTGTGTTCAGGCTGGATATTAGGAAAAATTTTTTCACTGAAAGGGTTATCAGACATTGGAATGGGCTGCCCAGGGAGGTGG
>JAOTQQ010000041.1:55921478-55934677 GCA_026546715.1 Gallinago undulata | reverse complement strand
TTTGTCAGTTAGGTTGATGGTTGGACAAGATGATCTTTAAGGTCCCTTCCAACCTAGAAGATTCTGTGATTCTGTGTTCTTCAGGGGTGTCCTTGACTTTGCCTGAGAATCCATTTCTAGATTGTGACCTCCACCAGTCTAGACTGGTGGATAACCCATGCTCCAGGCAGCTGGGAAGAACAAAGCCAAGAAGCACTCCTCTCCCTTTTTTTAGTACTAATAAGTGCTGAATGCTTGCTTACCTTCTTTGTCATTAAGGGCATAGATTCTGATCTCAGCTGCAGTAATAGCAATTTATAGTAATTTACAACATTGACAAAGTAGCTCTGCATTTATGTTAGTTGGTGAAACCATATTATTATAGATAGTGTCATGCATTTACTGAACCCCCGTTCCTTTCCATGAGATGAGAAGTGAGAGGAAGAAGCTTGAGCAATTTCTGTTCCTTTTTCTAAAAGTTTTATTCCTGTCCCCTTTCTCTGTTAGAAATATTTCTGTGCCTGTTCTGTTGAATTTGGTGGGAAAAATCTCCATATATAATTCTCTTATTGCATATTCTACAGAATTTATATTTTTGTGTATTTTATAAACTAGAGAAGGTTAGTTTTTCAGACTTGTTCTCAATTCAAAGGTGTTCTTGATCATGTTAAGGTTTGTATTTTTTTATAGTAAGATTATGATTGTGGAGAATTTCAAACAGAAACCAGTTAATTTCTTGACAAATCTACTTAAAAGTGTTTCATGTCCATGAAGGACATATTACAATTAGCAAAAATATATGCACTATAGTTTAACTTTGGAGAAAGTACGTTATTCCCAGAGTTGAAAGGTCAGTTCATCTCCTTATGTGCCAATATGTCAAGTTTAAATCTTTGTACACTCATAATGGATATGTTTTAGCATCCAGTATCCTTAAGGTGTGCCAAGAATGGAATGCATTTTCATGATTCTGGCCAAGTTAGTGTTTGAAAATATTCTGACGGGTGAAATCAGTAATCTAAGAGCAGTGTTAAAATAACCTGAGTATATTCTGAAGTAGCTAATTAATAGATGTAATTTGTAAATTCAGGTGTAGATCAGAAACATTAATGGCAAAAGTACACAGAAATTTCCCTATGTGTTTCCATTTGGTCATTGGAATAGATGACTTGGGCAAATCTTCTCCTCTACATCAAATAGGCTGCCTGTTTTGGTCCTGCAAAATAGTGCACATGGGTGGTATGGCATTGCTGTTTTATCTTGCAGTAAGGTAAAACACAATGACTGTGTTGGCTTTGTACCTGTCTTACATGGAATGCACAAATGGGATTTGGATGCTGGTGTGCGGAAGTTTCTTTGTTATGTATTGGAAACATCAGAGCCTCTTTTGGGCAGTGGTTGAGAAAAAATTTGACAGGTATTGCAGTAATAACATTGGAGAACAAGGATCCATCCTATATGAGCAGTGACATCGTGTTTTTCTGCTGCTAGAAAAATATAGCAGTGCTGGACAGTCCCCCCCACTGCTGCCAGGTTGCCTTTCCCCCTTCCTTTGGATTCCGTTGTTTTCATTTCTGAGACAGAGTGACTCCCATTAGCAGAGGCAGTAATTCATTCAGTGTAGGAGTTAGTTACAGTACAGCTGTGCTGCTTTGATGATGCCATCTGCCATCCATGGGTAAAAGCCAGCTTCCTGCAGCCAGCGCATCGCAAGAGAAACTTCTCTTAAGACACCCAAACATTGGGGCATAGAGCTTCCATGCCTCGTCAAACATAAGAGCAAAGTAAACTGGTGAGCTGTTGGGAATCTCATAGTTCAGATCTGTATCTTCAGACTGTGGTGTTAGGGTCTGGAATAATTATGTCTAATAGAGGTGGAATCATCAGAAGTAATCCTGCTGGCCAATTTTAATTTCCCCTATTTTAGGTTAACTACCTAATTCAGCTTTGTTAAGGTACAGCCAGCCGCATCTGGCTGGGCATAGCTAGAAGAGTGAAATTATGAATTGCTATCTAAATATATCATCCTCTCATTCTCTTAAGTGCAACAGGCCTTAATTCATATTTGATGGGTGGTTTTTTTTCATTATTGCTTAATCAAAAAGCTACTGGAACAAAATATTTTTGTGAGTATATCCGTGTCCTAGATCTCTCCTGGTGTTTGCTGTATTGTCTGTGTCAAATACGGGTTCCCAACACTGTTAAATGGAAGCATTGCTGCCAGGGCCCAGTACCTGAGGCAGTAGGTGTGTACAGCACAGGCAAAGCTCTAGTTGTTATTTCCCATTTCCTGGGCCAGGTGAAGCTGATGAAGTGGCAGCACCTGCTGGTTAGTTCAGCCACTCAGGGTAGCCACTTGTGCTGCCCTGTGCACTGGGTGCTGAAATCTTATTAAGACCAAAGGGCAGAGCCAGTCAGAATCATACATCACGTTTGTCACAGATTAAAGGTGTTGACTGTTACATGATTATTTTATAGTAGTATAGAAGATAGTAGACCTCAAAGACCTCTTGAGTTATGCAAGCCGAGGGAGGAGATTAGACATAAACTAATGTACATAATAAGTCCTTAAAACTCAATTGTTCTAATAAATGGGAAAATAATTTTTGCCCAAGTCTGTTTCAGAGAAAGTTAATGAATACTTTCAATCAAACTGTTTTAAAGTCTTCCTTCAATCGATTCCTTATTTGAAAAGAAAATAAGTGTTTTTTAGAAAGTCGTATTTCTTTTTACACAGTTAATGAGGTACTTACACTTTACTTCATAGTTTCCCTCATAGTTTGGCAATGCTTACTTGGTGTTTCACGTCAGCCAGTGCTTGCAGAGCTGAATTGAAATAGATACGAAAGTTTTGTCTGAAAAGAACACATTGATGAGCTTTGCTTTAAATTCTGTTTATTAGAATGCACTTTTAGCTTCTTATCAATAAATTTTACACTGGCTACTTTACTCTTATTTTGGGTTTAATCTGCCCCATCCGAAATGTGCAGAAGGACCATGGTCCCTGAACTGAAGAAAGACTGTATGTTCCTGCACTATAGTCCTTTTCCAATACATTGCAATTGCAAAGTGCTCCCAGTGGAATGAGGATATGTTTGTGGTCAGCACCAAGGGTAGTGAGTGGAGATTCAGCTGGAGCCTGATTTAGGTACATTACAGGAAAAAGTTGGATTTCTTCCAAAGCATAAGTTTCTTTGCTGTTGCTGAAGCTGATAGACAAAAAATCTTGTCTGATACAGTAACTCCTTCTGGTTTTGTTTATAATATTGAAAATCTTGAAACTTGTGTGAGAGCAATGTTAGTTTACAGTGATGACTTAAGTCATTAACAAATGACAGCTATTTCCCATATGCCTTTTATATCAGTCCAGAACCCATATGCAACTTAGAGTTGGTTGAGTAGACAAACTTACTCTTAGTATTTTTGCAATAACAAGCAACTGTTCCATTTCAGCTTGAGACTTTTTTCTCCAGATGTGGTCCTTGTCACTTTTGTGAGGAAAAAAAAAGAAGAAAAAAACCCCAACAAAAATGGTAAACACTGAGCATGTGAGCTGTGTTGATGAGTTCTATGGGACTGTTTGTCTTCCAAAGCAAATGCCTGTGCTTCCCCAAGTGGGTGAAGAAGGGGACAAATGAGGCTCCTGTTTCCAGCAGGCAGGCAGTTGTAGAGTTTTGCTGTCCTGTTTGCCAGTAAGATTCAAATTCCTACAAAATTAATGTGGGACAGGGGAATACTGAGGTCACTTGCACTTGAGTGATTCCAGGGTGGCAATACGGAACAGCTGTTGTGCATCTGAAAACAGTTTCGGGGTGTCAGACTATTAATTTCCACAGACTGTTTTTGAGTTCCTTAGTCCAGTGAGCTAGCTTATACTCAGAAAATGCCTATTTCTAAGGCATTGGGCATTGCAAGCCAACCTACTCTTTCTGGAGTTCCGTACCATTTCCAGAACTAATTAGGCACTCCATCTCAGTAATGCGATTGCAATGGCTCAGGATTAAGGGAAGAAGCATAGCTGAATCCCTATCAGAAAGTCAGCCATGACACACAACATCCTGGGATAACTGGGAGATGAGCTCAGCTGACTTTGAAGTTGAGTGTCAGATGCCTTACTCCTAGTGATCATTTCAAAGCAAACTGATCTCTGATGGTCACCTGGTAACAGTCTTCAAGCAATCCAGCTTAGTCCAAGTGTAGCTTGGTGGCTTTGTGGATTCAGCAAGCATAAATGGATGTGAGAAGCACTTACAGAGGTAATTTGAAGTTATATTTAACTGGAGTGGGGATAATTAAGGTGTGGCAATATTTATGCATTTAACGTTTTTAAAAAGCAACGTATTTTTCAGTCTACAAGGCATGTGTTCTGCACTGCTAGTGTTAGGTATTCTTCAGTTGCTTGGAGCCCAGCATTGCTTAGTCTGGTGGTCTTTATTTGAGTAGCATCAACTAAAATAGAATTGCTGTGCTGGCTAAATTTTGTAATAGATTTGTGAGAGAAATAGGAAGGAACAGAAACTGCTTAACAAAAAAAACATGCTTAATTGCATAAACACAAGGGATAAAGTACTGTTTTTCATGCAAAAATATTGTGGTGTGTCAGCATGTTGGCAGTGGTAGTGAATAAGTTATTTAAGATATGCATATCAGAAATAGAAAATAAGGTAAAATATGTTATTTCAGAATGGGAACCTATCTTAGATGGTTAAAAAAGGGCACAAAATGATACTATGTAGTTAGAGTTTTGGACTGTAATGAGAAGTGAATAAAAAATGATTGTGGACTCTTTTTGTAGGCAGGTGTTAAGCAACTAAGTTTTTAAACACTTCTAAAAATTTTGAGTAGCAAACCAGCACACTATAGTTGTAAGAGTTGCAATGTCAACCTTATGCATGAAGAAATGTATAGATATGCTTTAATGGTATTTCTGAGGCTGATGTTACACTAACCGCCTTCATTAATGATCTTTCAAAGCTAAGTGAAGGCATTACTGCAGAGGTTAAATCATTCTCTTAACAGCAGAAAAATAAGGAGGAGTTTTCAGTTTAGGGGGCTTTATACTGTTGGTGGATTTGGAATGCTGCTTTGTAAAGAGAGCACCAAACTGTGGGTATGGTTGTGAAATCTCTGTAGACTTAAAAGCCCATTTCTGCTGTGTCTGACTACTTTCCAAGCAAGAATGAATACCTTTTTATAACCAACCTTGCTGGAAGCAGGAGGCGTAGAGTTTTTGGTGGAATTAATTCTGTAATATTTGTATAATGTATTATTGCTCTTAAGAAAGAAAATACTAAGTAGAGGAAGTGGCACAAATCTATCTCCTGTGAAAACTTTGTATTTTCCAAAATGAAAGCTATAAGTAGCTTTTGTGTTTTGGGGGTTTTTATTCTTCTCTGCTTGGTTTTGTTTTGTTTTTGTTTGGTTTGTTTTTTTTTAAAAGCCCTTACATAAAGTGAGAGAGCTCTGTGTCCTCAACTGTCTTTGGCTGAAGTATATCACCAGCAACTTACCAGTCTGGCTTTTGGCCTCTCCTTAGTCTGTTGAGACATGAAGTGGAAGTAACTAATGATGTGCCCAGTAACAAAATAGTGCATGGAGGAAATGGTACCCACTCACCTTGCAAAGCAACTGCAGTTTAACCCCCCCAGCTTTGTACCTCCTGACATCATCTCCCTCACTCTTGCACTGAATGTACACAGAGATTCTGAAATATGAAGCATGCTACTGGTTCTGTAACAGCTGCAGTGCCACTAATACTATCAAGCTATTAAACAGGGAGATAATGTTTTTTTCCTTGGATCTTAGTTATTTTATTTAATTGTGATTTAGGTTATAGATCAGGATGGTGTCTGACATCCCATAAATGCACATGAATTTAGCCAGGGAACATGCTTCTTGGGAAATCGAATTAATTGGCCTATAGATAACAGCATCTCTGATTTTGCAAAATAATTTAGCACTCCTTTTTAAATGTGATTTATCAATGGCATTTAACCCACAAATTTAACAAGCATACTCTTCAGGCTATGTTTGAGAAATACTGAGAAAAAAGTAAATTTGAAAGTATGATAATGTAGGTCACTATTTAATTAAACTATTTTAAAATTGATATTAAAATGAATAAAAGCAAAGTCATTGTTTATAAGGACATACTCCATTTTGATGAGAATAGGTACTCTTGTTTTGGACGGCATAAAAATATATTGCTGTTTAATAGGAAATGCAAAACTCTTGGACTATTTATGCTATGAATCAAATCCCTGATGTTTTCAGTGAATGGAACCTGGGCAAATTTCCTGAACAACTTCAAGAGGGACATTAAGCCTTGTTGAAAGAAATGATGTTTGTAAACGTTGAAATTGTGAAATGCCCTAGGAGTAGATGTCTGCAGTTTGTGTTGTTTTCTTTCAAGTAAAAAATTGCCATTGAAATACAGTAATTGCACATTTCTAATTGTAGAGTTAGTCCTGTATTTTAGCTAATACTGCAAATACTTTCTAATGGGCTTAGTACGTATAATTCAATCTCCTTGGGCAGAATTAAATGACAACACATGGTGCTAAGGAATTACAGCAAGGAGTGTTCATCTCTGTGATCAGGCTTTGGTGTTTGTGCATCCAGGGCATGTAAAGTTGGTCATAAGAGTTACATGTATGACATTGCATCTAGATGTCATTAATGAGGTTGTAAGACTGAGGCTTTAGTCTTCCAGTGTACTGACTTTCATGCCGTGAGAGCTTTATCTTGATGTGAATTTTCAGAACATATTGATTAATTTGAGCCTTGTAACTCTATTAATTTTGAGTCTTTAAACTGAGCTCTAGGAAAAGCTCAAAGGGATAATATGCTACTGGAGTGAGAGTGGCTTTTCAGTGTCATAGAGTATCTTACTGTGTTACCTCCTGTTCTGCTACCATAAGGCTAGTGCTTTCAGTGTTTCAGAGAGCTTCAGTTATCAGGTGTGTGCATCTTCAGGAGATCATAAACTACTACTGTAATAAGAAAGTATGTGTTTTTATATATATTTTATATTCTGTTATCAGAGTAGTCATAGTTTTAATATGGTCTGTGAAGCATAGATTCCTTTTGGTTCAGCTTTGTTGGTTCCAGAACCAGGAAATGCAGTATGAGATGCTGCAGGATGAATTGAATTGTCAGGCCTGCTGTTTGTAAGGTTTCCTTGGTTTGTTTTGTTTTCCTTCTCTGAAACAAAATTATTTCAAGCCATGTGTTTTGTGCTGATTCTCATTCCTGGTGGATCTCATTAACAGCTTTCACACCAGCCTGTGACTGGGAAAGCATTCTACATGTTTGATGCATCTGATAATAAATAAAAAGTAAAATTGCTTTTTGCCTCTCCACTACCTCCCCCCAACAGGTGGCTTTTCATTCTGAAGGTAATTGATCAATTCAAGAGTAGCTGGAATGAAAATTATTTTGGAAGGAAAGAACAGAAGTTTTCAAAATAGCACATTCAGAGATAGAGTGTTTTTACAAGTATGACTGTAAAATGAGTATCAAATACCATGAAGATTTTTCCTTTATTACAGTGGTACACATTCTCAGTAAATACCAGGAAGGTATTACCAGAGGAAATTATTATTCTGAAGTTCACAGTAGGCATTTACTTATGTTCTGCTTTAATTATGGAGAGACTTTCAGTTGTAAAGTTGCTTTTCAATTCTTACTAGATGTATTTATGTAGATAGAATAATCCTGTCTTCTTGAAATAGAATTATTAAAAAAAAAACTGTGTTAATAATGGAAATTCATCGTGGTTTTTAATTTAAGAATCTTGAAGTGCAAATGTCTTTAATTAAAAGAAGAGCATCTCCATGGAGAACACGTAGTTTGGAAAGAATTCAGCATCAGAATTTAGTATTGCACTTGAATACAGTTATCTAGGAGTGAAATGTGTGAAAACAATAAAATAAAAATGTAGCATGTTTCTGTGGAGAAGTTAGACAATTTAAGAAAACTGGAAATCTTTTAATTATTTTTTTGCAAAACCATTCATTAAAATTTGTCAGTGCTTAACTAAACAAAGCCTTAATTGAAAGTGTCTGAAGTGATCCATGGCTGCATTACAATTTTCCATTTAGTTGGATAAAAAACACTGTTTATCTGACCTACTAGGTTTGGACAAAAAACGTTCACCCTGGTTTCTTTATGTTCTTTAAGAAGAATTAATACAGGCTTGGATTGAAAAAGTTGAGAATTCATTGGCTATTTTTTGCCTGAACCAAAATCAGTGTTCTGAACAGGTGGCCACAGAATGGCTTCATGGGTGTAAAAGGCTTTATCCCATACGTACTCTTTTTATGCATGAGTCTGATTTATTAATGAAAACTCTGCAAAAGGTGAGAGAAAGATAGTTTAACTCTAACAATGGCTTTGTTAAATCCAGATGACTGTAGTAAAGTGGATGGTATAAAAATCCTTGCATAGGTAAAGATAGCAATCTCATCAAACAGTATTGATTCTAATTAATTTTATACGGTAAATTTTCCTATTATCACAGATTTTTTTTGTACAGCATAAACATTTCTCAAGAAAAAGATTAAACATATTTTGATGAGTGTGCTACTCTGTGAATTTATGAAGTCAGCTATAAAACTGACTTTGAATAAATACGTATAAAACCTTTATACTGTACTACACCATAAGTTATTTACTACTTGTTTATACAGAGTAGGTTCTCATCCGTCTCTCTCTCTAGTTTTACAGAATTAGGTGGAATGAATCTGTCTTATGCTAGCTAAGAATCTAGACACACAGTAGTGTAGCAGTCGCATGCTTCAAAGAGATGGTTTTTTTCCTGAGGAATCCCAGCCTCTGAGAGCTGTTACAGAAACTGACCCTGACTCCCACTATCCTTTTGGAGCAATGGTACATTGAAATATAAGAAGCTCTTAAATAATCCAGTTGATTGAATAAGTTCTTGGGACTCTCCAGCCTTTGATGTCTTCCTCTGAATTATCAATATATCTTATAAATGTCTTGCAGCCTAGTGACAACACCAGGGCAAACTTAGTTTTAGCAATTTCTAATGGAATAAATTTTTTTGTGTGCTTTGGAAGGTGTCAGGCAAGTTTGCACTGTGCTCACCTGAGCTACTGTGCTCTATAATGGTTAAAATTAGGGCTGGGAAGTTCGTTCTTCAAGGTGTCAGCAGGCAAGACAACTTCTCATAACCCAGGAGAGGAAATTTATCTGTTATATTCTTACCTTGCTCTGCTTATCAAAATGTTTTCAAAGACTCATTCAGACATAAGAATGTTTTAAATATAAATCAACCAAGTTTTGGCCCAAATAGTCTTCCTCAGGGCACTCACTATAGGATTCGTCTGTCTTTTGAAGTTGACATTTCTATCAATTTACATCTTCTACTTTACAGTTGCTTTATATTTTGAAGAAGAAAATTCGTGATCATTTTTCATAAAAAAAATATTCCAGTTGTTTATGCAGTAGGAGATAAAGAATGAATTTTGAAGATTACAATAGTGGGAAACTAGGCTAGCAGAAAAGTTTCCACTGTGCTATTTTGCTGGGAAGTGTGGAAATTGAAGGTTTGAACCTGAATGGAATAGGCAACCCTTTTAATCCTAGTGGTTCATCAGGTATCTGTTCTCATTATTGTATTGTCAGTATGAAGTTTCATGAAAATACTATTAAGGCTTAATACAGGGAAAAAAAAATCAGGTTTTGTTGATTACTAGATCCAGGTCTCTTTGCCTATTTTTTGCTCTTTGAGCAAATGTCATCTGGTCTAAAAAGAAATCCCAGCTGGAACATGGGATCCAAGGAACTTGGATCCTAGAAAAAGCTGAATATGGAAAAGCATTGTATATTTGGATCTGTTTCAGATGGAGGTTGGCAAGTGCAGAAAAAACGAAAGCTCAGATCAGTAACTTCACATTCTGGCATGAAGATGTATGCAATGAAGTCCCTGGGTTATAATGAGTTTGGCATGTGGAGTTCCATGAAGCAACTGATAGTTATCTCTCTGTTTGTCTAAGAGCAAAAAACCTTTTATGTATAAACCGAGCTTAAACTGGGAGTTGAAGCACATTGTGGGAATATAAACTGTTTTTTTTATGAAGGTTTTTAATGGCACTTAATGGACAGCTATTTATACAAATCAAATAGCACACTTGTGTGTGTGAGTGCCCCCCTTGCAGCTTTTTGGCTGTGTCTCTCTTCATTTGTGGAGAGAAGGTAAGGTTTACTGACATGTCACCACTGAAAGGTGCTTACTCTTTATTCAGTGATGGCCATTGGACTTCCACAACCAAATTTATTTATTAAAGTCCTTCAGTGGGCCTCTATTCAAGAAGGACGTGCAAGTTCCTTTTGAAAACAGGAGGTGTTTTACATTTGCATCTTTAAGAGGTTGTTACTAAACTTGTCTTCAGACCCATGGAATGTCCTACACAGAAAGGCATAAAAGCAAGTTGCTGTTGGCTTGCGTTTGAATGCAAGCATACCCAAGTGACATATAAATTCAGTAAGATGTACTTTGCTTGGAAATCTATCTTATTTATGCTGTCAGTTCCACTTCTTAGGAGGTGATGAGTTGTGCTGAGTGCTTCCCCTCTCGCCTCCTGTGAAAGCATTAATCTGCAGGAACTTGACGATGTCTTCTTGCGACTCCCAGTGCTGACTGTTTTCTGTCACATTGTAGGAGTCACTGCAGGCAGGTCACACAGATTAATGTAATCTGTGTTGATCTGAAAGACCACAGCACATACTGCAGATTAGTTCCTCACTCGCTGATTACAGCTGACCTCTTTTTCTGACATGCCCTTACATTTTACCTTATAAAGAATGTAAGACACAACCAAGCGTTGTATTAATTACCCTGTTTAATACCTGTCATGCTTTGACCTTTTGGCACAGCTTTCCTAAGAAAGTTCAGTACAGAGATTCAAAGGGTGTCTTGTGCAAAACTGGAAAGAGTCATGTGATACTCTGCTTATTTTGCTTCATTACTAAGGCTCTCATCAATGAACACCTCACTATTATGAATAGTTAATACCTTTCCTCTCACTGAAGTGCAGAGTAACAGAAATACAATTAAATTATAACTCAGTAGTATAGCAAAACATTCTAATAACTCTTCCATTTAAGATAAAGGGAAAGCATATGCATTTTTATTTTACCATCATTCAGGCCAGTACAAAAGACTAGAGTGTTATTTTTCTGAATTAAGTCTCTGTAAATTCTTATAACTGATGTCTTATATGCATTTAGTTTGTGCATGACTAGCATTGCATGAGAAACAAAGGGGCTCACATTTCTCTGGCCAAATCTTCTCCTTATGAAATATAGTTCTGGTATTTCAGCTACAGCTTTTGCACATCTGACTCTTGGTGTCAAGAAAAGGCTCACATCTGTTAATTTCTTCAAATTTACTGAGAAAAAAGGAATGAAAGTTTAGAAGATTTCTCATCCTTGCCAAATTTTAAGTTTTACAAATAAGTAAGCTTTACTGTAGACTGTCATACTGCACCAGGTACTAATAAGTGTATTTGCATGTGCCATGCATGGTGGCCATTATAGTATCTTATGATCTTTCTCAAATGGAGTTTGGTGGTAGGTAGAAATATAGTTATGTGAAAAGGAATCAGAACATCACCTAGACGAGAAAAAAAGTATGGATTTTACCATTAAGTTTGATGAATAAGCATTGAGAGATATGTTTTTGTTCTGTTTATAAGAATCTTAGAATCACAGAATAACTTAATTGAAAGAGACCTATAAGGATCATCGAGTCCAACTCCCTGCTCCTCACAGGACTACCTAAGGCTAAATCATATGACTAAGAGCATTGTCCAGATACTCCCTAGACTCTGACAGGCTTGATGCTGTGACCGCTTCCCTGGGGAGCCTCTTCCAGTGGCCAACCACTCTCTCAGTGAAGACCGTTTTGCTAATGTCCATGCTGAACTTCTCCTGATGCAGCTTCATTCCATTTCCCCATGTCCTGTCGCTGGTCACCAGAGAGAGGAGATCAGACCTCCCCCTCCACTGCCCCCTTTCAGGAAGTTGTAGACTGCCATGAGGTCAGACCTCAGCCTTCTCTTCTCCAAACTGAACAAACAAGGTGACCTTAGCTGCAATTTGTAATTCTTGCTCCCAAGAGCTTTCACCCCCTTTGTCATCCTCCTCTGGACACACTCAAATAGTTTGATATCCTTATATTGAGGCACCCAAAACTCCACACAGTACTGGAGGTGGACCACATCACTGCAGAGTGGGACAATTGCCTCCCTCAGCTGGCTAGCTGTGCTGTGCTTAATGCACCCCACAACATGGTTGCCCCTTTTGGCTGCCAGGGCACGCTGTTGACTCATATTCAACTTGCCATCAACACAGACCCGCAGATCTCTTTCTGCAGGGCTGCTTTCCAGTTTCTTGTCCCCCAGTCTGTAGGTATAACCTGGATTGCCCTGTCCCAGGTGGAGAATCCTGCACATGCTCTTGTTAAATTTTATATGGTTGGTGATTGCCCAGTTTTCTGGTCTATACACATCTCCAAGTAAGGTCTCTCTACCCTTGAGGGAGTCCACAGCTCCTCCTAGTTTAATGTCATCAGCAAACTTAGTTAATGTACATTCAGTTCCTGCATTCAGATAATTTATAATAACATTACAGAGCACTGGCCCTAGAATTGAGCCCTAAATTCCAACAATTCGGTTGTCTTAACTCGGTACTTATGAAATTAAACAGTTTCTGATCTGTAATTCCAATACTACTGATGTCATACTCCCCTGTCATTCCGGGTGAATGGACAGAGTCACAAAAGGAGACCTTTACAGAGACCTCAGGCTACTTAAAAAGGTATTTCCAATTTCTTGAAGAAAAGGGAGACAAGGAAAAACTTTACATGTGTTGTTTAGAATTAGGTGGACTCATTCAATCAGATTACTGTAACAATAAACAAAGGAAAGCGTACAATTTCAAGCTTATCAACTGGTAATGTCAATTATCTCCTGAGGTTATAGGAAAAGAAAACAAAGTAACTATGTTTATGTTTAGTTCTAGTGCTGTTTCAGCTCACAGGTATACTTTTCTCTTGCATTTTAACATTGCATACAGAAAATTGTCAAAGAAAATCTAAGAGATGTTGTTAGGTTTTTATTCAAGTATTGCCTCTTCAAATGTGAGAGAATGCTTCCCCATCCCCCCCCTTTTTTTATTCTTTTTTGAAAGCTCTG
>JAOTQQ010000041.1:55910761-55921468 GCA_026546715.1 Gallinago undulata | reverse complement strand
CCCTAGACATTTTGGGAGGAGGAGAAGAGAGAAAAAAAGATGCAATATGGAAAGAAAAAACACTAATGAAAGGAGTGTTTGGTTTTGCAGAGAAACAAAAGCTATAGAAAAGGAAGTGACTTATGAAAACAGCTGTCTCTTCAGAAATAGCTACCTTATCACAGAAGCAGGATTTTGAAAATCTCTTCCCCTCTTATAAAGGGGATAGTTCTATAGATACTTTCAGCTTAATCTGAATGAGTAGATCTGTAGTGTTCACACTGACTGGGAGAAGATTAGATTATTTTGTTGTTGTTGTTGCTAGATTTTAAGACTACTTTCTATTGTGATTTTCTGAAGTTACAAATCCCTTTCAAGCAAAACAGTCACATATCAGAAGAACTGAATGCAGACATTTGATTCACTTGAGTATTCGCTACAAGTTTATTCATTTGCTGCCATCCTGGTAGCTAGGATTTAAGGTCCACCTAGTTCCTGTGGTACAGCACTGTCTGTATAAGTTTCTGCAATGAGAGTGAAATTCCATTAGCTCTTTCCCAGCTGCTGTTCTCTAGAAGATTAATTTTAGTTCTGTCTGAAGACATTCCATCAGACTGCAGACCATGGGTTTGGTATATAACCCTGTGCAACTGAATTTTGCTTTGGTAAAACAACGTATCAGGTGAGAGAGACTCTCTTGTGATCATGGTTACAGCTGCAAGATTGAAATACTGCCCTACCGTTGAGAAGACTGTACTCGCTGTGGCTCTGAATAATGGCAACATGGACTAGATTAATTTCTTTGATCATACAGCTGTGAAGTTGCTGGAAGTAAAAGAGTATGTACATTCATAAACCAGAAGAGCCAGTCAATAAAGGAAGCAGTGGGACTGCCTGAATTGTAATGCATTTCTCAAGACTGAAATAAAGCCAACATTGAATGGAGCCTTTTATTTCAGGGTGCTGGTTCTCTGTTGGACTGTAAGCTGTAGCTCAAAATTTGCCTGAGGAGCCTAGCTTTGCAGGGCGTGACTGTGATAATAAGTTCCATTCATTCCATCTTGAAGTGTCAGCAAGATGTTAGCTGGTAATGCAGAGTATCCAAAGGTACTACATAATTTCAGTGGATACCCCACCTGGTGATTTTTTATTTTCAGAGAGCTTAAGCATTCACATCTTGTGTTGTGCTCAGTACTCAACACCTCCTTTTTCTGTTACTGTCAGTGGGATTTGCATCTAGTAATTCTTTTTGATTCAATGCAGGGATGTTCAGATCAGGTACTTTCTGACATCCACTACCTTTTAGTAAGACAAAAGACTGGAATAGTACACATTGAATACAAATTTTGAACCAAGTCATCCATGGAAATATATCATCTCTAGAGTTGTATTACAGAGAAAGAATAAACCTGTAATAGTATGCCTGGATGAATGTCTACATTTCAAGGAAGAGTATGTATTCAAATTACATAATTAATGCATTCTATATTGCATATGCAGAGCCTGATACTTACACCAGTTGGCAGGTGCTGGACTGCCACCCAGTAGTAAGCTGAAAATTCATGAATTGCTTTTCTATTACTTCTGTTATGCGAGAGGTCATGATTTAATTTGAGCCAGAGGATGTGGCATTAGTGTAATTGAGAAATACATGACATCCAAGACTTAAGAATCGTAGCCTTTTTGCATATCTTGTTCTATTTATTTCTTCAGCAGTTGGTTGCATTTATGAAAAGCGAACATGTTTGGTTAATAAAAAGGAGCATTTTCTTTAAGCTTTATTACCCTGAAAAATCTGTAAAATAGGTAAGTTGGATCTTTAAAATAACGTACATACAGGTACAGAAAACTGCTGCTTCTCCTGAAAAGATGCTGCTGCTTAACAGACTTCCTAAGTTAATTTATGCCACTTATGCGTACCCTGTAGCAGTGTTTTCAATGCTTTGGAAAGTACGTAATCATTTCAAAATTAAGACACTCTCTATAAAATCTGATATAGTGGGATCAGATTTTTTGTATTGTGCTAAAATTTACACGAATTCTGCTTTGGGTCCTCGGAAACATTGAGATTAGAAGAAAAACAGGCTCTGAACAAGAGTTTTGTGAAACTGCTGCAATTTTCCTTTTGTAACTGTCTCATAAAGTTAGATAGTTCCCTCTCCTCAAGCAATTACGACTTAATTTCTTTATATTAATTTTGATTCTTATTCAGAGTTTTATCTCTTCATTACATACTCTAGCTGTAATTTAGTTTTTAAAGCATTGATGATTAAGAAGAGATTTATTTCACTGAGTTCAACGTTATTTAAAAATGGATTTAGAGGCATCTGCTAGGACACCTCCCTCTTAATATTTTTCACTGTATGGGTACAGATATGCAGAAGTTAATTTCCTCATTACCAGAAGCTTTTAGGGATTGCAAAATTTTTTATTTAATGACTTTCAAGAATTTTTGCCATTTATCATTAAAAAGGTGTTTGAGATAGGTTGATTCTTCAGGTAGTAACGAATCAGTAGTCATGGTGGTCATGTGGGATGCGATTTTGAATCTCTGATATTTCTTTTATTCTTCTTTCAGTTTAGGGTTTAAACATCTTTTGGGGATTGATGAAAATTTAACTTCTAGGGCTCAGAAGTAATTCATGATGGAGTATCATGACTGAATATGTTTCAGCAAAAGTTTTAGTTCTTTCTGGTGACTCATTATTGTCTTACAAATATATTTTAAAAAAATTTCTGATAGGCTATACTTATAGGTAAAATAGCAGCTTATGTATTTGTTAGCCTGCTTTAAATATGCAATGAAAAAAGAAACTCCATAGATGTGGCAATTACTTTTACTTTAGGAATATTAATGGTGTAGGTTTTTTTTTTTGTGGTGAATGAAACAGTCTTTGTGTTTCATGCTTATATTTTGGATGAGCTCCAGTTTGTGTGTGATAATTGGAATCAAATTCATCGAAGACTAGGCATTTTGAAAAGGAGAACACTAGCAACATATATGTAGCCTGAAGGTTTGTATCGTTTATATAGTCCTTAGGGAAGAGAGTCAAATCAGAGAAATCAATCCAAACTGTATAGTCTATAACAATTCATAAAATAAAAATAAAATAGGCAAATTCTGTATTCCCATATGGAGTCTTCCTTGGAAACTGGGTTTGTAATATGAAATTCAGCACTAGACTATGATCTTACAGAATCAAAATGAAATCTGAAATGCCTACACGTGTAGCGCAAACTCCATTGCTAGACTTTTGTAGGGAAGCTTTTTGATTACTTGAACATACCAGGTATGTCACCCTTTTGATAAAAGGTCAGATTTTAGCATTAAGAAATTTACTTGAATGATAGCACAATGAATCAGTAAAAGAAGTGGTGTTACTATCCATGTGGAATGTCAATAAACGTCCATTTGTATGCTTTGGCTCCATTATTAGTATGCTTCAAAGTAAAAATCTAGCACGATGCCTTTGTTATGTGTACTGAAAAAAACCTGAATCAGTATAATTTTTTTTTTTTAAACAAAAATATTTCGTCTTGCTAAAAGATGTATCTGTAGATTATTTCTTTTATTAGGTGAAATGACAGGTAATTCAAATTATTATTTCACTTTATTAATAGTATGCCATCATACTAGTTTAGTATCTTCTCTTGTGTTTTAGGGTCAGCTCTGTCTTTGAAAATGAACAAAGTGCTGGCATTTTATTGTGTCTTGTGCTACACATTTGAAGTTGTGTAATGGTAGATGATTCTGAATGAATTATGCAATGACCATTTTGTCCATTGTGTAGAAACCTAGAGAAAAATCTTAAGCCATTGAGTATGAATATGACTATGAAAATCAAAAAGTTACAAGGTAAAATGTTGTATTGCCTACAGAGTTGGTGTCCCTAGTGGAATAATTTTTGTAATGACTGCTATCAAAAATAGATTATTAAAGGCTTAGGCAGCCTTTAACGTTGCATTCTACATCTTGGTCCATGTGCTCACTTACATTGTTTGGATTGTAATACTGCGAAATGGCCTGCTATTTTGTAGCTTTATATCCAAAGCACCTGTTCAAATTCGTGAAGTGGGTACAAAAGGCCAGCAGACTAGTATTCTTCAGTCATGGCCTCGAGTGACAGTGTATCACATCATATTACACAAGTGCAAATAACTGTTTAAACCAGAAAGCTGTGGAGAAATCAGGCACAAAGCTAAAATCAGGTATGAGATCTTTGGTTTACTTGCCAAGATAATGTATAAGCCTCTAACAGAATGTGTGCTTTCCTTAAAGACAGTCTATCTTTCTGTTTTAATCAAGAACACTTATGTTAATTATAAAATAGTTACTGGTACTGATATTTTGTTGACCAGTGATTTTGCTCTCTCTACCACCAGAAAGTAAGGGTACAGAGCCAGGTAGTTATATCTGTATTATACTGCATTGTGTGATGCAGGTGATTTTTACAAATAGTGCAGGACAGTGTAATTAGTAGTACAGGACACAACTGCTACAAATAGAGCAGGCCCCACAAGCTTCAGGTAATTTTTATTGTAAAGTGATTTTTCTGACTGAAAAAAAGAAGGGTTGATTTAATGAATTTACTGGTGGTTGTGGCATGACAACTTGTTTGTTCACGGTACATTTTCTTCTTTTACATTTGTGTAAATCATATCATAATCATATTCCTCATATATTAGACAGATGGTCTTTATAGTTTGTTGCTAAATTCAGTGATAATACAGTTGTGTTTGTAAGGAAGTTATGAAATTGGATAGAATTAAATGAAAGATGCATTTGAAACAGCAACACAAAGATGTTGAAACAGCCAGTGAATCTGCCTCTGGGCCTGTTGGGGCAAATATAATTTGAAATGTAAACAGCATTGAGTGCTTGCTGTGAAATAAGGTGAGCTGAGACAGTAGAAGGCTTGTCATATGAGCAAGTAATCAGGTCTCTTGAACACGGGGAACCCTCTCCGGGGGGGACATTTTGAAATGGCTTTAGCTGTGTATGAAGAACTGCTTGTCCTACTGCACCATAAATAATAAAGGGCCAGGCAGAAAATCAGTGTATTCTTACTGAACGTTTTTGTGAACTGCACAGATAGGTATTGACAAAAATGAGATGGAATCTGGCAGAGAGAACAAAAAGGCTGCAATATTCTTGGATCTTGTGGCACAGGATGCCCTCAGTGTCAGCCTGAGGTAAGAGGTATGACTGAAGAGAGACTGGGTGAGAGCAGAGACATCAACATACTGCAGCAATGGGAGCAGGGAAGAACGATACACTTCTGGAGATGTACTAAATTTAGGAACGTTTATATGAAGGGAATCTGGCATGGGCAAATTAATAAATAGTCAAGATGACAACTTGCCGGTATGCAAAACTTCTCTGTTACATTCATGCTCTTGTTTCAGAAAATGAGTTACAGAGTCTGTCCAAGGAAGAAAGTGACCGTTTCACTAATGGCATACTAATGCTGTGTGCTCTACTAAAAGTTAGAAATAGCTTCTGGAGGGAGTATAGTTAAATTTCATTTCTTTATGACCTGGAGTCAAATTTGGTGTTAAAGTGTAAGCAGGTTGTATGCTGAAATAAAATATCATGGTTAATAAGTACAGCATTAACAAATCTAAACATTCATAGGTCAAATACTTGAATCACAAAATTGACTGAAAAAGATATGATTCAAAGATACTGAGTTTTCATAATGTGTTTTAATTTGTGAGTTCTTTCTGTTACACGTTTTAGGACTTGCAGATTTACTCTGCAGTCAGAATGCTAGAAACTTTCTTCAGGAAAGCTGCAGTTGTCATGAATTTAGGTGTTCGTGGCTAAAAGAAACATTACTAAGGAATAGAAAGTTCACAATGAAAACAGCAAGAGTTGGTTTTCCTACATATCACACATTGCATGCATATGAAGCACTACATATGTTGCATTTCTGACTTGGAATGGAAACTAACCCCAAGGAATTTGTCAGCTGTCACATTTCACTCTTCGTTCACTGTCATCCTCTATGCAAAGGGGTCACGTCATCTGTAGTCTTAGTGGGAATTAGGCTGTTTCTGGTGCTGGAGCAGTGCCAGTTTCCAACATCTGAGAATCTAGAAGTGAAGTTTTCCAGTTCACTGCCAGCAGAGAAAATGACAGCTTGAAGCTTCTATAAAACAACCTATTCAGAATTATCAATAGAACATCTATTAAAGCCTCTATTGAAAAGAAGTCTCTATTTTGTTTAATCAAAGTAACTGAACAGTTAGGATTCATTCTCCTGTATCATCCAGTGATGACTGGGCATTATGATATGGTGTCCAGCCCATTTGACTGTGCAGAATATCAAAACACTGCTGGTATTCCTAATTACACACCATCACACGCATCTTTGAGGAAGCTGACTCCTCCTCCTCTGATTTCACACTTGGCCTATTTTATTTTTTTTTTTAAATTACGGTTCTCTTTGTTGTTGGAGCTCTCTTTTGATCGTTGTTCTAGATCTGGAGATGCCAAGCTTGATGATGTTAACTCTGCTGTCTGGTTTGCCATCTCTGTTCCAAATCCTGAACCTGTGTAGGAAGTAATCGCTGAGCCACTCCCCTTGCTCGGCCTCCAGTGGGTTCATGTTCTGTTCCAGCATGGTTCTCTGTAGACTGATGAGAACCCTCCTGCTTTATGCTCTGTGAGGTCCAGCAGACAGCTTCCACCACCACTGTGTCTGCTGAGCTTGTGTATACCTGTCTTAACAAAGATTATCTTTTGAGGTGGGATGGTTTGACAGCCCTCTGAAGGGGACAGACCCTCTGTTTCAGCCACTTCAGGTTTCTCTGAAAATCTACTGTAGATCAAATTAACTGGATGTAACTAATTTTTGACATCTGGAAGAAAATAAAAAAAAAACTTTGAAGGGAATTGCCTCTGTAGTTTAATTCTGTCGACAGCTATCAATAACTTAATTAGGTGTTGAACAAAAAGGCTTCTGGAATCATGTGTGTGTTCCCAGTTTAAATGAGTCAACTAAATTATTTTTTTCTTGTCAAATCTCAGTGGATTCAAAGTGCTTAGCCAGGGTCCTGCTACAGCCCTTTGTGTAGCGCTCTGCTTGAGGGACTTCTGCTGCCAGTTGAAATTCATCTGAACATTTCCCCTGGGGTAAAAGGATTCTAAGCTGGAGTGTAAAAGTCCTCCCTCTCAGAACCCTCCTAGCTATTATGTGTTGGTGCTCTGCCTTCTCCTCCTCACAGGGTTGTTCCTGTGCAAGAATTCTTACCTGGAATGTTATTATGTCACGCCATTTTGAGAGTCACAGCCATCAATCCCCTGACCCCAGGGTCACCAAAACTTGCACCAGATCTAGCTTGGAGAGCTGTCAGCCTTCTTTGCTCGGTTCACAATGACTGTTGTTGGGGAAGTTGCAAATGGTAGCTGAATGGAATGGCATCCCACTTGATTTTGTGTGTTGAGAGAAAAACAACTGTGAAATTTTGTGAGAGATGCTTAGGACAATTTTTTTTTTCCTCACTTTCTTCTTGATACATCTTGCCAGTGAGAAGGAGCATATGCAATGGCTGGTATGATAATTAAGTGTCAGACATGGAACCAACTCCTGGTCCCTGTAAAACCTCATCAAATATCAAAAGAAAAGAAGTCTGAGTTTAACTGTAAGGCAGAGCCCCACAGAAGGGCTGCAGATTTATTGGGTGTTCAATGTCAGTATCAATATATTAAAGGTAGTACACAGTAGGCGATGAACACTTTTCCGAATGAGAACTATTTTCAATAAGTTGTCAACTTGTCTGGATTTGTAAATTGTTACCGAAAACAAAAAAACCCTTCACCCCGATAAACAAAAGACAGGTGGGGGAGAGAATGGAAGCACCCTCTGAGCTACTCAGCTTTCAGAGCAAGCTTTCTGCAAGCTTAGTCCTCCATCCGTTCCTATGGAGTGATGATCTGATATGATGATCTACCAGTTTGGGAAGGGGTGTATCTGTCGTGTTTCACAGGTATTTCATTTCTTGACAAGAGAGACACGGATAAAGCACAGCTGGAGTAGAATACAAGGCTTTCTATATTTTGTGGTCTTTATTAAGCAAAACTGCCTTGTTTGAAGTGTGCTCAAAGCACTACTGCCATGATATAGTGTAAAAAGATCACAGTAGAAAATTCTGTGTGTACTTCTGGGGATGGGAGTTATTTTCTTCTCAGAGGTTATGATTTAGATACCAAGAACTTTTTAAAAAGTGTTTATATAATAACTGGGAAGGTATTTTAAAAAGTGAGGGTGGGGAGTGCGGAGTTGTGCTGTGAGTAGGATTGGAATCTGACTTCATTCTATCAAACACTTCTGTGCCGTCTCCATGAGGCTGACCTAATACAGATTTTCAGCGGTCTAGGACATAGCTCAGCATTTGCTGGTTGAGGTGGGGGAATTTGGGATAGGATGGAGCTGGCAGATGCCATGGCTGGGTGATGGTCAATATTAGAGGAATGCATTTGGAGAAAGGCTTGCTGAGATGAGGCTGTCCATTACCATCTGTGGCTGTCAAGAAGCAGAGCCAGAGTTTCTGTTCCTGGCGGGCAAGGAATCTCATTAAGGTTATTCTTTGGAGTGGGAAATCAAAAAAACCACTGTATAATTTATAACCTCCCCTACTCAGAACTCACTTTCCGTTTTGTAAACTCTCTTGGCTGATGGAAATCTTTCTTGAGTTTTTTGTTATTCCATTTGATCTTCTGCAAACTGCAGATGACAATACTTTAAACAAACCTGGCGTTTAGAAAAAATGTATAAATATGCATATTGGCTTAGCTAAAAATTTGATTTCCAAATATGAAGGGAGCTCTTGGATTTTTCTTAGAAGATGTTAAATTTTGATTTGACAGCCTTGCAGAGTCCAACAGATTGAGAAGAGAGCTGTTATGTAGGTACAGCTGCATTATGCTTGAGGCTCTTTCATTTCGGTTGCTGTATCTCATTTAGTCTTTCAGTGTTTCTTCTTTATTTCTGGTCCCAGGTTAGCTTTTCATCATCGATATCAGGAGCAAGAAAAGCTAAATTAGAAAAATTCCTCTACTAGTCCATATTAAAGACATTGTCTATTTAAAGGGTTTAAGTTTACTGCCTTGTCAATGCTAATACCACGTGCTAATTATTAGTCAGTTCAGCAGCAACTGCAGGCTTCATTTTTGGAAGGCTTTGTCCACTGCTTGAGGCTTAAGACATTTCTGTGTTTTGATCATTTACAATATGTGAGTCACATGCCAAACAGATCTGTAGTTTTAGAAAATAGATCTTGAACAAAAGGGCTCTTTTCTTTACCTGACCACCCAATAGATATTTTATTACTGAAGAGCAAGCAGCTAAGTATTAGAGAAATGCAGAGCTTTCTATTAAAAAGGAAAAATAAAGCAATGTTTAATGTCATGGAGTGATGAGGTTAATAGCTGTAAAGATGCAGACGTTTTGCTGAAGATGAAGCTGGGCAGGAAACTGAGGCAACCTGCTGCTATTGCTTGAACTGGAAAATCAATGTCTTTGTTTTGCTGTAGGGAATACTGGATGAAGCTGTGTGTTTCCAGCTCCCAGTGGGTGTTATTAGGAGCACAAGTACGGCTGAGCTGAATAGAGGTAGCTAGCATGTATGTTTGATGAAGGGAAACTAAGAATGTCTGTCCTGATACCTAAGATTATAAGAGAGCATTGGAATGTATTATTCCTTAGAGCATTTGCCAAAATACATTCCTAGTCAAATCACTGAACAATGAGGATTTTAAAACACTACAGTTAATGAGTGAATTCAGCTTTTTGTGTGGAAGTGGAAATGTTTTGGTACAGCACTAAACTTGTATTTATTATTAGTGATAGATTGTGGGTTGAAAGGATCAAAAGTGAATCTGACCCAGCAAATATGACTTACCCAAATTGTACTCATGTCAGTTAGCGTTCTCTTCTGAAAACAAGGTTTCTTGTTAAATGCTTGTTTCAAGACCTCATGCTGCTGTGGTCACTGCTGTTGGTCCCTGCAGGAGGGTTACCTACCTATCAAAACATCTCAAAATCACTGTGGTATTTGTTTGACCTTCAAGATGCTTTGAAGAGTTAATAGGTTATCTGTCTGTATCAGCTGTTGCTTCTACCCTCCTGCCAAATGGATGTGCATTTGTGGCACAGTTTCACAAGTTGGATGTATCTTGTGGAAGGTAACTTCATTCTGCTGTCACTTTTTCTCAGGTTGTCAGCCTTTTTCAGTTGGCCAGTGCTGTCTTGAAAGCTATTTTTTACAGGTTTTGTTTGGTAGCAAGAGTGATGGCTCTGCAAAAATTTAAGCAGATAAAATATAAGTAATTTCTCATCATCTTAATCAGTAGAAGTAATAAATTAAAAAACTTTTTGCAAGTAAGCACAATTGATAGCTGATCCTGTAAAAGGCATCTGAATGCTTTTAACACTATTTATTCAGTACTGGGTCTTATTCAGCATGTCCTGTGGCATTTGGCAGAGTATTTTAACAAGCTGCACTAAGTTTTCAGGATAGTACCGTGAAAGTTCTGTCTGTGTGTGAAGACAAGATGTTCTGGCAAATTGGACAGAACTGGTATGCTGGTATCACATTGCACCTCTCCTTGTCCACATGATACAGTGGATATTAAGGCACTTTTGTTACAGAATCACAGAATCACGGTGGTTGGAAGGGACCTCAGAGATCATCAAGTCCAACCACAAAAAAAAAAAAACAAAA
>JAOTQQ010000041.1:55854773-55902816 GCA_026546715.1 Gallinago undulata | reverse complement strand
CCAGCGCTGCAATAAAGGATACCTGCTTAATAGTCATCCCGACTATTGAGTCCTGATTTCGTCTTTCACGGCATCACCAGTATTTCCTTGCTTGATTTTTAAACTCCTGCATTGACATCGGTATGGCTGCAGAGACGCCAATAACATTCAGCAGCACTCCTTTGCTGAGCCTTTTAGCAGGCCACTATTCTGAAACTAGGATGGATGATCATGTAGGAGTTGTTTTTACTTCTTTTCAGCAGTGTTTGGTAAGCATTGGCAAGCTTACTGGCCCTGGGTAGCATAACAACAACTTGCTATCTGGGAGTGTTAAGCTCCTGAAAAGGAGACTTCTTTTTTTTTTTTTTCCCCACTGGTAAATAAACTTAAAATGCAAAAGCAACCATGGAGTTAAATATCCAACTCCTTTGTATGCCTGCTGACATCTTTCAGACAATGACCATTGACTAAACATCAGTATGGAGCAGAGAAGCAACCTTTACATAACTTGTGATCTCAAGATCGCACTGAGAAAGTCTGAGTCAACAGTATGGAGAAGTGGACTCCATGTGTGTGTTTTAAAGTCAGGTGGAAAGAGAAGCAGATTCATTATAATGTTCTCAGCCAAACTGTAGCTCTGCTCGTGGAGAAAACTATGCCTCCTCAGCAGGCTTCCCAAATCACTCTTCCCCACTGACACAAAGAAACACTATGTGGGGCTTCTTTAGGAAGCTTTTCCAGCTAGGGTTTGGAGATGATGATTAGGACTAACACAATGCGCTTTAGTTCTCCTGCTGGGGAAATTACCTCCCACTTTCTAATTGGATTCAATTTCTCTCATAATTATTCCTTTTTCAGAGATTGCACTTAGAAAACAACTCAAGTAAAACAAAACTTTGGATTAAAATATCCTGGATTTCATTTTCCAGGTAAGACATTTAATTCTCTGGCATTCTCTGCCACGAGGTAGGATTTGTTTACAGAATTCCTGGAGCCTTTACTGATTTTTGACAATCTATGCCAACTGTGTTTAAGCCTCAAAGTATTAAAGTGCAACTTTTCTCCAGGAGTGAAGATTAATTGGAAACAAACTATAAAGACTCTTCATTTGCTGTTAGAGCAAATTACTTTCACTGTGGGTATAGAAAATCTTTGGTTTCATTGAAAACTAGCTATTCCTGGGTAACATCAATTCCTCTCAAGTCTTCTCTTCAGAGCTGGCTGCTTCTAGAATTTCTTCCTTTGCTACTACTCTGCAGCTAATATTTGAACTCTTTTTATGAAATTATTTGTCTATTCTTTTCTTTTTCAAATAGAGTTTAATTAGACCATCCCACCCTAGTGACTCATCGGTAATTAACTTGCAAGCCATACAGATTTCAAATACCTGCAGGGCAGGTGGAGGAAATGAAAAAAAGACCTGTGCTTCATTTTGGACATAACCTCAGGATTAATGAAAACTGTTATCGTTCATAGCAATTCCTAAAAGCAATATGTAAATTCGAAGTTAAATGTCTCACAGTTCTCTGGTGTTTTATCAGAGTATATTCTTCTGCTATCTAACCTAATCGTCTCTGTTAGAAGTTATAGTAATAAATAATATAATATTAAAATCTCTAGTTCTCTAAAGGTATTTCACAAATTTGGTGAAAGTTGGTTTTCGTTACCCAGTTTTTTTAGTCATTTTGCTAATGCTGCTGGATAATTCTGTTTCTATTTAGAACAACTAGGATTAGTAACCGCCTGTCTGGGATTATATGTATGTGATGTGTCTGCTAAATGCAGTCCTTTAATGCACAGACTGCAGGATTCAGGTCCGATTCTGCTCTCTTTTACAGTGGAACAGAAGAAGCGGTAGAAAATACTTCTGTACAATTACATGGAATGTAACTGTGGTATCCTTTAGCTGCTTTTTTAATTTACGCAAATTCTACTCCCATTCATTTTAATCTAGCTGAGATGAGAATTTATCCTATAATAGACTATTTAAAATGTTCTTCTAGATATTTCTCTGGTACAAATCAGTAGCAGAAGTTGTACTCTCATTCATTTAAGAAGCTTTGTCATGGGTCCCAGTACAGCCTTGATGTATGTTCGTATCGCTTTACACAGGAGAGAGTGGTAGACCTGGATGGTTTCTATCATGTACAGATGCTCTTACTGCATGATATCGGGTAAAGAGGAAGAACTTTTTCCAAATTGTTTAGAGAGGAGTGTCAGGCCTGTAGGGCTCTTTTAAAGAGAACAGGTGGACATGTAAATTGAGAGAGTGTTTGGAGCTGTGAATGGCAAGTGAAAGAAGGCGCTTCCTTGCAGCAGGAAGCATGTGAGTCATGGTGGGAGACAGGAGTCAAGGTAGGGCTCTCTGCCCTTTACTTTTTCTCTTGCCTGCCTGAGTGGCTTCATAATGGAAATGCTGGCATCTGAGTGTCATTTGTGTCCCACCTGAAGTGTATGAGTGTGGTAAGATCACTAAGTACCTAGTTGTTAAGCTATTTCATAGTCACTATTAGTAACACCTTTCCAGGCTGCTTTCTGTTTTTTGGGTTTGGTTGGGGTATTTTCTCTGGAAAGCACAAGAGAACATGAAATGTAATGATGGTTATGAAAGCACTTGAAAGAATTTCTAGAGAAGCAAAATGAGAGTAAAAATGCATTTGCTGCTGGGTGCAGTCTTCTCTTTAAAGCATACATGATTAAGTTACAGTAATCATAAAAAAGGTTCATTTTTTTCAACAACATATCCATGTGTGATTTTTGTCAGTGTTTTTTACAGTAAGTAGTAGGTTTGGACCCTATTGATGACAAGCATAACTTGAAGAACAGACTTTCCACAGAAGCATTGTGGCTAACACAGTAAGTAATAGTATTTCTCAGTAACTCAGTAAGATATTGATATTTTTGGAGGTGCTGTGCAGTGGGCACAGTACTTCTTTGCCCTGGATTAAATTGGGGTGCAGTACTGGTGAGCACCATTAAAAGGGTTGGAACAATTCCTTTCAGAGAGTCTTGATTTTAATCTTGGACAAAATGAACAGCTGTTAATCTTAATTAACAACTGTATTTCCCTTCAGGATGTATGATACACAGGTTTATTAGAAGGAAAAAGAAAACTAGAAAACTCTCGTATAATTTCAAAATATATATTCACTAAGAGGTTTTTTTTTTCCCCTTGTCTTTATTGCTTTGTGGGATTACGAGAAACTGATCTACAGGTGTGGGATGAGGACAGAAAGAAAATAGACATGGCTGAATTTTGGCAAAATATAACTTTATTTTACATTGCAAGAAAGGTGATAAATTAAAAATTCCAGGGGATGGTTCTACTTATGTTCTTCTGTGTTGATTTAGCACATTTAAAGGAGGTTGATTTGTGAATTTCTGCCTTTTTCAATAGTGCTTCTTGCACTGTAGTTCTAGTAGCTCTAGAGGGAAATCTGTAGTTGTATGGTGAAAAATTACTAGCTGAAGTGCCTGTTGTGTCTTGTATAATAAATTGAATTTTCCTTCATTTTGATTTAGTTTTTTTGGGGTTTTGGCAGCAATTTCAACTTTTATTGGCTTTCTCATCTTTTTCTCTTGCTTTTTATTTTAATTTAAAACAGAATTTCTGTTTTCAGCAGAAGTTTGATTCATTCTCTAATCTAGCTGTAATTTTTTCTTTTATTGTGGTTAAAATTCTGACAGGACTGTGATGGCTTAAAAATAACAAAACAAAAACAACCAACCACCTCTGTATGTTTTTAGTTTCTAGTGTAAATGATAGTGGAATTTGTCTGTCATTTTGTAGCAATCAGCAACTGTTTAAGAAGCTCCTCCTTCCACCGAATCTTTTAGATCTCTTTCAACAATAATGCTCATGTCACTGCACCTTTTTCCCCCCCATATTAATTTGTGACTTAGTAACTCCCTGTCCATAAAACTGCACAGTATTTCTTTCAAGGAATCAACCTGGTATGTTTTTAAGAGTAGTATAAAACAGATACCATTTTAACTCTTCAAACTGCTTAACAAATGTTAAACCATTGAGCCTTGTTGTTCTGCTGGTTTTATTAACTTTATTGCCATATTTTCCAAAGAGAGACCTGATTGTGGATACAAAGATAGGCCTTATAAAAACTGTTTTCCTTTCATCTGAAGATCATACGCTTTAATGTGGAATGACACATAGTGTCCAGTTCTTGCCTCATGTAATAGTCACCAAAGTCCCTGGGCAGTCCTATGATCTGGTGAGAACTGGGTGCATCTTGTACCTCTTGTCTTGAGGAATAACAGTGCCTGTGGAGCTTTCCACTATTGTTCTTTCTTCGTTACAGCCCAATCTTTAGAGTCGTCTCATGACCTTGATAGTGGGTAACACTGCGGAGATATTATCTTCCTTCTTTTAATGTATTTATCAAATTTGGGAAATATTTTTTGTGTAAGCTCAGCAAAATTTACAATCTTTCTAATGGAGCAGAGCCCTGCAGAACTGATATAAGTCAGACGCTTCCATTCTTCACATAGCTGAAGCAGAGGAAGAGTGGGATTAATGCAGCTTCAAATAAAAAATATTTGTAAACTTTATTCTGGATTTTAAGGTTGCAAAGGAAATGCAGAATGTTTTAAGTATTAAAGTAATTTTATCTGCAGTTCTTAAAATAACACAGAAAAGGATAGTAGTAGATATTTCTCACGGTGCCACATTGTAGGATAGAGAGTACATAGAGAGAACAGTAAACAAACCAAAGTATTTGCTGGGTAAAATCTAGAAAATCCTCTTTCCCTTCTGTTTATGCAGACTGCTGGTTGTCTACATGACTTACTGTCTTCTTTTAGCATGTTTTTGACTATTGTTTTTCCAAAACTAAGTTAAAGATAAGTATAGTCTTATAGCATTTACCAAATGCCTATTAAACCTTCTTCATTTGATTGCATTTTCTTTACTTTTTCTTACTATTTCAAGGAGAATTCATGATGTCTTGACAATCTCAGTTTATTATGGCTATTAACATTAGCACAAATCTACTTACTATCAAAGATGGAGCGGTAGTTTTAATTTGTAGTTTATGTTTTTCTGCAAAGAGGAGAATCTATACTATGCTTAGTTTTTACTTTCTGTTGCAGTGCAGTATGCAAATCTTTTAAGATGTAGTTACTCCCTGCTGCTGTGTTTGTGTGTCTTGTGCTTTAAGATTGATAAGAGCAATGGCAAATGGGGATGGAAGATGCTTTTACAGAATTGTGCATGGGCTCTTCTTCAAACTGCCCTGTTGTTCTTCCAATTTCTTCAGGTTTCATTTAAATCTGAAGCTCATCTCTGTGAAAAATCTTTAAAGTGTGAACTAACTCCAAGCATATACAATTGTATCTGGAAGTGTTTGCGAGGTACTTTTGAAATCCCTGTTGAGCACAGGAACACTTATCAAAATGGCTACTTACTGAGATGCCAGTGATACACCCTGGTGGAAGTGGTGAAACCGCTTACAGCATTTAGCATAATGTTGAAAACATTTATGAAAAGGGAAAACATTGTTGTGAATCAGAGAACTGATGTGTTTTTGAAGAAGGTGCCAAAGCAAAATTCATTTGAGGACTGAATGGAAATTGATAAGGAGAACTAGTCTGAGGAAGCTCGGTACAGCCCAGCAAGCAGAGAAAATCTCATTTTATGTAATTATTGAAAGAGGAAGCCTATCTTGGTGATTTAAGTTGGGCGAATGTAGAAAAGATCTAGTTTCTGTTTCCTTATGTGGACTTTACTTTTTGATGTGACTACTCAGGTTTATGTAAAAGCTGTACATATGACTCCAGTTAGCATCACAGCCTGACAGCTCTTGGCAAAATAAAGTTTTCAAAATAGTTAGGTGCTTTTTTATTTACTTCAGGTGACATAAATTTGAGTTTATGATATAAAACACTCTGAGCTTTTAAACCTCTCAGCTGCATAGATGCAAACTCCACTAATCCCAAAGAAAAATGTGGTCTGCTATTCATTAAATGCAGATGAGATTCCTTTTTTAGTAAGCACATAAGCAGATGCCTAAATTTAGGAACATGTGCAGTTACAATCAGTGGAATATTCTGAATCTTTTTATCTCTTTTCCTGCACTGGAACTCATGGTGCTGTGTCTTTGAGAGTTCTCTGTGGGTCTATGTCCCTAAGCTTTACTGCAGAACCCAGTTTATTCTGTTGCGTTTGCAGAGTGCTCATTATATGTAGATTTTATTGACTGTGCATCTGTACCCTTCAAGCTTGCTTTGCAAACCTTTCCATACTTGCTGAGGTGCCTAATAAATTCAACTATTTACTCATTTACTCATTTACTATTATTTTAGTACCTGTGCTGGGAGGAATTGGTTGGCTGCTAGTGGGGAGACAGGAGAAGGCTGGAAGGCAGCCTGGAATGGCCACTTCTTTCTCTGCCTCCCCAGCTGCTCAGTCCTGGGAATCCAGCTGGAGGGTTCATGAGCTTACTACTGCTTCTTCTCCTTTCTCTCAGAGGACCTCTGCTCACCCTTCTGGCTTGCTGGGAAGAGGAGGGGAGAAGAAAGCGCCAGGACAGGGCCAGGTCAGGAAGCCAGAGGAAAGTCTTGGGCAGGAGTAATAATTGCAGTAACCTGTCACCACACAATGGGATATTGGTGGAGAAAGTAATCCACTTCCTTTTGAATAGGTGAAGTAGGTGGTCTATACTCCAGGCAGCTGTCTGCTCTGTTTATGATTAAAGCTGTCCTTAAACTGTGGTGATTAAACAAAAAAAAACAAACAAAAGTTATTTATCATCTAAACTTTGTATTAGTTCAAATACAAAATAAGCTGAATTTTAAATTAACCTTTACATTTGTTAACCATTCTACCTGTAATAATAGAATTTCCTATTGGTAAAATGCAACTCTTTTGTTTGGTAGAATGGAAGTTCCACAATGTGCAAGAACATAAGTAGGCAAGTTGGGAAAACATGAAATGGCATTTAATACCAGTTACAGGCAGACTTATGGCATGTAGAGTTTTTGTTTTGTTGTGATTTGCACAGGGCATTTTATAACCAACATGTCAGGTCCTCAACGAAGAATAAAAAAGGAGGTACGGATTTTAATGGCCATGGGAATGAAAGTTCTAAATAATATAGCAGGCCTCAATATTGATAATTTCACCTAGAAGAAATAGTTGTGTATATTAAATATGAAGTATCTGCAGAATCTGAATATCACTTTTGAAATGAGATTTTTAGAGGGCTCTGTGTCCACTGCTTGCTCATCCTACAGTGGTCAGTGATGACATTTCCACTGTCTTCTGTGACAGTGGCAATTGCAGAGGAGTAAAGATGTGAAACCCCTGCCTCAGTACTGTATGAGAGATCCTCTTCCATCCAATGCCAAAAATGGTGTGCATTTGGAGCAAAAATCTTTATAGCTTTAATCCAATAACTGTTAGTTACGGATCTTACCAACAATTTTTGATTAATCCTGTCTGACTCCAGTTTAGACTGAGGTCTCTGAATTTAAGGAAAAAAAACCCAACAACCAAACAACTAAATAAGTTCCACAATAATTCAGTTGTTTTACATCCATTTACAAGTGAAAAATGCTTGTAAATGCAGTAGTGTAATTGTGTAATACTAGGCCTTCCATAAGTGATCTCTTGTGGTTCCACTTACTTATTCCATGGTAATAAGAAAGTGAGGAAAGTAATTTTTAAAAATTCAGCTTTGTTACTGAGCATCAAATGGAAGCAGTCTCTATTTCTGGCACCTCTCTGTTTCCTGGATGCAAACTGGTCTCTCATCTGTGATTTATGTTGTCTTCCACAGTTGCCTGGAAAAAATATGCAGTGTAACCAAGTTACCTAATGAGAGCACATTAGGCAAGCATGAGGTCGCGTGTGAGGAAGTTGTTTGTTCAAGTCCTCCTGAAGACACCAAGGTCAATGGAACTTCTGTGTGAAGTTACTGAACATTTGACTGTTCTGTAAAATTACAATTTAATTTGTACATTCTTTTATTTTTTGTTTGTACAGGTTATCACAAATAACTAAAAAGTAGCCGTTATGTGTGATAGCATGCTGTCTTTTTGGTCCAAGCAAGGAAAGATGTTAGGCCAGTGCCATAACTCTCACGAAACAGCAGACACCAGAGATGGTGAGCTTAAACTGGTTTCACACTTTAGTTGACAATATTATCTAATCAGCATTGCAGTGGAGTTTATTCCTGCTAATGAGAACTGGGACTTGGAATGAGGCTATCATGCTGGTTGTCTGAAAAATTAGATTGGTAATTGTGCTCATCTCGTTTCTCTGTTTCGATTACGTGTACCACTACCAGTTGGTGGCATTTGCACTGCAGGTTGTAATGTTGAGATCAGATGTATCACAAACTGAGATAGGGCCGCCAAGTTAATTGTCAGGCCATTTTTGGCAGATCATAATTGTATCATTAGACTATTATTCCAAAAATTGTTGCATGTTTGCCTACAGCTTGAGTTTAAATTAGTGCTTTAAGTGCAGAGTTTTTTGAAATGAGAAAAATGCTTTTGGAGTTCAAAATATATTTATTGTAATGAAACAAGAGTAGTCCTTTAAGTGATAGTTAATAGACAATTCTTCTGACTACCTTTTATCTTGAAAGCCTGTAGCTAAGCAACTATGTGTTACTTCAAATGAATCAATGCTTTTTAACAATCTGGTTTCTGAGTATGAGGAATGTGGAGAGGTCCTTAATCTTCAATATCCTTATAGTGTACTTTTTGAAAATCAGCCTTTTACGTATTTGAGAAGACAAAATTGCTCTCTGTCAAAATATTGGTGTTCAGGGATACAGAAAGCCTTCGAAGTTCAGTATTGGTACCTGTCAGAGAGTTCTGTGTCTTCATCTGGTAAATGGTATCAGAGGAAATTGATTGTAATTGGAAATATGTATTTCCTTTGATAATCTCTTTCCAGTAAGTTAAATCCTACCCTAGTTTCAGTTTGTCCAGGCTTGTAGTAACTTTATATTAACTTTGCCAGAATTCTGCAGACACTTGTCTAGCCTGATTCATATCCATGGCACAGTTACAGCTAGAAGGGAATTTAATAGGCAGGTAGTGAGAAGATATCTGGGAGAAGCAACAATGGCCAGGATCCATAGTGTATTCAGATGAGAATGGGCTAGTTCTAGTGTATACAGGAGAAATATAGAGCCCTTACCAAGACCTTGTTCCTATAAAGTGTTGTTTATAGCTTAGCGTTTGCTCAATGACATAATAATTTTATTTTTCTCCTATGTTTTCTTACCTTTAGGAAATAACAAGTATAATAAAATTTGCTGGTTAATTAGCAGTTTATAAGTTTGCTCCTGGTAGTTCTGAGAGCTCTTTAACAAGTTCTTAAGACATCTTAAAAACTTCTCTTAGAAGACAGATTTTCCTATTTCTTATACTGCCCTCTAGCGCTGAGCACATTTTGAGAATTCATCTTCAAACCTCTTTATTAAGTGTAAAGTAACTTGTGCAGTGACATTTTAGGAACTGTTAAGGTATCAAAGTCTGCCAAGGCAGGAAACGTTCACCTCCTCTACATGAACACCTGTCCTTTTTGGTTGAACATACTCACATATATATTATGTACAACAGGCAGAGTTTTGTACAAATGGGACAAACATCCATTTGTTCCTGTGTTTGCAGCCTGACATCTCTAGCAATCAACAATCAAATAAAGTTTGAGATGCATAGTCCAGGTAAGTAGAAGGTCTTGCAGTATTTTGTACCAGTCTCCTGCGGCCTTCTGTGACCGGTGGCTTTCCATGTCTCGTCCTTGGGAGAAGCATCTGGATCTCTTATATTTGCAAGTAATCCTGAGCAAAGAGAAGCTCTAGCAGAAGTGAGTTGCCTTCTGACATTTTCAGGAGTTGGATTGTCACTGCAATGATCCACATCCTGTTGCTGCTTTACCTGCATTACTTGAAAAGCAAAACTGCTGTACTCAGGCTGTCCCATTTGCTGTGTAAGAACTTGAATTGCTGTCATTAGATTGCAGTATGTACATGTTAGCATCCCTCTTTCAGTCTCTTGCAATATAGTAACTCGTATTATTTCAGATATAAGAAAACTTGATAATATGAACGTTGTAATTTGAATTCAAAGATCTCATGGGTCTTTCTATCAGCAAACATCTAATATACCCTGATGTTTTTGGTAAGTCCCTGAAAAGAAATGACAAATCAGTACATTGTCGAGAATGTGTGGGACAATTAACTTAATCCCTTTATGAGCATGTATTTGATAAATAATAGCTCCCCGCAGTCTTGTCTAGAACAGTTAATGGGAAAATCTAGGTAACATGAATACAGGGGAGAATGCTGTGGAGACACATGGTACCCTTGCCCTGGGGAACCCTTCAGGCTCTCCCTGGCTCTTAGTTCTCTTAGTTTATATCTACTTGTGTCATTCCTATCGGGAAAGCACAGTCTGATGTTTATATTTCTCAAACTTGTAAGTGACTTCAGGGAGAGAAAGAACTTCTGCTAAGCAGCAGAACCAGACTGAGTTTCCACCTTAATACACATAATAAAGATGGGATTATTTCTCAGAAAAAAATCAAATTTCTCCTCAAGATGTTGACTTGTTAGAAATGAAAATAAATTTTAGCAGCACACCAGTAGCTTACCATTATGTATGTGTATTGACTGCACTAAAATGCAATAGCGGTAACATCAATAATTATAAATTTTTTCAAGTTCTCAAAAATGTAAAAGTATTTTGAGACTTTTTCACATTTCCTTCGATATGTGCTGTCATATATACAGTTTAACCTTTAACCTTTTGTACTGATTGTATACTATTTGTAGTATTAGCATGACTTCTTGACAGTTAGCTTTTCAGGAAAGGATCACCTTTTTTAGGCTTCTTTTTTTCCCTTCCCCTGTCTGTCTGATATGTCCGTTGTTGACACTAACTACAGAGTGTGCTGGACTATGCAAAGACTGGATATTGAGTTGAATGCTCTCAGGGTGGTTGTGCGTTTTGTATGTAGTTTGGATCACATTTCTTTTTTTTAAGATTAGGGCTTTGCTGCGCTTCATACTCTGTACAGACAGACGCTGTCAGGCTCTGCCAGTCTCTTTGAGGAACCCTGGCAACTTCAGTGTGACTTACTGAGCTGTAAGTAAGCAGTGGTAGCAGAATTTAACCCACTTGGATCATTTTTTCTTAGGCGCACTTCCGCTAATGTAAGTTCTTTGGGAAGAAAAATAGACTGACAAGGGGAATTAACTTGAGTATTTGAAACAGTAAAATTCACTTTTCAGCACAAAACAATATTAATGTTGATACCTTGTCAGTAGTATTGTGATTTTTTGGGGGGTGGGAGAATACATAAAACAACCTTTCTGGGGGGAGCTCTGTCACTGTAATTTTAGATTTCTGTCTTCTGAGTGTACTTGTCTCCAAATATGGCTGATGCAGCGTTGCCCATTGGTGAGCTGCTTCTGCTGTTGCTTGTCTGTATTTAATCACGCTGTACAAACAGGAGGTCATGTTTTCATTTCAGAGGTTCATTCATCTGGTAGAGGATTTATAGCAGAGTCCTGCATGGGATCAGCCTTCCAAGACTGTAATTATTAATGATGCCAGCATCATTAATACGTGTTTGCATTAATTATAATATACTTTGAAAGTAGGATCTTCCTCTGTGTATCTTCCCATGTGACAAAATTTAGGTAAAGTTTTCACATTTCTAAAAACTGTATCAAGGCTCTATGACCTGATGCAAGTCTGGAATTTTTATCTGTCACATAGAATAGCCTCTGGCAAGAGGGTATAGATAGGCTAACAGATGAAGGGCACATGTAGAGGGAAAGGATGAAAGCATGCTTTCTTCCACAGAAAGCTGAAATGCTATTACCCACAAGAAGTCAAATACATATGTTTTTGAATGCTGGGAGCCAGTCTGAGGCCGTTAGGCCTATGAAAGAGTTGGTACTTAAAATCCTGAAACAATTCCCAAAGTACCGGCAGAGACAATCTAACACATAAAGTTGCTGTGAGCTTCTTCATGATTGTTACAACAATCTGAAAGCTGCTCAAGTTGTGTGAGAAAGTCAGTTCCTTTAGTTTCTTCAAACTGTGGTATTCTTTCATAAAAACATTTACTAGTTTATTCTGACTTCCCAAAAATCTGGCTGCTGAACATCAAAGGAAGCTGAGGTTTATGTTGTGTTTAATGATAATCTACTTAGATTTGCATTTTGTGTCCACCTTGTAAAGTAAAGCATGGTTAGTGCATTACCTGTTTATTGCATGCTCCTTCCTTCAGTAAGTCAAGGTGTCAAGCACTGGAAAGCTCAGAAGAGCACATGATCAAAGCCTTTCTGCCTACACCCTGGCATGGTTTCTCATTCATTTTTCTTTTGTGAGTGACCTGTTACACCTGAGTGTGTGTAGTTTTGCTCAATTATTGATGCCTTCTGCATGTCTAGCTGACATAGGGATATTTTTGCAGATAGGATATTTTTGCTGACTTACTCTCTATCCCTTCTTGTTACTGACTCTTACTGAAATCAGCATATAAATTTACACTGCAGATTTTGTAAAGCACTTCTGATACTAGGGAAGGCATTTTCAAAATTGTAAAGCTTTGACATGAAACACTGCTGCTTTTGTGACCAGGCCTGCAGGCAAATGAGGGGTAGAACCAAAACAAATGCTAAGGACTGGTAACAACATACATGTCTGAATCTGTCCCTGTGATTTTTTTTTTTTGCAATCCTTTTCTGGCTTGATATTTTCTCTTAATTGTAAACCTGTTCAAAGTAACCTTTCTTTGGAAGAAAAATTGAAATCTGAATGAAACTGAAAAAAGGAGTATTTCCTTATGAGCTTGCAAGCTTTTTATGAGGCAGAGCTAATGATGTCAGTGTGCCTTTCTGTTGAAGCTGGCTATTTTGTTAGTCCTGTCATTCTCAGTAGAGTTGTTCTGAAGAGAGTTTCTTTTTCGAGGTATGCAATATGCATGTAAGTGAGGTTTTTTTATGAGACTTACTAGTGTGTTATGCTGAACCATATTTGTTTAGTTACTGTAATGTAACTATGTTACCAGAATTTCCCAGTTGTCAGAAAGGATGGGCCTTCCTGCTGCCATTTTCTGTTGCATATTTTGATCCAGGTTCTTTACATCAAGGCCTTTTGGTACTATTGGTAGAAATGGTTCTTATATGATGAAACTCCAAAGAGAGAAAAACATTACAACAAAGTCAATTTAGCTTCAATCATGAACTTGTGAAAAGTTATGCAATGTAGAGCTTGGGTGAATAAATAAGAGAAAAAATAAAAGAGACTAAAAAGTGTATCACTGGCAGCAGTTGATGGTCCAAATTAAGCAACACGGAGGAGGATAAAGCACGTGCAGTCTACTGACTTGTGAAGTACTGAACTCTTACTGTTCAAGACTGTTTTTATGACTTCTTCTGCAAATCAAGTAGTTGTTAACTGCCTATATAGGAAAAGAAGACAACTGATATATTTTAAAGTTTAAAGGCTTCTATGGATGGATCATGATACAATACAGCCATGGTGCCAATTACAGATTTATACGCCTAATTGCTTTAAAAATTATTTCTTATGGATGCTTTAGGATCATTGTGCCTTGAGTACACTGACATTAGATTGAATATGGCAATATTCTTTACCAATTTAATCTTCTAAATGCCAGCTGTTAATGTTATTACATGAGTTCACGAACTTATTAGTTAAGTTCTTCAGAAACTTGAAGCAACCACTGATGTTCTGTGTTCTCATGGACTTTCTTAAATCTTGATAAGGAAGTATGAATGGGCAGGATCAGCACCTGCATGGCAGATATGCAAGAAATAGCTTGATGCAACATAAAATTATACTGGTGACAAAACTGAAGAAAGGTCACTGCTAAACATTTGCATACATAATGCATCAGTACTGTTAGGGGTGCAGTTCTTGGTTCTGAAAGAGAGAGATGCATTTGTAGGGTAGAAAATATCCCCATGTAATTAAATAATTACATTATGCAAATGGTAATTAAATAATCAATTTTTGCCAGGATGCTTGAAGACTACTACAATTACAGTTGGATACAATAGTCTTCATTTCCTTCCTTTAACAATTTAAGAACGCTGATGTAAATTAAGTGGTTGTCCTGAACTACCCTGGAAATAATTGTGCTTTCATGGTGGGCAGAACAATTTCTGTGCCATTATTAGCTGTTGTCAAATGATGCTGTAAATATGCATGATGATAATCAAGAAAATGCTTTCCTAAATTCTGTACTGTCTGATCAGGTTTTTTTATCCTATTGTTCTTTGAGTACCAGTTGTATGAGTTGTATGAAAAATGAGAGAGACAAAAGTGTATTGAGGAAAACTAACAAAGTAAGCATGGGTTATAAATAGATAACAAAGGAAGGAAGGGAGGGGAAGGAAAGGGATATGCTGGAGCGCTACGGCAGTACACATAGATCAGTAAAAGGAAATGTGTAACTTCTGATGGGATAGGGTCTGTCTCATTGCTTCTAACACATTGCCTGTCTGCAGCTTCTTCCTACTAATAAGGAATAGACGTTTTGTTGTCTGTTTCCTCCTTTGTTGTATACCCTCTGAAGAAAGCAGATATTTAATTTATTACCATTTAACACAAGCATTTCCTTACTAACTTGGCTATTAGGAAACAAAGACAACATGAGGCACCTCCTACTCTCCTGACCTTGGTCTTCTCTCATTTTCATGTTTGTTCTGCTGCTCTTTCTGCTGCTCTCTTGAACCGTTGTTGTCTCATCCTTGTCATTTTCTGCCCTTTGTGAAATATTTTTTTACTGAGGTGGCCAGCAGTGATTCTGTTGGGGAAGTGGCTATGTCTGACATAGGGCAGAGCCTGACCTTCTCCCAGAGAGGCCACTCCTGCAGTCCCTCTGCAACCCAAACCTTGCTATTTGTTCCCAATACACTTGAAAAGGCTATTGAAACCAGAGTGTGTGTGTTTCACTACAAGGGCAGTGTTAATGCAAGTTAATTCATGCTTCAGTTACTAATAAAAGATACTTTTATTACTAGGAGAGAATTGGTTTCATGTCATGTTACAGTCTGGATTTCAGCAGTGTCTTCAGATTTGGTGTCTCTGAATTATTCTAGATAATGAGCAATAGAAAGAGGAGAATGAATTTCTGTCTTCGAGGCTGCAATCAATGAGATCAGAGGAAGCAATAGATTTCATATTAATATTAGTTGTATAACCAGTAAACATGACCCAGAAAGTATAAGTTAAAGACACTCAGATGCTTATGGAAAACAAGGTGTGAGGTTTTCTGCCTCAGGTAAGCAATGTGTGATCAACCCCATGCTGATGCTATGACCAGCCAGGCTTCTGGAAGGAGACTTCCTCAGCCCAGGTGTCCAGTCAGCTGATACCTGTGTGATTTATCTCCAATACCAATTGATTTAATGGCAAAGTGCCAGTTAATACCAGTCTCCTGTCTGTGTACGGTGCTGCCTGTTGGATGATGTGAAAAGTTAATGTAGAGAAGACCCTATGTTAACATTTGCAGCGACGTGCTGTGGGTGGTAAGTTTTCTTCCCAGAGGAAAAACGGAACTTTCCTTTTTAGTGATAACTGAGCAGATAAATATGCCTAACTTAGTATTGCTTCAGGCAGTACTACTTACTGGTTCACCTTGGAGCTATAGCTTCCCATGATCATTCTGCAATTGTAGAAGCAAGTGGTAAGAAGAACTGAGCGTGAGACTTCAGGCCACGATCTGTTTTCAGAGACTAAGGCATCAAATACACTTTTTTACTAGTTGAAAGGCAGCTGATGGTCTTACAATAATTGTTGATGCTTCACGTGAGAGACTGCCTGAGTAAAATTGCTTCCCCCAAGGACTCTTGGCCAAATACAGGCAAGAAAGACATTGTCACCAGAGATGTGTGCTTAATTCCATTGATTGGAATTTTAATTGAAAATTCTTGCTAATACTTTTTTCCTGTAGAACAACATATTGAAATAACAAGTTTACTTAGTATAAAAGAAACAGCCATGTTTAGCAAGTGTTTTATTAGAGCTTATAAACTAAATTCACAGATACCCATTGCTGGAAAATCTAAATCCAGTAATCTGGATTACTGAGTGTTTCTTCAATCAGAAAAGAGCAAGAGATTCAGAGATCACTTTAGGAAATATTCTTGCCCACAAAATCATTAGATAAAATTCAGTAGATGCCTTTGTGAGTCTGATGCTCTGAATGTTGGTTCTGGGATAGCTCTTCATCCATGAGAAATTATCTTTGGAACTGCCCGTAGTTACAAATGCATATGGATGCATTATTCTTACTGTGAGTCTTATTTTTATTCAGATGTCTTCATTCATTGGTGTGCTGTTTGCTTATGGGTGGATCCTGCAGTCTTCTGCCATAAGTGTAATAATAAATATAAAAGTTAAAACCTTCAGAGAAAGTATGCTTGATTTGCAGAAATCCAGATTAATGTAATATACCACAGATTGGACAAATATTTTCCTTGATCAGCAGGAATGTACATGTTCTTGAAAAGTGCTGAGCAACATTTATTTCTACTGGCCAGTATCAGGAACATACCTGATCTAAATATCTTTCATGATATGAAGGCAGTTTGTGAGATTCTTTGTGTAAATTCAAGTTGGTTTTGTGGAGATCGCGTAGTTGTCAAACAACAGATAGAGATACCTGTGACTTTCCCCATTGCTGTGATTTTTGGACCGGTATTTAAAAACTATTCTGCCTTTCTCAAGTTAGGACCTTCTAAAATGATCTGAATTTATCAAGCTTTCTTACTTTCCATTGTTGCATGTGAACTCCCAAGCTCCACTCTATAACACTTGTCTGTGTGATAGCAGGGTTTGGCATGTCTTTCATCTTTGAAGAGCTGGAGCCAGTTCCAGGACTCAGGCGGGGAGGCACTACTTTGACAAGTAAAGAAACATTAGGTATTTACAGAGGTTAGAATGTAATGCAGGGAAGCAAGCATCATTAGTTTCCTACCAGTAATGTCAGGAGAAAAAGAAAACATCTTGAACAGATCAAAGAACTTAATCTTCTCGATTTATGTTTTCGCATTTTGGATTCTTTTCAGTAAGAGATAAAAGAATGGCATTCTTAGGGTGTCACAATTCTGGTGGCATATACTTCTAGTACATAAACTGTTTTCTTTAGGTGTTTCTATGCAGCTAGCTTAAGCCAGTGGTTCAGGTCTGTAGGTGACTCTGTGTGTCCTGAGGAGGACTTTGGACACAATTGAAATTTCTGCCTATTGGATCCATTTGAAGATTTTCCAGAGATCTGCTATTATTTACCTAAGTCTCTGTGTGACCAAAGCGGTTCTGATTTGTGAGTATAGCTCTTCAGAAATGAGTTTTTATTTAGTTGGCTATTTCTTAATGGCTATGAGACAGTTCATAAATAGTTAGGACTTCCAGAAAATTAAGACTTTTTTTCTTTGTGAGTCACTAGTTTATGGTGACAAATTGGGGTCAAGTAAGGCATTTGATCTTTATTAGTGTACTGTATGTCATAAGCATCTACAGAGAGAGGGATTCTCTGGGTTAGATTGTGTGGTCACTTGAGTAAAGCCTGAAGAGCTGGTTGGAGGGGTTAGATAGTGCTGTTAGAGAGATCCTTACAAGTCACCTTGAACAAACTTCTTGAGCAACTAAATATTGAGAAGGAACGGTGTTATTTCTGTAACTCTTCTTAAAATAAGTCCTTGGTATATAATTTCCCATCATCTTTATTGGTTACAGCAGCCAGAGATGTGACCTTGTGAAACAAAAGCATTTTATAGTCACACAAATTCTAAGTAACAATCCCAGTAACATCATTGGCACATACCTAAGTATGGACTACGAATTCAAATAGGCTGGATTGGTAAACTGGACCATAAGATTATTGTGTGACTGAAACTCATTTACTATTTAACATGGGTGCCAAGTGCAGTGAATTTTTTCCCTCTGTGGAATCTGTAGTGTAAAAGAACGTATTTTACACACAGACTTCAGCAGCCATTTTGCGCATTCTGTACAGATTCTCTCTTCACTTCCTTTGTCTTTGCTTTTCCCCTTCAAAACTTTAATTTTTTTCTGGCAAGATAATTCAGGCTGAAATTAAGTGGTTCATCTTTGTATATAAAACCAAAATATCATTTTTGTTGTCTGATAAGGATTCTTTTGAAATTTAATTCATTTAGATTGTCAGTCCCAGCCTTTACTGTAACTGTGATGAAAGATAATTGTTTTTAACTGTATTTTGAATATTAAATTTTGAGCCTTAGGGGCTAATAGTTGCACTGTCACAAAAGGTGAAGGATATGTTATGTGAAGATTTACAGGCTGCTGTAAGCCAACAGCATGTGCTGTTCTATGTGGTGATCTCCCTAAAGTTATGCTTTTTAAAGTAACGTACCCTAGAGCCCGTTAGAATGAAAGTCTAAAATAGGTTCTTTTTGTCTTTTGTAGAAGCTCCACCAAAACTGGAAGAAAATCCTGCCGAAGCGTTCACTGACTCATCTCTCTTTGCTCACTGGGGCCAGGAGCTCAGTCCTGAAAACAGACGTATCGCACTGAAACAGTTCCAGTATTACGGCTACAACGCTTACCTGAGCGACCGCTTGCCGCTGGACAGGCCCCTGCCCGACCTTAGGCCTCACGGGTAAGCGCTGTCTCCAATGCCTTGTTGTAGGTTCTGAGTTGTAGAGTCTCTTAGCCCTTCGTAACGGGGAGGCCTCGTATTGTATGATCACACAGAAGGTAGTTTACATACAATGTACACAATGAATGTACACAATGAGTGTTCAAATGTTTCCTGAAACACTGGAGTGCCCAAATTAAGTCCTCTTAAAATCCCAGTAAGCGTCCATTAAAAAAGTTCCCCGAGATCCTTTGGAACCTTAACCTCACCTACAATTCACATTAGATAGAAAGTGGTTTACTGCTAAAAGAACAACCTTTTTATGTTACATTTCAGTTTTATCAGAAGACCTGACTAAAATAGGAAAAAAATAAGAACTGCTCTTTTTGAAAGCCCACAACTGTCTGATAAAGATCTGTAAGCAGGTGAAACTGTTCAGCTCTAGTGGAGAAATATGCAATTTAGTCAAGCGGTATGTACTGGCTGAAAGCCCACGGTGCCTCCTTTACTGGGCTGTTCTCTGCTGAGAATCGTGCATGTCAGGCAGGGTAAATACGTCCACTGTCATTCCACAGTGGCTTGGTGAGATGGATGGGACCAAGGGAGAGAACAACCTTCCTTTTTGTGCATTTGAGGCCTGTTCTGGTAGGACTGTTTAGAGACACAGTTAATGCTCAACTTTTTTACAGCCTGGGCGATCCTTTGAACAAACAGCAGCTCTGGGGATGGGTAAATGGGTGGAGGAGAAACTACTTTTTTTTTTCCACTCACTAAAAAAAGTAAACCTTTAAAATAAATATTATGGGTACTTACTGAATTGAATCAGTAATTTACTGAATTGAATCAGTAACCAAATGTGAAAGGCTTCTTAGTTCCTTGCCAATTCCAAAAGCAGTTCACTTACTTTAACCAAATGTTTTTAATAACTAAAGCAGTAAGTGATACATTTAACCCTGTATTAAATTGTATGATACTAATGAAAAGATATGAACACCATTCCAGGCAACAACATAGCAATTTTTAATATATTTATGCTATATATTATTATATATCACAGTTTAGAAATATTTATGTTGTGGATGCTGAAATAATTGCTTTAAGGAAATCAAGATCCATGCAACTATATTTTTATTTTGGTTAAATCAGTTTAGCATTGTCTGTAGGCACAATCCTTTTTTTAATAGTAAACTAATTCAGAGGAAAAATAAATCTATAGCTAAAAAAGCAGCAATGACAGAAATGTGTCTGTTCTTATATCTCTTTTGAAATTACTCTTCTGAATGATTTCAGTCTAAATTATTTATAGCTATGGGTTTTAAAAATTAAAAAGACAGAGAGAATTAATGTTACTGTAGCTGAAAGAAATGAATTAGTGTTGGATTTTAAAAGAAACTCCAGTTTGAAATGAATCATGATCCTAATTTTTGTGAAATTTCTAATCTTTAGTTAACTATCTGCCAGAAACATGTTAGACATTACAATATGTTTATGGATACATGCACCCAAAATAACAGCTTAGTAATGGTAGCTCCAGATGACTCTTACCCTGCTTTTATCATGGTTTAGGAGCAAGTAGGTGATCTGACACTAAAATATAGTAAATTCTGATACTGGGGGAAACGAAGAGTGTTGTTAGGTAGTATCTACACTGTTTGCTGTATATATGGCACCCTCTGGAGTCCAGAGTTACAGGGTATTCTGCAAATCATGTTGCTGAAAGAATTCCCACCCCTGATATGCAAATACTCATTTGTGTGAGAGCACACACATGACTATTGGGGGAAAAAAACCCTACACTACAAGAGTATGTTTTCCACTATAATGAACAATTTTTAGGATTTGTAGCGCCTATTTTTAAAGCCAATTGTATTAGCCACTTCCAGAGTCTCTGTAGTTGTATTTCAATTATCCATGGGCAGATACTAGGCTAAAGCAGCATAGCATGAAAGACAAGGACGGCTTGGTCTGAAGAGAGCACACAGCAAAGGGAATGGAGACCGAGTTAATCAAATTTGCTGGACCTTAGTTAGTTGCAATATTCCTGTTCTGACCAGAAATGCACGAAAGCACAGATATGACAGAGGTACCACAATAGCTCTGGATGGAGTCAGCCAAGGTCTAGCCAAGTTCGTTAGCCTGCATTCAGCAGTGGTTCTGCAAGAGTCAGTGTGATGTTGGAATCCCAGCAAAGGCTTGTGGGCAGGTTGCTAAAGGAAAGGAGTTCATATCACGTCTGGACTCAGTTGTGGTCTATGATCTGTATTCATAATCTATCATATGAAGTACAATAAGTTGGAAAATGAACAGAAATATATGTATAACTGAAGTCTAATGTAATTCATATATGGTTGGCCCCAGTTGAGACTGGGAGAACTAAGTGATCTGCCAGGAGTGTGTAGAGTTAGTAGCCCCTTTTATATCATACTGATATGACTCAGCCTTAACCTTTTTTCTGCCTGCAGTGTTCTGTGAATTCATCAAAACAACTTGGCAGAGGAGCTCAGCATTTCTTTGCAAAGTTCTGCAGTGAGAAACGCCACTCCACATATGTAATAATCCCTTATTATAGCAGAGGATTTTCTAGGGCTGATACATTTAATAGCATGAGAATGAGAAAACCAGAAACACCAGAGGACAGTGATTTGGTTGGAAACCAGAGGACAATTAGAGATTGCTGAGCCAGAACACCTGTGGAGGTGAGGGCAAGTATTTGGCCTTGCCCGGCCCTCCAATGTAGGTGGCCTGCAGATGTGGGTGACCACATTTATTTAGAGACCAGAAGTCCTTGAACTATGGCTTCTCTTGAAAAAAATGACCATCAGTCAGATAGAAACATCCAGCAGATTGCAATTTTGTCAGGCTGTGGCAGTTGTCACACCGTGCAGTTTGCCTTTCTCATATTTTAGGTATCGCAGAGTGGTTTGTAACCCTCTGTGCAGCCATGAGCCTCACGTCCTGTGATAAATTGTCCAGAGCTTGATTACTTTTCACTGTATTTGTGCTAGCACAGTGGAGTCCTCAGCATAGTCCAAAATAATCTGTTATAATACAGATTATAATAAATAAATCCCCTGGATATGACAGCTTCCTGAAGTAATTGTCATGTCCTGAGGTAAGCTCTGTTTTTGCAGTATTTAGTAGCTAGGTACAAGCAGTATTGTGCAGTATTGCTTATGCTGTGTCTCCCATGGCCTCTATTTATTTTTTGCTGCTGAAATTGGGTGCTCTGCTGTTTATCACCCTTATGTGCATCTGTTAGCCCGTAACATATCTACATCGCAGACTAACAAATAGCTACTGGCTCTAATGAGCTTGGAAGCCTTGAGGATGGCAATGTTGCCCTTACTGTGTGCAGGAACAAGATAATACTTGTGTGTTAGTTAAATTCTGTTGTGCTCATTACTTTAAGTAGGGCAGGCAGTGCCCACAAAGCTTGTCATAAGTGAAATGTTGAACAAGCTCACACAGAAAGACATTATTAAATCTCAGGTTGTTTAGGGATCCCAAAGCTGTGTACCAAATCTCCTTTTGAGGGGATGCACTTAGGATTCTACTTTGTTGGCTTGTAAATTTTGTGTTGCCTGATCCAGTGTGCTGAATCACATGTGGAAAAGAAAGATAATATTCTTCTTTGCTTATGTGATGAGAGAGTGGGGGGAAAAAGAGGTGTGCAGCAGGATCCCAGCAGAGGAACTATTCTGCAGAGTTTTTCCCCTGCATAGCCTGATTGATACAAAGGAACTGACCAGTAGGCATAAAGCAACTTTTTGAGTCAGTGTAACTGCAGTCAGCCAAACTTCTTTTGCATTGGTAGAAACTGTACTTGTATGAAGAAGCAAAGGGTAGAGCAGGAGAAGCAGCATTTGAAGCTCAGGTGTCTTTTCTTCTTTGGAGATTGCAAAATAGTATGGTAGAGCATTTGGCTGTTTGGCATCTAGACAAGTGCAGAGGAGATGTCCTGTCTCCTGTGCAGAGAAAGACTTTAGCCATTTTTAAGTTCTTTTTGTTTCAAACAGTTCACCAGTCCCAAATTGTATTACCTCAAGGCTCAATTCAGCAAGGGACAATGGTAGAAGTCTTGAAGAGCAGCAGAATTAGGTTTGTGCTAAAGTGGGTATGAACAGTAGGCAGGATCTCCACTGAATGCAATCTACAAGAGAAAAACTAAGCATTTACAGGTTGAGAAGTGTGATGCATTTTAGGACAAAAGCTGCTTATGTGTGTACATCTGTCCAAAATGTCCATCAGTGTTATGGTGGTCCTGGATGTAGAATGCAATACCTCAGACTTATATAAATCTGTAGGTTTTCCTGTATTAAAATTGATGTAAGAAAAACATGTTATCTCAAATTGTGAGCTTCAGGCTGGGCATTTGCATGTTAGCTCTGCTTTTCCTCAAAAGCCAGCTCCTACAAACTTGCATTCCATAAGCATTTGCTTCCAGGTGAGTCAATGGAACAGTTCTTTTTTGCTGGGCTTATGTTAGTTACAGATATGCCTCAGTGTTCATTTCTTTTGTTTCTGTTCATGAAAGATAGCATAAATTTTGTATGTTGTATCTGATTTTTCAGAGGAATCCTTTTAAAAGAGCACAGAAGCCTGGTAATTTACCTATTGTATTGTTTTGGACAGAAGTCCTAAAATTACCCAATTATTCAGCACTTCTGTTAAATATCTAATGCTGAATTCTGATGTATTTCCTGCTCTCTTTTACTCATCTCTCTACTTTTGATTCTTCTTTTTCTTATCTCACTTTGCCTGCCTTCAAAGAGATTCATAGCAATGGTGTGTACTGCCTGAGTGGCCACCCTCTGTGATTCTGATTTGTGCTTCAGTTTTCCCTGTCTGAATGTATCTCCTCAAAAGGCTGCTCTAGAAATATTTAATACCACTAGCAGTGCTATCAAATCAGCCACAGTCTCCAAACTGATATAATAAGCTCAGTTAATAATGCTGTACGCTTGTTGGTTTTGATCTTCCCTATTGTCTCCTTTAACTGAAAGAAGATGCAATGCAGTCATCAGTGCCTGCACTCTCTACCCCTCTCTCCTTCCCTCTCTTTCTCTCTCATTTTTGCTCTCTCAATCTCTTATTAATGTGTCATAACATGTGGATGTTCTTTTGCTTGGCATTTACACTAAAACATACTCAGAATAATCCATGTCATAATACCATGAAAGGCTAACAATTTTTGGCTGAGTACCTATAAAGAATTCTTCCCATGTTCATCCAAAGATGAGTTTTATTGAGATCATCAACTCCCAGCTTAATGTTCTTAGTGCTTTCTTCAGAGAAAGACTTGGGTTTAAATACCAAGAAAAAAAAATGAACCTATAGCTTTTATTAAAAGGAGAGGGGAATCAATCTGTTGCAGTTAAATCTATGCTGTAAGATGCTTAGGAGACCAAAAACTAATCATGCTTGTGTTACAATCTTGGAACTTACCTGCATATTTATCAAGTTCCCTGCCTGTTATCTAATAATTCCTATTTACAAATTTTTTGTTCGTTTTTGGGAGTTGGCGCCAGGGGAAGAAAATGTTAGCCATGTTCGCTTATAGTTATATGGTAACTCTGTATTCAAATTCCTCACACAATTGTATGCCTGTCTTCGTTCCCTTGTAAAAGATGATGACCAAACCCAAAGATTTCTAGATTTGCAGCAGAAGTAGTTTTCCTTGCTGCAGTTCTGTAATAATAGATTGTAATCCTCAGAGATCAAGAAAAAAAAGCCCTTTTGATATTTTGTTCAATGCCAGCCTTGTTAGCATAATTCAGTTAACACTTAAAATGCTGATAATAGTGAAAAGAAGAATGAAGAAAGATCACAAAATGAAATTGTAAACACAAGCAGTTGATCTGGAATTCTTACAAGACTCAGTTCTTCCGCAAGAGTTTTAGTGCTATTTATTTAATTTATGCCAAAATTGAGTATTTTTACCTCCCATACATCTTGAATTTCCATTTGCCATTTTGGCTGATGACAAAATGTTGCCAGATCTTGAAGAAAGTACAATTCTATTTCTGCTTGTGCTTCTGAGAAATTCTTATTCTGTTGGAACTACAGCTTCCTCCCACGTATGTTCTTAAAACAATACCTTATCCCCAAATGTTTTAGTAATGTGCTTTATTGCATCCTGTGTTTTTATAAAAATGTGGAATAGATGACATAATTTAGTTATTAAAACAAAAAACGTGTTCTGTTGCCATTGTTGGCTGCGATACCCATGTAACTCTTGGTGAAAAAGTTGCAGAAAATAATTCTTTTTCATAATATATGTATATATATATGTAGAAGGTCTCAGAGATAAGTTATTCATACAGGAAATCATTCTTGCTCTGTTGTTCTTACTGAGTAGTTATGCTAAACTAATTTTAATGTGACTGGCTAAATTGTCTTATCACAATGCTTATATTTTAGAGGAATGTAATTTTCTTGTGGACAAATATTTGAAAGAAGACTCATAACATATGCTCTCCTCTATTTACCGGAGTTGTGCTTGAAATAGAACACCAGGATTTTCTCTAAATTTCTGGTAACCATGACAACTGTTACTTTAGTGTTATTAGCCCAATGTAATTTAGTGGAGTAGGTTACTAGAGGTAATTTTTTAGCTACATTGGGATGATACTTGTTATTGTAATTCTAAGTCATATTTAGAATTTATACTTAAAATCACTTAGTCATAATACTGAAATACACTCTATACTTTGTGGATTTGGTTTTTTGGAGAGATCCTCACTTTGCGGAGGGGCAGGTTAAGGGTCTTGTCCAAGACCCCCAGATGAGTCTGAAGCGGAGCTGTCACTGAAACTCGTGCGATGCCAGTTGCCATGCAACCGTTCAATTTTTAGGGCTTAGTGGAGCTAAGATTTTGATCCATACAATTTCCTCCCTTTTTCCGCCTTCAGCTATGTTTTATATACATATACACGCACCCTTTCTCTGTTGCTATTTCTTGTTTGTTCCTAGAATTATGGAATTCTATTCCTCACAACGCTTGGCATAAAGAGGAAGACATATATACTTGTGAACTGCACAAGTCTTCTGCATTCTGTGCATGACCTGAGGTGTGTGGGTTTAATTTTGATTTGTTTAAATTAAAAAAAAAGTAATTTTTTCTGTCATCATCTGATATGAAAAACAATGTAGACAGGAAAATCCATGTTTTAAAAATTCTACACACATTAAAAAATAAGTGAATTCAAGCTGGAAGTAAAGATGGTAAGTGGGTTTGAATGTAAAACAGAAAATATTAAGTCAATTTCAGAATGTAGCCTTGTTGAAAAGAATACATTTGAAAAGACTAAAACAATTAGTTACAATGGGAGCCTAATTCTGTTCTCTTGCATTGTATGTAGTTATCTTTTAATGTATGGTTGTTACAGATGGAGTAATGCACTTCACTTATAGAGAGAAGCAGTGACACTTTTATTCATATAAGCCAGGGATTTAGCAAAGTTTGATAGTAAATGTGATAGTGGTTTAACAAGATTTGATGGCAAGGCACACCACTGTGTAGAGGACTGAGACAGAACTGTGAGGAAGACTGTCCCATTGAGTCATGAGGTTCAGAAAGGACCCCTTGATTTCTAAAATCCTTCTTGGAGAGGAGTCTAGGTGCAGCCAGATCCAGGCCTAGTCCCGGTCTTGGTCAAGTTTACGTCTGAAGGATTATATATGTGCAGTCAATCCTTTATATAACTTAGTTAAGATTACAAACTTTAGCATGCTATTAGTCACTTCCCAAGGATCTGTTGCAGCAGGGAGTCTCTTAATCTCAAGGAGTAACCTTGAGCGGTGTCTTTTCTCAAGGGGAGGTCCTGGCATGCAGCCTGCTGTTGTGCAGGAGAGCTCAAAGGGCTGCTTGGCCTTTTACTAATCTGAGGGTAAGATGATTGACTGATAGTATTATTTGCATATCAATCACAGTACTGGTATTCTGGTTAGGTGGGCGCATTGTTAGCCCTTGGCTGTTGTGTTGTTATCTGTCTCCCCAAAATCACATTGAGCCAGATGCAGTCATCACAACTAGATGTACCCATTATGACCACCATGGGTGATTATCGCTTGGGAAGGGTTATGGGAGATAAAGGTCAGGTTGATGGGGAGTGCACCATCATAATGGTGGACAAAAAAGGGAGTCAAATGACATTCATAGCATTTTGCTCTTGTCTTCTACAAGGTGATAGGAAATGGAAAATCTTCTCCAGCATGATCTCATTTGAAAAGATTTAAGTGAATGCAGGTAGAAAAAACAATATAAAGAGTTTCCTTTAAATGCATGGAAGACATGTGAAACGCAGAACTTTTGTTTGAATGTTTCAGTTTATGCATGAATTTATGGTAGAGCATCAATGTTTTGGGGGGTGGTTTTTTCATCATCATTTTTGGAATATAATTTGTCGCTAATTTCTTCCAAAGTATATCTTACATATATCTCAACTTTAGCTTAAGTGACAGAGGAGAAAAACCCTCGCTTTTAAAGGAGCAACTTTTGAACTATTTCCAAATATTTTCCAAAATCACTGTGCTGTTTTTTATCTGATAGATGACATATCTTACAATTTTTCCTAGAGTTTCATTTTTATCTTCTTTACACAATGGTATGGCTGAGGATAACAAATATACTATGCCTAAGCTAGAAAGCTAAAAGATAGATGGGCTGTAGCTTGGTTTGCTGGATCATTTTATATCTCCATGCATTTAGGCTTCAAGTGAATCACTAAACTAACAGGATTTGTAGGTCTTTGCAGGCTAATACTGAAAATTATTTAAGCCTGTTAACTAGTTTGTAGCCTGTTTGAAGCCTTATTTTCAAAATTTGAGTGAAATTTTAGTTACTACATCAAACAGAAATGTGATAGCTTTATAAAAGTATATAGGAGACTACAGTTTTGTTAGCAATTTCTCATTATGCCCATACAAACTTGTGCATCTAACGCATAGAAGATGACATCCATAAAGTAATAGTATCCAGATTGTATATGGAATTCTTTTTGTCTATGCAGAAGGGCATGCACACACACAGTGTGCCATGAATAAGAAATGTTCTTCAAGGAGCTGGATCTGTAATGGTCTTAGTATCTTTTGGAAAACTGTGAGGGCTAGGATTTAAAAATTGTAATATGATCATAAGTGTGGGGGCCTCCCAGACACTTTGAGCCTGAAATATACATCTTGAAAATCCTGTTTTCCAATGCCACTTAGCCCTTGAGGTACCTAAACTTCACATTTGCCAAAGATTCACCTCAGATTTGGCAGTGCTGTGCCCAAGTCAATTTGTGCCTGCTTCAAAATCTCAGTCATCTAGGCAGTGTTTTTAAGCAGTGCTTTAAAAGATTGTTCACCAGAGAAGATGACCTTTCTTTAATGAACGATTTCAGAAGTTAAAATACTCACTCTATGGTACAGAAGGCAGGTGTGGAGAACTATCATTTCTCTGTAAGAAGATTTGAAACCTTATGTGTTTATATAGAGTTGGGACTGTTTAGCCTAGAGAAGAGGAAGTTCATGTCATCAATGTATATAAATATTTGAAAGTGGGCTGCTAAGAGGATGGAGCCAAGCTCTTGTAATTGATGCCCAGTGACAGGACCAGAGGGAATTGGCACAAACTGAAACACTTTGTTACTGTGAGGGTGACCAAGCACTGGCACAGATTGCCCGGAAAGGTTGTAGAGCTTTCTGGATAAGGTCCTGAGCAACCGTCTCTAGGTGACCGTGCTTGAGGAGAAGACCTCCAGATGTCTATTCCAACCTCAACCATTCTGTGATTCTGTATTGCTTCCCAGTGAAGTGCCTTAACACTTGATTTGCAGGCTCTGTAAAGGTGATTTCATTCCTTCAGCCAAAGCAGCACTTCTTAAATGAAAACAATAAATACATAGCTTGCAAAAGAAAGAAAAAAGGGATCATAAAAGTTACTGTGGAACTCTGGAAGGTTGAACATAGCCATAAAGAGTGAAGTCCAGGGTTTAAAATGCTTGAACATCCATTGGAATGGGTACTGCAATACAGGTGCTTCCTCCAAGGAATTTGCCTTAAACATGATGACTTACTTGGGATCACTCCAACTTAGTGCACATTTAATTGCTCTACAGAAAGTAGAACACCTCTGGAAAGGGGAGCTGAAAATAATCACACCAAACTGGCAAGTAGTGAGCTCTCTGGGGAGATGAGAGAAGATTGAACTCCTGCTCCTTCTGTCATGGTTGAAGGTTTTAACTTCTGAACTGTGGGCTAAAAGAGAAAAACAGTGCTGTCTTGCACTATTTGTCTTCTCCTTACAGTGTTTTATTTATTTATTTATTTATGTTTTATTTTTAATAAAAAGTACTTAGGAATGTAGGAATGTACCTATGTGCTTCTGGGCCCACAGTGCTTTGTAGAGAAAGCTTCTCCTTTCCTGTTTTACATGTCTGCTTCTGAGCAGCTGTGTACCTTACCAGTTACATATCACACTGCTAAAACATGCAATATTTAGATTTTTTAGATTTCCTTTGTGAATCTATTGATAAGTCCTTCTTAGAAAATCTTGATTGCCAGCAAAACTCCCCCAAACCACTAAGAATCATGACCATACCTTTTTGAAGGTGAGGTATAAAAGATGTCCAAGGGTAAGCCTTTTTGAGAATCTGATTTGCAGACATTTGTGAATTTTTATTACAAGTCATCTTTAATGAATTGGCATTGAGTTTAAAGAAAAAAAAAAGGTTGGGGGTGTGGGGGTGCAATTGTAATAACACAATTACACTTCCAGAAGCTGTTGTTACATTTGATCTGCCATCCAGTGGCACTCAAAAGAAAAAAAAAAGGGAAAAGAGAAGTGAGATGCTTTCAGCTCTCCTGAAAGCTTCAAAGAAAACTTTTTAGCTTGATGCTTAATGCTGAAGCTCTCTTACCACTGAAAACAGGGAACTAACACACCAATAGAAATCTAAACTCTTTTTGGAAAGTAAGTTGATTTGTTATGCTGCCAAAAGATCAAGCTACAAGTGGGAATCAGTAAATCCAAATACCATTTTAATTGTTTCTCTCTTGTATTGCTGCCATGGAACAAAAGCTGTGGGTCTCTTGTGAACAAGTTTCTTATTTGTTGGTGAAAAATGAGTGAACCAGCTTATTAAAAAAATATAGCGTACACCTTAAGACTAAAACTGTTGTTACTTTTTCAAGACTATGTTTTCTGTTTTACATGTCTATATAATTCTGTCACGTGGTAACAGAGAGAAAAGTACCTAAAATATTAAATAATGTCTTTAGTTTGATTTCCATCAATTTCAAACTAAAGACTGAATTGAGAAAATTGGTTGACTGTCTGAATTTTGAATATTAAGTGTATCTCAGTGGCTTTGGGTGTCATGTGTCCTGCACACTGACTGTCTTCAGAAGCTTTAAAAACATATATGCAAATTCATTATCTTGATTCAATTTAATTTTTGTGCAACATCCAGCGTGTGAAGAGGATACTTCTCTGTATTTATTGAGCAATAAAGTACAAAATAATAATAGGAAAAAAAAAATTATGCTTTCTCTTTGAACTGAACAATAAATTTATTTAAGGAGTCACAATGAAGCATGATTTAAGAATTCGGAATCCATTCATGCTTTCTGTATGCTAAACATCGACTGTTAGTAATGCTTTCCACATCTTTAAGGAGTTCCTGGATGTAGTGAATCCAGGTATCTGGAGAGATCACCACTTCAGTGTTGTCAGGAGACAGAGAAAAGCATTTGCATCAATCATTTCCATCTACGCAGCCTATCTAGAAATGATGCCTGGCTTAGCCTGTGGCCTAATTTCATCCTAGTAAATAGTTTCAGAACTGAGAAAAAGGTGGAATTAACTGTTGTTCAGAAACAATGCAGTAATATACTAAAAGTTTCAGAGAAAAATAATTACTTAATTAACTTGTGACTTTATTTAAAAATCAAACATTTTGCTGACAGTTTAAAAGGTAGAAATTGGTAAAAGGGTTTTCTATTCTTCATAAAATCACAAAATTTGAATCCTTATTTAAATGAAGAAGTGAAAAAAGCCAATAAAACATGAAGGAATTTCAAAGTCATGGGCAGCAGTTCCTGCTTATGCTGTTTGCATAAGTAAATTGGAATGTGGCTGAAATACTTTTTTTTTTTTTTTTAAATCCATCAGGTTATAGGAGTTTTCCTCATTCTGATTAAACCTATTGACTGAGCTTACAGATAAGGTTTTCAGCCTTTTACTTGTTTTTCTGGCTACACTGTCTGTCTTAGCTTTTCTAGCAGGGTGTTCTTTGGAGCTGGATCTTTTACTGTATTATTATTGAGTTGAGAAAGAAGGCTCTGATCTGAAAGAAGGATCTGACTGAGATAGGTGATGGATTCTGTAGAAAAAAGTAATTAATGTGGCTATTAAGAAGATGCTTTTTAAAGTAAGGGACTAACTCGATTCCTGTCTGCGCTGTCCAGAAAGACATTATGAACAATTGCTGTTGGAGGCTGCACTTAAACAAGAGTTTACATTTGGTTTGCAAAATTTTCAGTGTTTGAGGCCTTGAGTGGAAAAGTGAGATCACTCTAGGCCTTGGTTGCACTGGCAGATTCAGGATATTGTTTTCAGGGATTCCTTTTTTAGATAGTAATCCATCTGGTTCTTGCCTATATGTGCTCTGAACAGGTATGAGGACCTTCTGATCCATGCTTATAAAAGATCTCTTAAGATTTTATAGCTGGGGATAGAGTTTTCTGAAAGAGCTTGTGTGACTTCCAGCAGTTTACAATTTATTTATTTTTAAACCTTTTTCTTCAGGTGCAGAAACCTTACATTTCCTGACAGGCTTCCTGAGGTCAGCATTGTATTCATATTTGTTAATGAAGCTCTCTCGGTGATTCTGCGCTCCATTCATTCAGCCATTGACCGGACTCCTGCTCACCTGCTCAAAGAGATTATTTTAGTTGATGATAACAGTAATAATGGTAAGAGGTTTTGGTTCTTTTTTTATTTTTTTTTTATTTTTTCCCCCTAGAGGTTGGATCATATATGGGAATCCTTGAATACTGGCTCTTGCTCATCCCAGTCGCATTTCAAATGTTGTCAGTGTTATTTTCTCTGTTCTTCCCGCGGTCTTGCTGGGATATCTTCAAATGTGCATAAATGGGGCATGTTAAAAAAGAGTATGTACAAAGACAGGATGCTGTTTCTATGTGCTTAGGGTGTCTGATAAGCAGAATTTTGAGCGTAACAATAGATTAGAGACCCAAGACGCTTTACGTTAATACTTTAGAGTGTTTTCAAGATTATGTACTTTCTGAACTCTTTCTGTTTCAGTTCTATGGTTGCACATGCATACTTGTTTTCTCTTTTGTATAAAACCATCTTTCTGTGTTTCTTAGACATCTCCTTTAGATTTCCACTTTTCCTTCCCTTCCTTCCCTTCTCCTCCCCTTCCCTCTCCTCTTTAGCAGCACTTACCTTGCTGCTTTTCTTCTGTAGCTACTCAGATTTTGCTCTCCATGATCAGAAGGACTGGACAGCCCATGTCTAATGCCTCAGTGCTTGCCCTAGGTGTTTGTCACTGTGGCCACGCTGGGCATTATTTACAAGTCTTATCTTCTGGCAACTTTAGCGATGAAATTTTAATAAGTGCAGGATGCTGAATGTAAAGAAAAATCTTGCTCTGTTGGTGGTTTAATTCTGAACTTGTAAAATACAGGGCAAATCTGAATTTATCCTGTTGAAGGAAAACGCTGAACAAAGGGCTTCTCTTATCCTTGCCATCACTGCAGTTATGTGATCCCTGTAGCTAGAGCCCATGACTCACTGCTGATCATCAATGTGTCGCAGATTTGTAGAGAAAAGAAACTTCTAGCTAAACAAGTAAGTTCGTTCCCTACCCCAGAGTATGCACTTCATCGTCTCATCTTCTGCTGACTTTCAATGCAGGAAAAAGTAAAATCCTGACTCTTTAAAGTACACGCAAACCCCAAGAACTTGATATAGTCTTATGTCAAATCTAATTTCAGTCCCAGTGAAACATACTATGTTTAGAGTTACCAAGGGCTGACCAAGCTTTTCTTGAAACACCTACTCATGGAACAGTGTGGGGAAACTGGTATGCGGGATTTATGAGTTGTTATTCTTAGTTTATGGCACAATTTATGATGTAGCAATGAGATGAAGTAAATGAAAAATTACATGAAAAAGTAAACTATGAGCAAATTAAAAAACAAACAAACAAAACCCACAACAAAATAACCAAACCAAAACCAAGATGCGTGCACACACAAGCATATATATGTGTGATTCAGAAACATCTTGTGAACTGAGGTAGACTTGATTTGGTTCAGCATGTAGTTTGGTCATTTGACATGGTTTTGCTGATGCATTCTTGCTGGCTTTAATTTTTGTCCTCTCCCTCACGCAATACATGGCAGTTTGATAGGAAAAAAATATAAAATTGAAACACAGCTTTGGTGTACTTGGGCTCAGGAATGTGTTTGTAGAAATTCATTCCTGGGTCTTTCAGCCAGTTAATGTGATTCCAGGAGCTCAATGAATCTGAATGGCTGTTGGTGCTGCAGGGCCTGAGGCCTCAGGACATGGAGGAACTAACCGCAAGGCAGCCATAGAAGAAGAAAAATAAACTAGCTGAAAAAAAGAGGTTTCTAGAGTTTGAGCTGGTTTTTCTGTAATTCACTGGTACTTATTCCTGTGGGTACATTGCAGAGCAATGCCAGAAATGTCAGTGTTTCTGAGAGCCTGTCATCACTGTGACGAGCTCACTAACAAATACACTGTGCTCTCTGGGCTTGTCAAGATTATTTTGTTTCATTATTTCTTACCTGAAATAAATAAAAAATCACAGGAACCACATAATCTTTCAAGAAGACCTGTTCGGCCACATTTTGTGTTAGTATCAGTATCGGTACTGTACAGTATCATATTTTTATAGTTGGCTGTGCCTTTTGTTCAGGCTTGCCTTTCTTACCTTCCAGTGCATTAAATCCTTAGGAGCCTGGCCCCTAACAGGAAGACAGAAATTGAGAGGAAGGTAACCTTTGGTTTGTCTGTCCTCGCTTGGTGTTTCATGTCATTCTATACAAATCCCAGTGTGCAGAGTGATACTTAGTCTCCTAGAAAATTCCAACTCTCTCCAGGATTTTCTGCTACTTCTCTAACCGTTTATCTGGCATCTCTTTCCTGCAGTAGTAAATTAGATTCCTACAGTCCTCTTTATCCCATAATGTATGCTGAAGACCTGGTAGTAGGCATTCATTTGGAGAGGATGGATGTTTGGTAGGAAAGGCAGCGATTGTAGAGATGATTTATGGGCTTTTCTATTATTAGTTTAAATCCTGAAATATTTATTTTACAATTTACTTTTGCTTTTACAATATTCTATATTAAATTTTTTTTCTCCCTTCTAGCATTGCTGAAACTAATCCTTTATGTTTAGTGTCATTCTGTGTTTTTGTTAGCAGCTCTTTAGCTTGCAAGTGTTGCTGCTTGTAAGATAAGTGGGCTACTCTGGGTTTCCCTGTAATGTTACCCGAGGGGGCAAAAGCTTGCTTTGTGCTCACATCTGGCTCCAGACTCTGCTTCTCACAGATACCTGTCAGACTCCTAATTAGAAGTGGTATGTTTACTCTCAGGCTTTCGATGGGGATATAAACTTTTATAACTTGATGTGAGGTTTTTTTCCTATGATGCTACAGCTGTGGATTTCACGGGCAAGAAACATTGCACTATGGGAAGTGACTAGAAAGAAAAAGGGAGAACAGAGATCAGACAGAGTGCAAATGAACGTGTTTTTTTTTTTTATTTTGAGTCTGGTGTGCTATTTGATTGGATTCCTATAGCATAGTGGTTTAAAATAAAAGCAGATATGAAGATTGACACTAGAGTAGGGCACTAAAATTTCCTACTTTTGAGGGCAAGCAATAGACTGGTAAACCAGTATAAATTCTTGCTGTGGGCCAAATTCTTAATCTCATAATGAAAACCTGAATTAATCCCTAATTTCAGTAGATCTCTGTTTCAGAAAAGAGCAGTGGAAGAATTAGTTGCTTTTTAAAATTCCAGAAGGCTGATTTCAGAAACCATACGTTCTAGTGTATGGCAAAAGTCTGTACATTTGTCTTGAACAATATAAGCTATAGTATTTTATTTCATATACTTCAAGTTATGTCAAGCAAAATATTTATGACTTTCTGTAAACCTCGGTGCAGTTTTTCAAGTACCCAATTATGTTTCAGGAGAATCCAGTTAATCTCTTTGTGAAGTTTCCCTTTTAAAAATAAATATTTCAAGTTAGGAAACTGTTAAATGCCAATGTGTGCCATTTAAAAGCAGAAAATAGATTTAACAGGTCACAAAATTTTGATCCTTTGTTTTAAAAAAAACTGTTTGCATGGCTTAATGTGTATGTTTTACCGTACCATCTTTTCTGGGGGAATTCTGGTAAGTATAATACTGAAATGCCTCATATATGCTGTTAGGTACATTAGAATTAAATTTTAATTAAATTTTTAAAAAAAGTGCATTTCAGTGACTGCCTGTGTGCTCTATAATAAGAATAAAAGATTTGTTTAAAAAACCAAATCAAATATCAATGTTGTTCGTTTGGACCTTATTTGGTTCTCAGTGACATTGGTGTGAAATAGAGCAACTCCACTGATTTCAGCTGTTTTATGGTAGGGCTATCTGTCAGATCAAAATCTTTTCTATTCTCCTCAGGAACACTGTTTGCTTTTTGGAGATAATATAATCATTAGTTTATAACTTGGCAATAAAATAATTTATTCATTTTTGCCTTCAGAATTAGCAGAGTTTTCCAGCTGACTCAATGCAATTGAGGAGAGAGATTTGCAGAGAAGAGGCTTTAAAAAACTTTAAGTGACCATGCCCACATCTGCTGATAGTTAATTAGACCTCAGAAATATTTTTAGAAAAAGCATTCACTGAGCTGGAGACTACTGGAATAGTGTTTTATTCACTCCCTGGCTTGTTGCATCCTGCCTTCTGGGGATGGTGGTGACTGAAGTCTTGGCTTCTGAGTCTTTTTGCTGGCATTGAGCCCCACTGCATTATGAAGCACCTCTTGAAGATATTTTAAGATGATTTGAAATCTCTCTAAAAACCTCATTGTGAGCCGTGATGTGTTCAACTTAATGGGGAGGCAATATGTATTAATGTTTCCAGAGTATGCCTTACAAAATTTTAGATTACATTAATATTATATTTAAATTTATATTTTATTATTATCCTCTGTAACATTTTTTCAAATTTAAGTTAATAAGAAATGTTGCAAAAAGGCTCAAATTTCATGAGGTTTCCTCTTTTTTATTTGAATCATTACCTATGAATGAAAATTCTAACATGTTCAGTTTAATGATTTTCATTTTGTCCTGAGATTTCCATGAATACAGCCATTGAATTGCAGTAATAATGCTGGATATCACAGGTTGCTAATTTTATGACTTGCAGTGTGGAAGAGAATTAGCACAGAGTGGGAGAAAGTGGGTCAGATGCATCTGTATTACCTTTGAGAGATTTGCAACATTGTCCTCAAAACACTGAATAAAAAGAAGCTTTTCAAAAAGCATCCAGACCTTGTCATTAGAAAGGTATATTGCTGCTTTGGTGATTTTTAAGAGATACATGGAGAAAAGAAGATTGTCTTATTATTATTATTTTCCCTTTACAAAAGCAGTGATGAATAAACCTCAAAATTACTGTCCAAATGCATGCTAGATTTCATATTACAGCATAACTTGAAGATGACTGACTTGTAGACTTAACAATTATGAATTTTAAAAACCTATTAGTAACAATCTCCGAGGAAAAACTTTAGGACTTTTTATCATTCTGTTTGGCTTCTTGTTCTTCTCTTAACTCAATGCCAGCAAAATTAAAATGCAAATAAAACTATTTAAAAACAAGGAAAAATACAAACTATATTCAAAACTGCATTCACTTTTGGGCCATGGTTTATGCATTGTGAAGGCTTTGCTTTATCTGCCTATGTTCATTCCCCCCGTTAGTTAAAGGTCTTGATGCTGAAGTCCTTATTATCGCACAGTCTTTACAGAAGCAAACTTTCAGCAGTGTTGGCAGGGATTTACGTTAAAGATGGCTGTGTAATGCCAGCTAGGAATCAGATGCTTAAAAGCTTATATTTTTTGTATAGACAAGAAGATCTGTCTGTGTTGTGGATTTGAGAACAATATTGGCTGTTGTTACAAATTGTGCATTTTACTTGCATGGTAACGTTTAGCACTGAAACTTGGATAAATGAAGACAATTCTTTGAGCATATGTTTACTGCCTCATGTTCTGTGCTGATGCTAGGACTGCAATGAGATGTGTCTTGGCTTGTGTGCCAGGTACTCTGGATGCACCTGAAAATATGTAGGAAGAAAATAACCAGAAGCAAAACATAGTCCACTGGCCATCTGTTTCAGCAGTCAGCAGAAGTTAGCAGAATGAGAAATGTTGTTCTTGCTCTGAGGTGTGAGAAAGTGGAGTATGTGGACACTTTACTTCATCTCCCATTGATGACTGGCCATGCAGCTCAAAACTCTTGTGGAAAAAATTAAGAACTGCTAATGTAAGTGGACTAAAATGGCTACAGACTGTTCTCTCCTCATACTTGTCAGTCCTTGTGACATTGTATTTGGTTCATGCTTTAAAGGGAAGAGGTTGTGGAGATATCAAAAGGAAGTGAGAAACAGAGAGAAAAGAGATGGACATCGTTGATGAAGAAGGCTGCCTGTCCCAACTGTTCTTGCCCCTCTTTTGCTTTGCTTTATCACTCTTCACACCTTTTTCACCTCCTGTGTTCGTTCCTTCTTTTTTCACGCGGGGGTTGTCTATATCTGTGGTCTTTATTCCCTCAGTCCACTTTCCTTTTCTTCATTCCACCCTGGCAGTGTGCTCTTTTCAAATGTTCACTTTCTCACACCTCATCCTTCTTCATATGAACTTGTGTCCTTCAGTCAGGGTCTCCATTATTTATGTTTTCAAATTCCAGTGTACCCCTCTTATCTTCTCCCTGTCTGCTCCACCCAGTATTTGCTACTCTTTCACAAACCACACTCCTTCATTTTTCCCATCTCATCATTCACCTCCCCCTTGCCTTTAGACATATTAATTGAACTCCCACCTGATCCATCCCTCCCTCCCTCCTTTCCTACCTCCCTACCTCCTTTTTCTCCCCTCAGTGTATTCTGCTTCTTCCATTGTGGTACATTTTTATCATTCTTCTATTTTTCTCTTTTTTGTCTCTGACACCTCCTTTTCAGACATATTTTTCCATTTCCTTGTGCTTTCATTTAAAAATAATTACATTATTTTCTTTTAGATCAGTGTTTCTAACTCCCATTTCTGAACTCTATACTGTGTCAGACTCAAAATGTTGGCTTTTGTTCAGTCACACATGGGGGCAGGGATAGCACCCCTTGCTGGAGGCAAGACTCTGATTTTTGTAGCATACAATTATAGTTGTATGAAAGTTGTTTGATAACCAACATGCAGTTTGCTTTGTTTTATGATGGGAAGTGTCATGTTCCCCTTCTTTAGAACCAATTTGGAAGGTCCTTAGTCTTCATTTTTTCCAATTTCTTCATTTTCTCCAGCGTAATGGGAGTGAGGTGGTGCTGCAGGACCACTGCCCCTAAGTGTGGCTCTTCTGGTGCATCCCACAGAACTCCCACATCTGTTAGACCATTTTCGTCTGTGGAAGAGTGTGCTCAGCAGGTGTTGGCAGTGACAAAGTGGCCTTTCAAAAGAACAGCTATTTTAATCATCTGCACTATAGTATATTCAGTCTGTTTGTATGGTTGGAAAAGCAAAATTTCAATGTGTGTGCAACATGTGTGCAAGCTGATAGCGTAACTTCTGTCCACATCAGGGGTCATCAGTGGGCAGCAGAGCTTTTACTGCAGTCTCTTGACCAGATGTTCATGTAATACTATGAATAGAATCTTCCCTAGCCAGCAGTTGTTGAAAGTTAATATATGGCCATCTTACCTTTTGTTCCATCCTCAAGGTAATTTAGTTCGTTCAGTCCTAATACACTTGCAGTGTTGCAGTCTAACAAATGCCTTTTTCTATGTCAGAATCAGTATAGCAAGTCGAACAGGACAGAGCACATGCTTCTATAACCAGCATTTTCCATGCTGGCAGTTTAATGTAGGCAGCATAATAGAGAGAAAGTTCCTTTATGCAATTCCAAACCTTATCACCAGATGATGTCTTTTTTTAAATTTTTCTAATAAGACAAACCCATTGCCATTAAACTAAGCTTTAAGATTGGAATAACAATGTATGTGATTTCAGTGTGGGAGGAACTAATTTAAGTGTCATCTCAGTGGTATCTACATGCCATATTTAATCCTAATGGGGGGTAGTAAAGTGGAATATCTGAACTACAGTATAGGAAATGCTGAAAAACTGGAGTTAGAAGACAAAATCCAGGCGTGATTTCAGTTGCAGTTTTACAGTTTTCTTATATCTTCTCTTTTTTTCATATAGCAAATGAAATTGAAAGCTATACTGGCAGTTTTTCATTGTGGTTTTGTTTTAGCTTGAATCCCAGTGTAACAATTTATTTTTCACATATGCTGTGTACCCTATATATGTCAAGTAGTGCAATGCACAGTGAGTAGTATTTTCTTCTTCTTGATCCCCACATCTCTTCTGCCATGCCCTAATGACATAATTCTTAGTTTAAGCACTGTCAAACGTGCTTCTAGGTTACTGATCATATCAAAGCACAATGCAGACAATACAGCTGAATTTTGTAGGTGATGATAAATAGCTGCATGTTGGCACTTCGGAATCTTTTAGAAGAGTTTTTTGGGCCAACTTTTAGGAAATATCATCACCTGTGTCAGGTGTGATTCAGAAGCCATATGTGGTCCACAGTGTTAAAGACTGCAGTCAAATTCAGTAAAAACAGGTTAGTTTTAAGCTCTTCAGTAGCAATGATGCACCCCACGTGCGTTAGACGTGCTATGGGCTGGTGGCATCCTTACTATGAGAGTGCCAGTGTATAAATGCTTGCCACTTCTCAGTACCATCACTGTGATTTTAGCCTTAAAATTAATTACTGGAAATCTCTGAGAAATTGTTTGATCAAAAAACCTTTTATTTCACCGTTTTCCTCTCTCACACACTTTTGAGCTTATTTTGCCCTCAAGAATGCTTCCATTGATAATGTTCTCAAACACATCTCACTAAATCAAAGTAGCAGCTGTATGTGTAGACCAGTGCAGTGAGAAACAGTCATGTAGACCTTGTGAGAGAAGTGCCGGTATCTGTTGATGTCAGTAAGGTAACTCTGGTTTGATCTTTTGACATCTTTTCCTGTAAAGTATCCAGAGATCTCCTTTGTATTTGAGATATTCTGGTGCTTATAATTGTGAGAGTTTGGCAGGGAGTGGGGAAAATGTATCGTTAGGCGAATGAATAAAAGATGGTGTCCTATATGAAACAAGAAAAACAAATTCCCTTTTAAATCAACTTTATTAAAATTTACCTTTTCTTCCTAACCCAAGCATACTTTTCTTAAAAAAAAAAAAATAAAAAATTAACTTTCATAAAATTAATGCTGATTTCTTAACTTAAACTGGTGGTAAAACTTGCTGCCAAAGCTCATAATTTCAAACACTTCACTTTCTTGTGATAGAACCTGAAAATTCTTAATATGATGAAGCATCCAAATCATAAGAGATTTGCCTAAGGAAGTATTTAAGGGTATTTGAGTGTGTCACCAAATGATAAAGATCAGTTAGCAAAAATTTTTTAATAAATTCCAAATTATTCTATGTTCACCCAATAGGCATACACAGAAGCACATATATAGGCATTTCTAGATGTTTTAAAGACATTGTGGAACCTACTATAAGTCTAAAGTTCAAGTACAGAACCTTTTGTCAAAGGATATTTCCATTCTTGTTGTGAACAAAAAAAATCAATTAATGTTGACTTTTAGCATATTTTTTCTGTTGATATGGTTGGCATTTCATTTTTGAAAGTGTTCTCCAAGTATATTCGATGATCAAATTTTAAATTACTTGACTTCACTCATTCACTGTTAGTTATTTGTGAGATTGTTGCTCAAATGGTGTTCTTTCCTTTTGCACTGGAAAAGTAACACGTTTTAACTAGTGCTGCTTTGAGTAGCAGACTGGGAAGCTTTGGGGAAGCTCTATTTAAAACTTTTTGGAAACTGTGATGAAACTAGACATAAAAGCTAAAATTTCCATTTACAATGATTAAATTAACATGCGTTAAATGAAGACTTAAAGGTTAGGCTGTGAGAAAGTGAAAATTTCTGCTTATTTTTCCTCACCCAGTTTATTTGGCAAAGATGTTTTGTTTTTCTTGGGCTCCATAACCAGAGTCCTTGTTGACACAGCTTACTGGAAGTCTGTTTTGAGAGTCTGTGTAGAGAGAAGTAGAGATGTGAGTCCACATGGAAGGAGATACAGGTTATATACTGAAAACTCATCCTTCGTGTTCTTTATGATCTTCACAAATGTCTAGCAGTCTGTTGCTTTTTTGAGTAAATTCTGCAACCTACTTCATACAGGGCAGGGCAGATCTTGCTCTTTTGGCAGTCTGACAAAGACTTCTGCCTGACAGACCTGTGTGAAGCTGTATTCCCAGTAGCCTCCTGCCACACCTCTATTGCATTTTGCAGTGGTATTTATGAATAAACAGATTATTATTTTTAAAAAAATATTATTTTCTCTTCAAGTGTAATCTGAGAGGAATGGTACATGCTCCAAAACTTCCTCACAGATCTTTTTGATGCCAACGCAAAGGACAATTTGCCTTTCATTAAAATTAACGGGGTTTGTCTGCACTTTCCAATAAATGATTTAGAATCATGATGAATGCTAAATAATATGGCAGCATGAATCGTTGTTTTCATTTGGCAGCAGAGAATATCTTGATGGAATTGCTAAGTGCTCTCAGCTCTCTCAAGATAGCTTACTGTCGGCTGCTGCATTGTTCCTTTGCTCCTGACATACTCCTTTGGCCCAGTGCCTGTCTAATCATTATTTAATGTTTCAAAAGCTGCCATCTTCTATTTGAGGCAGCCTTTTCAAGCAGTAAAAATACCAGCAGATTTGCATACAGTAGAAATTGGAAAAATAAAGTAAAAAAGATTTAAAAAAAAAAACCAAACAAGAAAATTAAATGCAGACAGCATTAATGCTTTATGAAGCTGAAAAAAATACTATATAGCTAATCAAATTATGGTGAAGTTTTAGGAAGCTTAAAGATATTTCTATGTCTAAATATATGGTCTATCAGTTTTACATGCTATGGAATGATTATTCCTCCTGGCCTATTGCCTCCAGTCTCAATCTTTGCTCATGTGCACAAACTCGAAAGAGAACAACAAGGTCTACTAAAACGGAAAACAAACCAACAACTTATTTTCCAGCAAATAAACAACTTGACAACTCCTGTGCCAGCAAATAAACAATGATTTCAATTTTTTATTATCATGCACAAGTGCAATGGCACTCAAATGTGTACTGAAAAATGTACTTACATCTCCATGTCAAATAAGTATGTTTCCCTGCCTTGTAATATCATTACTGCTGTGTGAGCAACAAGTTCAAAATGTTTCCCTGTAGTCTACTTCTTATATTAAATGTTTAAGATTACTTTTTATTGATATTTGTGCCCTTGAAACTTCTATGCACCTTTGACAATCAGTTTTGAACATGCAAATGAAACTCTGCAGCACTGGCTCTGTTTTTTATTAGTGCTATTTGTTCTGCACAGTATTGTATAAAAGGCTTCTGGAATGCATTGTATCCAAGATGGATTTTTTCTGAGACCATCAAGTTCTCATCTCCAAGAACACTGTCCCCAAGATGTAGAAAGCTGGAGAACTGCAAGACGCTGAAGGTTCCCATTCAGTTAGGAATAAATCTTATGGCAGCTCAACTTAGAGCATTAGTCCAGTGTTAGAAAAGAGATTTGAGGAAAGCTTTTTTGCCAGAAATTGAGTGGAGAGGTTTGGAATTCTTAGTTGTTGTTGACTAGCATCTCTGGCAAGCTGGAGAGATTGAGAGACAAGGAAGAAGGCAGTAGGCAGAAGCTATGCAACATGCATTCATATCAGAGGGGAATGATTTAGCTAGAGTATAACCAAGAAAAAAGGTAGGCTGTGTAAAAGAAAGGGAGATTTTATGACTGAAAAACAAAGCCTTATCTAGAATTTCCTTCTCCTGGGGAGCCCAAAGACTGAATAAGGGCAAGAATAACACTGTCAAGGTTATTTTGCCCTTTTTTTTATTTTTTGATCTAGGTCTGCACATTGCTAGAGCTATCTGAAGTAAGCAGTGTCTGGCTTTTGAAATTTTTATCTAGTCTGTCTCTTTGCTTTAGCAATTATGTCTTCCAGAAGAAAAGAATAGCACAAAATAATGAAATTACAGGAAACCTCAATGGCTTGATAAAAAGCGCATCATCACATGTGGACATAGGTGGCATTCCAGGATAATGATTACATAGATAATAGGAATAGAAACATGTCATATGAAATAAGAGAATTTGTACTTTAGTTTTATCCTACAAGCCTGAAAAGATCAATTGTTGTACAGTGATATAACAGTACTTTACAGGTTGCCTGATATTCAGTTCACCCTGGAATGTGGCAGTGTTTTATATAACTCTGACTAAACTTTCACCGATCCACTCTTCATTTGATTTCACATATATAATCTGAGTAACTGTTATTATATGCTCCAGTAGGAGTTCTGGAAAGAGTTTGCTGGCAGGAGATACTGGTAGTTCATATCCTTGAAAATACATTGAGCCTGTGAAGTTCTCTGTGTTTCCCTCTTAGATGGTCCTGCAACAGCCTGGAATACTCTACAGAGCTTCAGGCGTCATGCATGCATGAGCAGAAGACAGATCAGTAAATCCAGTTTTAGGCAGTCAAAATTACTATTTTACTACATGCTGTAGAATTGAATTTTCTGTTGGTTTTGCAGATGTACATTAATAGTCCCTGAGGTGAGAATGGTACAATAATTGTAGTGTTCAAGCTTCCATCACAAACAGCTCTTTTTAAGTTGTGGTGTTCTGCCTTTCTCAAAATGCTGAGATTACACTAGGCATGCATGCCATCAAATCTAAAGAACAATATTAGATACCTGAAAGCTCTCTGTTGAAGATTATTCTGAAAAATGGAAGAGGAAAAAAGAGGATATTCCCTTACTTTAAAAGTCCTGGGGTTTGTTTTTCCTTTTTTTTTTTTTTTTTTAAATAGGAAGAGCCTTTTTTAACCTTTTGCTTATGTTAGCACTACACCTTTACCAAACTTCTAAAGCGTTTGGGTTTTGTTTTTAATTTAAGGGCTGATCTTGACAGGTGTTAACTGCCTCCTAGGAATTCCTTTTTCTTTAATAGGTAGTGTTCTACAACATGATGTAGGTTCTTTCTTGTGATATAGAAAAATATTATCCATAAACTCGTAGTTCAGAGTGTTACCACAAAATTAAGGAAATCCAATCCTTCAGTGATGTTATGTCAGTATAGAAGCTCACATATCCTACCTCCTTGAATTAGAAATGGTTGATGATTAAAATAAAGAATTGTCTTCCCAAATGGATGTCATAGAAATCTCTGTGATCCTGTTAGTTCTTATGAGAAGTTTCAGCTTCTTGGAACTCCTGTCTGAGGTTCTGGCCTACAGAGAATACCAGGAAAATGAACGCAAAAGTAACCCACAGTCACTTTCAGAGATACGTAGTTCTGACTGCATGCTCAGCATAAGTTAGCCAGGTCCAATATTTGTTCTTTCTAGCACCTTTTTAATAAGGCACAAAAATTAAGAAGTCAGGGGTCTTTTAAAGTAGCTAAAAAGAAGAACCTCAGGGGAGCTGAGTTAATAAAACAGGCTGTTAAACTATCCTTCGTTTTATGGCCCTAAGCTAGGAACACTGAGAAATACGACTTAGTTACAGTAAAACAGAAAAAAAGGGTCTGATCAGCTTTCCTTATATTGGAAAGTGACCTAGAAAAATAATGCCTGTTGTATCAGGATATATCAAACTGAGTTTAATCAACTGTGGATTATTGAACAATACCTCAATCAACTTTTAGGTCAGGAAGAAAGTACAGGAATTACTTAGTAGAACTGTAAAAGAAGATGTATGTTCAATAGTTTATTTGATTTCCTGGGATTGGGTTATCAAAGTTACTAAAGTACATGAAAAACAGCAGTGTGTGATTTATATCTCTCACACAGGATCTTAGGTACAGAGACTTAGTCCTGATATATGACAAAATTTATTCCACAAATTGCATTAATTTTTATCGTGCTGCATAGTGTTGTGTACACCTTTTGGTTTAGAGTACATATAGGGTATTTTCTTGAAAAATGCTGAGCTCTCCGGGTGGACTGTCCTCTGCTACACTGCTTCTCTGGCTGACTTTCCTCTTTTTATTAAAGCAGTAATGGGGGTGATTCATTTAATCCAGAACAGTGATCACTTAACTTACACCAGATATAGCCTGAGTTAGCAAATCTGTATGCGGAGATGGATTTTATTTGAAATAAGTTTCAGTCCACACTCAGAAACTTTTAATTGCAGCAGGTTACTTTGGTTATCAGAGCCAAGTTTTCTGCTGGCTTAATTTCCCCTACCTACCAATCTCCAGTTGACTTTAGTGGATTTCTGATTCTGGCAATTATTAAAGGCTCCCTTCAGTGAGAAAACTGCATTTCTGTCTGTGCCATATGTACCATTACAGTAGAAATGCCTGTGATTTATATAAGTGGCTGTGATAGGGGAAAGGTGTCTTCTATGTGCTTGTATTATATTTTTAAAGTTTGATACCTCTTTCAGTATCTTGTAGTTATCAGTTATCTGTTCAGTGGCTTACTGCTAAAAAAGGCCGATAAAAACATCAGTAAGTATAAAATAAAGATGTTCCTGTGTTTTAAGGGATTCTTTTAGAAATGGAAGGGGCATTCTTTGTGAGTTTTGGATTATTTGCTTAAAGATATTGTTGAAATTGAGGGGCAAACTGCCTGCATTATCCTATTAGCAGAACTCTTAACATAAGTTTCAGCTCAAGGGCTCAGTAGCATCCCAAAAGGGGCTTGACTAGTGACAGCTGAGCAATACACAATTTATATAGAATAAGCAGACAGTTCTGAAGGGAGTATTGAACAGATTCTTGGCCTGGCACTTCATTTCTAGAACTTCTGTTACAGGTATTGTACCTGAAGGTACCTGCATAGCTGCCTAGTAGTTTTGTGTTTCTTTGGTAGTATGAGGCACCACCTATGCTCTGTTTGGTATTCTTTTGGAAAAATTTAGATTTCTCTGTAAATATTCTGCAACACGTAAATACAATGCTGATTCCAACTGTTCAACTCCTCCAGGAGACAAAAATTTATATGTTTCTGTGGGTGAACTGCCTGTTGTGAAGTAAGCGCGCAGGAGTATGCAGGACACATCTCCAGAGCAGGAGGACTAGGAGTACCAGGGGATGGATCTACATTGCACGCACTGCTTGGAATAGGTGAGCCATCCCAGGGCAGGGAAGAGTGAGGACAGATAGCTGCTGTGGCCATGCAGGATACTTTCCTTTCTCCTTAGGAAATAAATGCCCCTCCAACATGTGCAAAATCACACTTCCTCTGAAGAAGGCTTGAGGAATTATACTGCTTGCTCATGTCTGTCCCTCCCAGGAGTCAGGTTCCAGGCTCCTCAATGTGTTTATTTGGCATTTCTGTCAGTAAACTCATTTGCTATTGTGCTGTTCCTGGCACAGATGCAAAAGTGGGAACAAGTCTGCTCAAGACAATCTCACTTAAAATTTAGTCCCCCTTTGAAAAGTATCTAATCCTTTTAACTGTCCTGTTTTCTTCATTAGGGACTGAACACTGTGTCACCCTAATCATTAAGCCCAACTAATTGCTTATAGCCAAATGTATGTATTTATAATTGGTTGTAAGCTTGATTTAGTTGTGTGATTTATATTATTTTGTGATACAGCACATGGAAACAGTGAGTTATTCCTTAGTTAAGGTGTTGTCTAGCAGATAGACTAATATGGATTCCATCCTGCTTAATGCCTTTACATTCAATGAAAATCTTTACATCATTTGATGCTGTAAGTCATGAATAGGAGCATCAGTGTCTTGGCTTCCATAAACACAGTGCTAGTTTACCACGGATTTGGTATACACATAAAAATAATCTGAGGGACTGTAAGTACTGTGACAACTGCCTGCAATATTTATTGGACAAGCAAGAGATTCCTATCACCCTATTCCTTTTAACATAATGGAGAATAATTGAAATAACTGAATTAATTTTTATCTGAAAGGGAAATCAATTCATATCACAAAACATCTGCAGAGTTTTTGTCTGAGATGGTCAGTTTAATTCTTAGTCAGCTCATTTTAGTGGATTTTTATTTTTTATTGACTGTAACATACCTTTCCCTGAATCACTTATGTCCATGGTGTGATGTGATGCATTTGATTTTTTTTGTGGTTTAATTTTTAATTCTTAAAAGAATTCTTTTTCTCCTGTTATTGAAATTGATACCTTTATATCTTAACACCTTCCCTGTATTTCTTCTGCAGTTTAGTATTTAAAGTGATTTTCTCAAACTAGTTCTTTGCTGTTTTTGGTTGTGTTCAAGTGACTTGGCAGTGATCAAATTTGGACAGTTTTTCCATGTTCTGTATAAAAGCTGTTTTTTAAATGTTACTGATGACTGTGTAGTGTTTAGAGCCAGCTATCTGTCTTGCCAAATTGTTAGAGCTATCATCCCCCTACAGGCTGCTGGTGTGACTATTCAGTATTGCTCGTGGGAGGATACTGCATTTTCCAGTGAACTTCTGTTCAAAAAAAGATCCTCCAGCTTGGTGATGGGAGATACTGTTGTCTGTCATTACATTTTCCCCACCAAAAGGTGATCTTGAAGTATCAACCCTAAAAGCTACAATGAATTTTTCTTTGGAAATATGTTAATATTTATGAATGTTCAAAAGTGTTTGTTACTCAAGAGTTCCTCTTGGTCTTCAGATTTATGAGGGGAAAATATTCTTGTCAGTAAAGAGTTGTGGAAAGAGTTTTGGATCTTTTAGTGCAGTTCTTTTGTATTATGGCTCATGGCTTTTGAAGTGGTTAGTGTGAAGCAAGTTATTTTTATGGTTTCAAGTATCTAGATTTAATCACCATAAGTTTGGGGCATTGTGATTTTTAACTGTGCCAGACAACAAACTAATCTGTACTGTTAGTATATTTAATTTCATTCATCTGTAAAGAGCATAGGACAATACTTGTTGAGTAAACCTAAGAGATGAGACAAGCTGGAAAGAGTCCAGCGTAGGGCAACAAAGATGATTCAAGGACTGGAGCATCTCCCTTATGAGGAGAGGCTGAGAGA
>JAOTQQ010000041.1:55797237-55854673 GCA_026546715.1 Gallinago undulata | reverse complement strand
ATTCATCTGTAAAGAGCATAGGACAATACTTGTTGAGTAAACCTAAGAGATGAGACAAGCTTCTGTTAGGATTAATCAAAACATAGTTCCCTCTGGGTTGGGGTAGGATGAAGGACTAGAGAATCTCTCAAAATCCATGCAGTGCTGCAGTCTTTGATTCTCTACTCATCAAACTGTTTTTGGTCTTTGAACAGAAAAGCTCTAAGGTGTAGTTTATAAATGCTGTCATAGTCAGCATGTGGATTTTCAGGGCAGGGATTTCATATTCTAACAAGTCTGTTACAGTTTCTGACCATCATAAAAAATATCTCAGGAACTGTTTTTCCCGTTGAAGGGAAGGTGGAAAAGTTGTAACCAGCAGGAGAAATTTCTCTCTGTATTAGGTGGTTTTATTTTTATTCTACTATAAATAATTTCTGACCTCAAAATTTTGTGAGACTTAGACAAATATGGAAAAACTAGATCCTCTGATGAAAGCCCTTAACAGTGCTGTAAATGTTCCCTTGCCAATAGGCAGAACTAGAGATCTCTTTATTATCTCTCATGTTGTAATATTCAAAATAGTTGGTAAACATTGGCAGTGTCCACACTACCAAATTTCTGAGACGTGCTTTTAAACAGACTTTGCTGTATATGAAAGAAGAACAATCAGCCAGGCTCTGCAATCCATTTGAATTGGATATGGAGAATATACGTAAAAGGGTTCATAGCTTGTTCTTTGCATAACAGCCTATGGTGCATAAGACTACCATATTCCTTCACATTAATGCTTTCTCATTTACCATCTGCAAACAAATAATTGCAAAGCTCAATTTGTTTAGCAAACTGTTGCTGTTGGAAGACTTGTGACAGAGAACAACTTCAGCATGAATTGTGTTTAACTGATGTATATAGTTTTAAACTGGAAGGGTTTTATAATTTTACTTAGTCACTGATAAGCAGAGTTGCATAAATATTAGTGAAACAGACACGCTCCCATTATCTCACTACTGCTGAACCTGTTCATTCAGCTGAATGTTGTAGAGTTTAGTCTCTGTGCAGATCTATGAAAATCAGAAAATTTCTATTTAGTCATCTCAACGTGGGCTTTCTATTCAGGCACCTAAACATGGGCTTAGGAGTCAAGTTTCACTTACCTGTTTCTAAAACCTTGACCCTACAGCTTCAGAAATATGCACATAGTTTCTTGGTGAGGTTTTACTTTGTCTGTGAGGTTGAAAATATATTATTTTAAAAATCTTGCGTTTGGTGACATTATGACTGGACATTCCTAGCTCACAGAAATGTTCAAGGGCTAAATCATGTACGTCCCAATTCCTGTATTGCTCTCAGACCATTTCCTCAATGTTATCATTTGTTCTGTGGCTGCTTGTTTATTTTATCAGAAGATGGGCATGCATTAAAATAAACTAATGCATTCTTTCCAAGTCAGGTGCAAACTCTATCACAGAGTCACAGGATGGCAGAGGTAGGAAGGGACCTCTGAAGATCTAGTGCCAGCCCTCTGCTCAAAGCTGGGTCAACTGGAGCAAGTTGCCCAACACCATGTCCAGTTGGATTTTCAAAATCTTCAACAGCAGTAATATCTTTGTAACACTAGAAAAAAAGATTTAATGGCTGTAAATTAAGCCAGAAATAAAACGTTTAAACATTAAAAAAACCCCAAACTTATTTTTGCATGTGGACGTAACATCTTTTGCTCTATGAGCCCAGCTGAGCCTCACTGAATTTGCTTAATTCAGACACTGGATAGTTCTCACTGAAGCTGCTCTTATCTTAATTCACGGAAGTATTTCTGAGGACCAGATGCTAAGGAGTTGTTAAAGTGCCTTCCCTTCAACAATTAAAAGGAAAAAGCTTTGGAGCAATGTGTCATACAACTAAAATGTTGTTGTTATTAGAAATACACATTAAAAGAGAATGATTAGTGGTATTTTATGAATGGCATATTGGCATAAAAAATTAAAGTGTTACTGCACTTGTCAGGGATGTGCGGCTGGGGTAGCTGTGCATGAACCAGCTCAGGTGGGTCTATACCATGCCTCAGGGTCAGCCTGAAGGGTGTGCCCAGCCACAGGCACCAGCGCTGTCAGTGCCTCCTCGGCTGCAGCGTGACATGGGCAGGTGGTGGTGGCATCTAAGGGAACTGCCACTAATTCAGAGCACTGCAGCATGTTTCCTCAGCCCCAAAGCTACGTCATACCGTACATAGCAGCCCGTCCCACTCTCTGCATGAGCTTCTTTTAGCAATTTGAAGTAGATCTAAGGTCTCAGCCTTTATCTGTAAGGTGTGCTGCATGGCCTGGATCCAAGAGCTAAATATTTGTTCAACATTCCAGAAGACCGTAGCTGATAGGTCTTTTCCTTTGGCATTACAAAGCTCTCTGCAAGAGCTCTAACACATAGTTGGCTGGTGTATGATCTTCCAAGGGAAATGGAAGTCAAAACCAGTAGGGTGAACTTCCCTGTGAACTACTGCTATCACAGATGTTACTATTCTCTTCTTATACTGGAAAGACTATTTCTTTGTCATTGCCACCTTAAACATTAAACATCTATAAACTCTCCTCTTTCTCCTGTACTGTAGGCTCAGTCTTGCAAGTAAATCAGTCAGGCTGCTCCCAGACCTGGAGGCGGTACATCTGCACAACGCTCCTTATGCAGGCATAGCAGTTCATTAGTGCTAGCTCAGGTGTCTCTGTGTGCTGTGAACTGCACAGTACAGCTGTGTCTTTGGATGCCGTGGTGCCCTGTCAGTGTAGGACAGAGTCTTTACTTGCTGAATGGTAAATCGCAATCGCGTATACTTGATAATACCACGTTAGTGCAGAGTTTAGGCTTTCAAACCAAGGTTTTAATGGTGATCGGTTATGTAGTAGTGAAATACAAGTGGATTTCAGTGAAGAACATTTAAGAGGTATACCCTGGTACTACTGCTTCTTTTGTGCACTACAGTGTAAATCAAATTAAAGGGATCAGTGAGATCCAAAAGCAAAGTAGCAGAAGGTTGGAAAAAAATAAGGTGTAGTTTTATGAGTATAGACGTTATGTGTAGATACACACAACAGGAAAAAGAACATAGCTAATCCAATTTTACTTATGTTTGGTTCCAGTTAATTTCAGAGGAGTTTGTGAGTGCTAGTATATATCAAATACCAGGTCTGTTTCACATCATTACAGAGGGATAGTCTTGATGAGAGCAAAAGGACAGGGAATGATCTCATGGAAGCAGTGATCACATGGGTTGGTATTGGAATAATATATAAAATGGATTTGGTTTGTGATGAGGAGCAAAAATTTACATCAGTGGAGTATTTCAGAACCTGCCAGCTGCATTTGAGGTGGCTGATCAGTTGGTAGCAGCAGCTCATTTCCAAACTGTAGCCAGCCTACTCCTGTGGCTTCTGGCACAAAACAATACCTTTCAAAAGTAGTGTAGCATGAGTCTCTTCCCCAAGAATATGCTTTCCCAATGCTTATCTTGACATCTCTTTGTTTAAAAGTTGTATATATCTGGGGATAACTTGTACCAGGGCCCCTAATTAATGGCTTTAGATGTAAAGAAAGTCATTTGATTAGAAGAGAATTGCAGCTCCCTCTCTTTGTTAATGTATGACTCGTATGTTCTTTGTTTATCTACCTGAAGGGATTAAACAAAGCATGTACAAGACAAACAAATCTTTACTAGGATTTGATACAAAAAACCTTTTCTGAAGCACAATTGCAGCACAGCAATTTTAATTAGTTTTCACAAATGCTTCCAATTAACACCCAGAGTGTTTACTTTTTAGCTACAAAGAAGATTCACTCACATAGCAAATAAAAAAAAAAAAGTCTGGCTTCAGTTTTCATGTGCAGTTTAGCAAAAGATTGAGTAACTTCTTGAGAGTTGGTGATCTTCTTGGGTTTCAGAAGGTTATTTGCTTTTGCTGTGTTTGGGGCTTTTTTGTACTTCTGGATGGTCTAACAGAGGAAAAAGCCAGCTACCAACTTTTTAAAAGAGATATTATGAAACCTACTAGCTCTCTTGTTTTAATCACCCTAATTTGTCTGTGATGAAAGGTGGGAACATTGACTAGTCTCCAGTTCGCAATATTTGAACTGTGACCACTTCTTGCTTACCTCTTCAGGCATTTTGTCTCTCTATGAGATTTACTGGAGTTTCTTATTTTCCTGGTTCGAATTCCATAATTAGAACTGCAGCACGTGATCTGGTTCCCATTCCTCATGTGAACTGCAAATGTAGCTCTGGTAGCAAACCCTGCCAGTTCCATTGACAACAGCTTTGCACATAGCTCTTCTGAGGAGCCTGTAAACCTCTTCAGTGGAAATGTTGTGCAGAATGCAGGTGGTCAAGGACTGTATAAAGCTGGGCCACTTTGCTATCCAATGGCAAAGATTTGCATGATAGCACATGGGGTGGAATTATACCCCAACTTTAGTAAGCAGACACGTTGTTACATAGACTGCTTTGTGCTTTATAGATTGAAGTAGCAGCTAGCCAGTGCTAGTAGGGCAGTGAGCATCAAGGCAGCACTTGGGTTTGGTCAGACCAAATGTAACCTGCTGGTTCATGTCATGGATGAGGTGAAGTCTTGGGATCAAGGCAGAGTCCCAAATGTCCATGTTACTTTGATCTGTCTTGCCCTCTCCCAATGAGGCATGGCGGCTATAACTGTAAATTATCATCTCTAGTGTTGGTGACAGAGAGTGAGAACCTGGGAAAATGCATTAGGCTGGCTGGCTGTGTGATGTGCATGTACGTTGATTAGTCTGACTCACAAAACATCGCAGAAATTTTGTGTTAACTGACAGTTTGTTTATACTACTTAACTCTTTCCATCACAGGTAGCACACACAGCCTTGTTTGCTATGTAGAGTACAATGTACACATTTGTAGCTTCTCATTTTGAAGCAGATTTAGAAAGTGGAGTGATGTGAGACCCTTGAGGATGGAAGAGTCACATGTCTGGTGGAGCTTTTTCTATCCAGCTTTCTAACAGACCCATGTCTGAGGCCTTTTGAGCTTTGGAAAGATCACCAAAATTTTTGTGGAATAAATTCTGCTCAGTATTTTAAAGATTTAGATATTATAACTCTGAGTTTACTACCTTCTGGAGCAATCTCCTCCTTCAACATAATATTAATAATCATGTAGCTGTATAATAACCCTCTAAAGTTAACTAAGATGAATGCTGTATGGGAAAATGAAAGCATTACCCAGTCTGAAGTTGTCAGGTGGTTTTCAATTCAACATATTGCAATATGCAGACAAGGTAGAAATGTAATGTTCATAGTTGCACAGAATTTAATTATGGAATTTCATTATGAGATTTAGCTGTGCAAGAAGCATTCTTTTGAAGATGCTAAAGTATTTAAATCTGAGAAGTCAGCCAGTAACTATTCTGAAAAATGTGGATATACTGCAGATCAAATTGCGAATCATTGCAAATCAAAATCCAGTCCAAGGAAATTAGCCTGTATCTGTGCAAAATCATTATTCACAATGAAAGGTCAAATGGTATACTGGAAGAATTGGGTAGGAGGTGATAGTTTCAAGCCTTTGAATCACTATCATAAATGGAGTCTGGTAGGTTTATGGTGCTACAGACCACATCACAGCTAAGTGAGATATAGACAGTACTTAGTGCTAACAGTCCTTCATAAAAAAATCTCCTGGAAAAGACTGTAAAATTGCCAAGCAATATTTTATCTAAATGTCAGGATTCAGAAGTATAATGTGTATAAGAAATAATAATGTCAGTAAAGATTATGCTGGGAGCTCTTCATGAAGACATTTAAAATTTACTGCATTTATTGAGAAAATGAAGCTATGTGAAAAGTGTATCCAGGGGAGGGCCTGGATACAAATGCCTGCGTGTGTAGTTTTCCACATGAACAGTAAGTTTGACCTATCCTGAGGGTCAAACTGGGCAGAGTCTGACAGGCCCCGAGGTCTGCTTTGGCCATAGGTGTTAAAGCACTGCTTTAGAAGGTAAATTTTGAAGAAAAGAGCTAAAATAAAATGACACAAAATAATGAGGAAGGATACAAACTAAAATTAATGTAATGTAAGCTGTACCAAAACACAAACGATGAACAAACCTGTTGTAATGTATCTAAATATTAGTAAGAGAAACAGTAATTCAAGAATATTCTACTGGACTCTTGTTTGCCTAATACTCAGTGAAAAAAAAAAAAGTTAGAAGCTGTTTAAATGATATTAACTTCCTTTATGGAAATATTCTTTAGTGGTATCTCACAAGATATAAGTCACGTCAGTCCCCAGTTCATGCTTTTGATTTCAGTCCATTTTCTGTGACCAATATCCTTAGTATCTCAGAAGCTAAGGCAGTGTCGGGTGTTGATGCTTGACTGATTCTGAGGGAGGACCACTAGCTGCTGAATCCCAGGCAGCAGATCCAGAAGTGCTGTGCATTTCCTTGTGGATTTCTCAGCCAGCGCAAACCAGCTCTGCTTCGCTGACAAGATGAGAACTTGAACTGGTAGCCCAGCCTGCTTCCTGTGGTTTGGAGCAGGTACTGTCTGTCCTTGCCTGGTAGTTCCAGCCATCTGCAGTGAAAAGCACAAACCTGGAGGAGGGAGCCTCTGGCTGCTCACTGCAGGAGGGACTGTTGGAGTTTGTGGAATTCTGTCCTATCTCAGAATACTTTTACTGCTTATAACATCAAAAATATTGATGCTACTGCTGGTTGTTTCTGGGGAGCAGGAAAGGCAAGGCTGGTGTGTGTTCTTCTATGTGCATGCTTTATGCAAGCAAGGCTTCTACACTGCTAGGAGGCATACTAATAGCCAGATTAACATACTTTAATTTTAAAATAACATACTCCCAATTAAGCAGGATTTAATCAAATCTTACCCAGACTGCAGTAGGATGCTAGTAACAATGCAGTTCCTGTATTGTGAATTGAAAAGGTATTACGAATTTTAGTTTCACGATGCCTGGGTTATTTTTAATGCCTTGCCTTTTTTTTTTTTTTTTCCCCAGAAAACATAAAGATTTCTGGTACTGTCCCTTACAAGTTTCTGGTGCAAAAAGGCAGGACATTAAGTACAATTGTAATATAACAATTAACCCCCAAACATTTCTTTAAAACTAATGGATAGAATGTGATTAGATGCCTACAGAGAAATTTTCTATAATAGCTGATGAAAGGCTTGGAATAATTTGTTGCTTGCTGATACGTTTCATCTGAAGATACAAATTGTATGCTATTGTGTTCTGTTAAGTCTTGGAGCTTGGGATTTTTAGGAAGCAGTGGATGATAAACTATTATAATAAATCCTTTACTTGGAGATCATATATGCCAGATTTAGATGTTTTCCACAGCTACCAAATGGCACAGTCCCAGCTGTTACTCCTGTGTTACTCCTAGGGAGTAACCAAATAAATATGCTGGGAAAGAAGCAAGCCAGAATGTGTTGCTTAAATTTGGAAGTGTACATAGTTGATTCTTCCAAACAGGCAGTTTCTGTCTTTAGATAGAAACAAATCCTGCAGCTCTTATGGTATTCAAATCAAAGTAATTTCTGATTCGAATGAGTGCTTTGTGGGAGTAAGAGCTATTTGGATTTTGTCCATATTTTTAGGAAGTTTCAAAAAAGAGAAGCTGTAACTTCTAAGTTAGTCAAATTATAAGAATTAAAACCCATGACTTAAATAGAACAGTCGATAGCTACCAGATTGTCCCAAATGAACCTAGCAGTGGTCTGTGAGGAGAGATTCCTTCTATGATTGCAGTGGAAATGCACACTGAGTGGTTTTCTTTGCTTGCTTGGTATGTGATGGGATAGGTCCTGCCCTTTCTTTTTATGACAGGTTGACAGACTGATGGATGTGTGATGTAATACATTGTGTTCAGCAGAATTTTTGCAAGACTGTAGGGTATAATACAAGGATACATGGGAGCTGGCTTTTACACGGGCTAATTATAACTTTCATTTGCTATGCTGTCATGTATGATGTTGCATTCAGGTCCTGGACATGGAACAGTTTTTTCTGAGAAGTTCTCATTGACTTCAGTGATATCAATATTTCACCCTGTAAAATTTTTGCTTGCAAGTGTTTTTTCCAATGTATTCTTATTTGCATTGCCAGCAAGCTATTAGCCATCAGAATAGCAAACAAAAATTTGCTCATATTGGTATAATTTGCTATTCTTTTTTTCTTTTGTCCGTTGACAGAAATATCTTGTGTGAATGTAGCTCCACTGATGTGAAAACAAATCCTTTTCATGAACTAATCCCTTGAAAAGAGTCCTCCTGCCCAGGCAGGCTGTATTTCTCCTTGCTGTACTGGGTGCTATATTGCTATTGCTGTGGTGAATTGCATTCTTCTGCAAGTGGTAATCCACCTATGAAAGGAGAAGATAATAATAGCAGGTCACACACAACATGATCACAGGTAGTCAAGAAATAGAGCTTTCTGACCTGGAATTTGGACAGAACATTCTGCATCTGATATGTAAATGTTATCTGGTAGAGTAAGAATCAGTCATTCAAAATAAAAACTGGTAAGTCTACATTTGGACGTAGTTAAAAAAAATTCACCACAGAATGTGGTTTTGTTTTGTTTTCCTTAACTGCAGTTTAGTTTTTAGAGTGACATCTCAAAGGAGAAATAATGTGATTGCTGTCCTGACCCTCAAGGACACTCTCACAGTATCATCAGGTTTGGTGCATGGTAACGACTGGCTTGGTCCCAAGGAAGTAAATGAGTATAAAGTCGGATTATAATTTCTGATAGAAAATAAGATTTTCATAAAAAAACCAATGTGGCATGCATGGCTAAGTCCTATTTATTATAAACAAAATCTTTTAAGAATCTCTGTCATTCTTTTAAATAACTGTTTAATAGTGAATGTTACTTAAGGCTTGGATTGCAGAGGTCCCCTCCAACCAGAAAACTTTGTTTCCTCTTCCTTTATAGTCCTGTTCTCAGTGTCCTTGCTGTTAGAGAGAGGTTTGATCCAGAAAGCAGCTCTGTTCCATACATTTCTAACTGCATATTTGCATATTTTGTTTTTAATGCAACTTTGATGACTGATTTCCTCTGAATCCACTCCAGAAATAAAGTAGTTACACTTGGACAGTTGTGCTTTAATTTGCAGTTTTCTTTTCCTTATGAATCTGTTATCATAACATAACTGCCATGCTGTTTCTTGGACTCATGATTATTTATCAAGTTTACAGTACAGCAAGTAGCTTGCTGCATCTTATGGTTATAGAAATACAGAATATTTCTAATGTGCTCTTTAGATTGTATTTTTCTAGATTTATGCAGTCTTCTCTGGCTCTGTTCAAGCATTTAGTTTCTTTTTTTTCTGAATAGTGATTTTTCCGTTCCGTACACATCCAAGAAATAGATTAGAATTAAATACTGTATGTTGAAAAAAAAAAAAAAGGCAGCTGTTTAGATTACTGGAAACAGCTGCTCTCCAGCTGGGACTAGAATGCATTTCTCAGACACTTCTCTATAACATTTAAAGGTCATTTTACAAATGAATCCAGGAACACTAAGAAATGAAATTATGAACTCTGAATTTTGGCGGTGGTTATTTCATCAGTGTATTGTATTCACTGTGTCACCTCTAATGTACAGTTTTGGTGCATGTGTACTTCTCATTTCATGGTCCCTTTCTAAAACTATTGTATCCAAGTAAATATCAGAAGTTGTTCTTGCATCAGATGTGATACAAATAGCTGATTTCAGTGATAGTGTTTGTTTCTGATCAGGTTTAACCATTGTTGTGATCACATTATTGTAGTCATAATATACCCGGTAACAGTCTGTAATTGGGAAGCAGTCATACAAGTAAACTGGAGTGAATAGTGTTCTTGGGGAGATTAATGCAGGCATCCATCAATCAGTAAATTGAGTGGAACAATTAAGATTATATAATTACAGGTCTGTGCTTAAAGATATTTTGGCTATTTAAACACCCTTCTATTGAAAGGATTCTAGGTACTGCCATGAAGAGATACACAGCAGCCTCTGTAACCCTTGCTTAGTTGGTAATAATTGGCAGTGCTTGGAAAGTCCCGGTTCTACTTTTAGCTTGTGTTTGCATGTTTGCTGGTATATGCACACACCTCCCCATCTGGGTTTTACTGTCAGTAGTGAACTTTCTAATTTGGGAATTTCGTAATGTAAGACAAGACACTTTGTGCTTGTTTTCATTAGTCCTACCTTGCTGCATACACTTAAATTCATTAAAGAGCTCGAAGGAGTGTTCACCTGAGAGCAGAATTATGATGTTAGCACTTGCCCTTAGTGAGCTCTATTCTGCACTCAGAGGTAAGGATGTGAGGGAAATGGAAGAGCCATGTTTAATTTCTTTGTTGCAATGCATTTCTGTTGACATTAACAAGACCTCTGGATATCAGCTGCTTCTCGATCCTGATCCAGTGATGTGGATGAGGTCTTGCATCTGCACAGAGTTCTCTGGGCTCCATATGGGTCACTGCAGAATCACAGCTCAGTGAAATCATGCAGTGTTAATGCGCTGCCCTGGAATTCAGGAGACCCAGGATCTATTCCTCCCCTTCTGCAAATTCTAGTGTGACCTTGGGGCTTCTCAATTTCTCTCTCTGTCTTGCAAAGTGTTGCAAGAATGTGGGCTCATACGTAGAACAGGATGCACCTTAGGACAAAAATTGAGTACTGTCTTTGAACAGTATTAAATAAATAATAAAAGGGAAATAAAAGGGATTTATAGCCCCTATTATAAAGATATTACTGCAAGAGAATAGTACTAACAAAAAGTAACAGATGTAATATTTCTTTCTTCAGTATCCCCCTCCTTCATAACATGGTGTTCTGCTGCCAGTCTCCAAAATACTATTTTCGTTGTTCTTCCCATACTATTGGGATTTATAAAGATGCAGCAATATTTCTAGGTAGGACTTAATGATCTGGAGGGTGGTATCTCACTTTCATGGCTGGGATTTTAACTGTTTGTGTGTGGTGGCTGAGAGGGGAAATATATATATTTTTTTCTGACTTTATTGTGGGAGAAGGGTGCTGTTCATGTGCTAGACTAAAGAATTCCTTGGTTTGTAGTCTGAGGTGTGAGCTGGAATAAATTGTAGTAGGCTTCATTTATCTTAATATACCTGGGGAGGTTTGACAGCAGCTGAGACTGGATCACTGAATGCAAAGGTTGTGACTGTGAAAGTTCATTAAACTATCTGCTTTACACGTGGATAGCCTGAACTTCTGAGATTAGATTATGCATCTCTGTCAACAATACATGTTAGGTATAGTAATGGAGGAAAAAGACTATACTGCTTTTTTGTTTTTGAGGTCTGTCCAAATGAATTCCTTGCATCACGTTTGTAATTTCCCTTGGGTGGTTTATCTATTACCAGATAACATGAGGTTATTAAATACGTGTGCACAGCAGGCCCTCCTTATCTGTTTGTGCATTGTTGCCCTTTGTTGCAAACATTCTATATACACATGTGCATTACAAATGACATGCCTCTATCTGGTTATAAATATTTTCCAGTTGGAATTATCTGCTTCTGCTACAGAGATGAGAGGTGATCACTTGAGCATGAAAGATAAGGGGCCAGAGGAAAGGGAAATAAAAATCATGAAGCACTGAGCTGCATAAGAAGTAAGCGACCTAATCTGATGTACAAGCCTGTTAGATGTAGTGCAGCAAACAGTTCTTACATGCATAGCTGCTGCCATGAATTCAGGTTGTATGTCTACAGAGTGACTAAGACAGAAGAGACGTGGATTTTTTGCAATAAACTGGGTATAACGGGCTTGCTTTATTTGCTGGAAAGAAAGTTAGCTATGTTAATATATTCTGCTTTTCTAAAGGCTACAAAATTGTTATTGGAAGAGTGGAAAAGCAGATTTTCCTGTTCCTAAGACTTTGGGCCACAAATAGTAAGACGAAGAAGATGGAAAAATCTTGTTTTAAAATTAATTGGTTTGTGTGAATTCTGTCTTATTGGAAATTTACTTGCCTTTCCTGCAGAAGCAAGATGTGCTTCATAAGAAGCTCCTAATACGGTAACAGCTCTCCTGGTGTACTGACTTGTGCTCTGCCAGTTGGCTATTCTGCCTTGGAGCAAGGCAGTGGATCCATTCTGATCTGCCACATAGGGCCTTCAGGATGGCCCGGGGATCCTTGCCAGGAGCAAACTGACCAGTGGTCTCTTGGCTCTGAGACAGGCAGTAGCTCCACTGTATTCCTGCAGCTGCTGCAATGATTTGCCTTTAAAAGTGTCTGTTATCATCCAAGAAAATATCTAACATCGTTCTTTACCTGGGGACCAGAGTGTGCTTTCTTGGCAGCTCAATGAACGCACAAGCTAGAGCATAAAAATAATGAATTGGCAGGATTTTACGCTTTTCATACAATGTGTCAGTCCAGTTTCTGGCACAGGGCAGGACAATTGTTATGTGTTAAAGCATATTTTATTTCCCTTCACATTAAAAGAAACTATGTTTGTGCCAAGTGCTAAGGTTAAAGAGGGACATGGTAATTCCTGGGCCTTTGACATGGAAATAAATTTTTCCCTAAAGGTGAAAGCCCAAGACTTGCAGGGATGGCAATAACATCCAGAGTGCATTATGCTGCACTGACATCAACGGGGACTTTTAGGCTACGGAAAGTTGATAGAATTATGAGAGCTTTCATTTATTTATTATTTTAGCTCCGTTGGCAAACTTAACAGCTAAGAAGAATTTTTAAAAGTCAGTCAAATGCATCTGTCTCAGCAAAGCATGAGTGTCAGACTTTACAAATGTAATTGTTCTGAGAGATTTGAGGACTCATTTAAGTACTCAGAATGAGAGTACATTCAAGCATGAAAGTTACTGAAAGTGAGGCTTAATTACCTATTCTTTAAGCTACTGCTCTATGAATGTGAGGCAGTAATTTATGACAGTATTTTTTGTATCAATAACTTCAAAATTTGAAGTCTGGGGACAGATCCACAGCTGCTGTAGGACACTAGAGTCCCATGGGGCAAAGGTGCCTTGCATCATAGAGGCATCCAAAATGTAGGCCAATTGCATGTGACTGGATGAAGAGCATGATCTATAGAGGATTCTCTTTCTGCAAGGGGCATATGTGAGAAATCTTTTCCATATTGTATTGTCTGCCACAACTCCCCAGCATCTGAAGAGGGGGTGGTCCAGATTGCCCCTCTGAGCTAGGACTGGCCACTCACACAAGTCAAACAAGTTGCAGTATTGCAAGGAGAGCAGTTGCATTTCCAGGTCTTTTCTCAAACCACCATTTTCTCAGACCATATCCTGAAAGGAAGATGGCTTGTGAAGGGATTTTCATTAAGTAAATGATCCCTTCACATACAATCGCTGTAGCTGTGGGATGGTGGATGTCTTCTCACTCCTTATGTTCCCTGTCTCCATCCTGCCCTGCTTCTGCCCTTTCCTATGAAGGCAAAGTTGCATGAATTCATTAGCATTGCTTTGCTGTGCTGAATATGGAAACTTGATGAACAAAATCTTTGTGGATTTGTTAAAAGCAAACAAGCAACCTCTTAGAAGTATTAGAACTTATTTATGTCAATATTGAAAATAATTATGTCACATTAATTATGTTTTCTACATTTATGAGGAGAGTTGGGCTGTTCTCTCCAGACATCTGTACTGTATAGAGACAGGTGGTAGACTGCAACATTTCCAAGTGCCAGATCGGCACCATTTTCCCATTCTGTGTGTGGCTGCTCTTTCTCTTCAGTTGTAGATACTCATTCAGCTTAGTCAAATCGAGTCCTTATTTGAGAGATTCTTCACTGAAAGGCAACCACATTTATCTTTATAAGCCTGTTTGTTTCCATAATTAGAAACTGAATCAACAGTGTATTGAAGACGACACATTTGCTCATTCCCTTTCTTCTCCCTATGGTGGCATAAAGCAGTGAAGCACAATAATTAATGAAAAAGACTGTTTATTATTCAGGCAATGTATCTGAAGTGGAAAAAAGCAGAGCATGTGTTAAAAATACATTGCTGAAGACCATCAGTGCCATCACAAAGTATATCAGTTCTAGGGGGTGAGTCCCATCATTCAGTCCAGTAGGGCAGGGTGCTCTAAAACTGTCAAAGACAATTGAACTTGGATTTCTCATATAAAACTCAGGAAATCATGGGATGCATGAAAAAATCCTAACTTAAATATCCTCCTCAGGCATCTTTAATATTCTTCCCCAAATAGTGACTTTTTTGGCTTCATTTATATGACTGCTGTGTCCTGTGGCTGAGTGAAAATGATACATTTTTTTAGTAGACTTATCTTTTCTTCTGAGAGAGTCTGCCCAATAGGTTTTGTAAGACAAAGGGTGCACAAAATGCTCTGCTCGGCACTCTGCCTTTGCAAAGGAAGGCTAATCTATTTTAAATAACAAAGGCCAGAAAATGCCTGACTGCAAGATACTGCTTTGCTGTGGACGTGCTACAGAGTAAATCACTGCTTGTGGGCCAGTATTGAAGATTATGTAAAACACAGCACTTTCCTCCACCTCCTGAGGCTGATAATGAAGTCCAGGAAAGGATTCCTCCATACTCATTGATCATGGGTAAGCCTGCAAAGTACCCCTGAGACTTCTTCAGGCCACTTCATTTGCAAAAAGCTGCAGTGTAACTAGAATTATAGAAGTATGTGCTGCCTAATAAATGTCACAGCTATAATGTGCAGCTGGAGTCATGCTGGTGGCAAGCCAAGATTGGGGTTCTGTTCCATTTCCACCTATTTCCGTACTACACCTAGCTATGAAAAAGATTTTGTGTTTACTTAAGCTTATAAAGTCTCAGTCCACATTAGGAAGAATATATGGCAGGAGTAAGGATAGCCCACTTAGTAAAAAAGAAGGTGATTGGGAGAACAGTGACTCTATCAAGGGTACTGATTTTCAATTCCTTGATTGGAGTCCACTTTCCTTTTATGTACTTTATACTCAATGGTGATGCTGTATTTTTGTGGCAAATAAAGCTTCCTGGTATTGCAAAGCTATGAACAGCCACTTTTGACTGAGAACAAAGCTTTGATCTTTGTGTTTTGGTACTCACCCTCCACAACGTTAAATTTTGGGAATAGAGAACTGGTTTGCACTATTTTCAGATGGGCACAATTTCAGTAACATAAATGTCATCTTCTGAATTTAAAGTGCTGTTAGCTAGAGGTTGGTTTGGTAGTTTTGTGCTTGCTACAAATCTGTGTGTTAGGGGATGAACAGCACCAAGATGTGGCTTTGCACAAGCATGATAGAAAACCTGAATATGATTTTTTGACTTGATAAGGGGAAAAAAGTGTATTGCTTAATGTGCAGCAAATATAATACAAAGTAGAATAGTGCTCTGTGCTATGTATGTTAATGCCTTATGTTGTTTATTCAAGGTGATGCAGTCATAGATAAACAATTTGAATAGATTTTGACAATATAAAGTGGAAAATTCTAGGAATATGAGTCTGTTCCTAAAATATAGCTGCAGTTTAAGGACTATGATGGACATCCTCATCAGATTATTTCTTTGTAATTCTTGTTCTTTATGAAAAACTGTAAGTATCAGCACTTTTCTTTGGTTTCCTTTCTCTTCCATGCAGAGAATTAGTATGCTCAAAGTCACGTGGCATGCACAGTCCTGCAATATCAGTGGAATCAGCTGCAAGAACATTGGGCCTGGTGGCTATATGATAGTCTTTACAAAGACAGGAAAATTTCAGGAGTCTTTGTACTTGACCGTCTTGTCCTTTCTTCCATAGCCTCAGAGAAGCAAGTCCACTAAGATCATATCAGGTTGTAACATTCTTTAGGGGACCTCTGGTGAAACACCTCTGCTTTGTCAGCCTAAGGCTGTCACCCTTTCCAAGGACATTTAATGTGGCTAATAAAATGTGCTTGCTTTTCATTGTCTGTTGTATTAACCATTCTAGTGTGCATGTTGTCCAGATCTGTTTGAGATGACCAGTTCCCAGAGTGGTTGGCTTATCATGATGAGAAGCTATCTGGGCTCAATGCAGAAATATCCCCCTTGATGCGTTGCTAGGAACAGATCACACCCCTAATGCCAGCAAAACAATGAAAGAGAAGGTCTCATTTGTTAGGTTTTAAGGAAAAATCGTATTTTATTGGGAAGCAATTTGTGCCAGCCACCATAAAAGAATCCTACCCACACTGCTGACCGCTGGGTGCTGCTCCTTTGTCCACTGGGCTCTGGTGCCTTCCCATGTCTCATGTGACTTCCCCTCAGCTCAGTGCCCCGGGGCCACAGGTACTGACCAAATGCAGGGAAAAAGAGAACTGCTGCTCTCTAGAGTTTGAAGTCTAAATAGACTGAAAAAAATGGGAATTGATTATGGAGAAGTTAAGTGGCTTGCTAAGGATTTCACAGGAAGGGCTAGGCACCATTGAGCTTTTAGTGCAGATTTGATGATATCCAGTTCAGCATTGTAACCATGGGAGCGTTATTCTGCATCACAGCCAAGACATTCCTGGATTTGTGGAGGGATTAGGAAGAAAGGGAACTTAATAACACTAAGGGAATTCTGAGTGGTACTGTAACATAAATAGAACATAGGAATAGACATGAATAGTGTTTTCCGTTAGTAAAAATATTGAACAGCATATTTCAGCTCTACCTATTGGATTCTCTCATGTAATGGTCCTTAAATCCGAGATATGATAGTTGTTGATTAAAAAAATATTTTAATTGGGAATGATTCTCCTCCAGTACTTTCATTGGTCTTTGTTCTCCTGAGAAAAGAGCAGAAATCATGAACTTTATAGTAGAGATAGAAAAGAGCTGTCAAAGTTTAGGAAGAAAAACAGAAAAAAAAAAGAGAATTCATTTTATTCTTACCTTTTTTTTTTTTCTTGAAATATTGATAAAAAGAATTCATGGAAAATACTTGAGCATATTTTTCTGGAAATATAAGATAGTTACCTTGTTTGTTGCTGCAGTAACATAATATGCACTTATGTAGATATGATACTTTATGATTGAGTGCTTTATTTTGTGGCATGTTAATGTTAGTGGCAGGATTCTGATGTCAGTCATGTAAACTAAATAGTTACACTTGAATTTTTTTATTATTGTGTAATTGATGGTCCTCCTGCTTTTTTTTTTGCCTCCTTTTAGGCTTGACTGTTTGAGAATTCTTACTAGTTAAAATAAAAGAAGAGTATTTCCATGTATGAAGAATCCTGTTTTTCTGAAAGAACAGGTTTTTACATCTTGTCAAGCTGATTAACATCTAATTGTTTCCTTTCTACAGAAGAACTCAAGGAGAAACTAAAGAAATATGTTGACGAGGTGAATGCCCGTAAACCTGGTTTCATCAAGGTGGTTCGACACAGCAAACAAGAGGGACTGATTCGGTCTCGAGTTAGTGGATGGAGAGTAGCCACTGCACCAGTAGTTGCTCTCTTTGATGCCCATGTGGAATTTAATGTGGGATGGTATGTGTCTCCTTGAATTTTGCTGACCAAGGGACCTTTTCCAAGCACTGTTTGTAAATTACTGAGTCATGTTTCTCTTGCATATAGAGAGGGTGAACTAGCATTCTGATATTTTTAATGAAGATTCAGACATGATCATGGACACGAACATGAAAAACATTTGTGCCGGGGTAACATAACCTAGATCCATTTCTCTAGTGTGAGTTACCTGCTGACATTTATGTATTTAAACTATATTGGAAAACTGCATGTTAAAATCCTCCACCGATAATGTAGCCCTTTGCCCAGAGGGGCATTTTTATCTTCTTTTAATTAAAAATGTTATTTTTCTTTTATATTCTACAGTGTAAACAAAGAAGTGTCATTTTGGCACTGAGGTCGCTGCTCTGTGGAAAAGTAGCACATAACTAAGACCATGTGTTTTAACTTGTTCAGTCTGGATTTAATATCTCTCTTTCTTTATGAGTAAAAACGGTAGTAAAAAGGCAGGAGCTGCTGTCCCTAGGATAGATCTATTATTAGCTCTGTTCAAGTCCTTGATAATATCGAGAGCCTGAAGTTATCATTATTTGGTAGCAAGGATGTAAATGCTCTATGATATTCAAATACTAATTTCTTCCATTCACCAGCTAACATCAAGGTTGATAAAAGGGCATCCTAGATAAAATATTGCAGTGTTTTATTTTGAGTCAGATCTGTCTGATCTGTCACATCTGACTGATGTCAAAATTCCCACTGCAAAGCAAAGGGAGCTCTGAATGGGTAACAGCTATAGACTTTGCCCTTTCTGAAATACACAGCATAAGCTGCTATTTCCATCACTGCTATGCTTCTACTGACGTGGTCGTAACACTTTTTTTTTTTTTTAGGGCTGAACCAGTGCTCACTAGGATAAAAGAGAACAGAAAAAGAGTAATTTCTCCATCATTTGATAACATTAAGTATGATAATTTTGAAATAGAGGAATATCCCCTCTCAGCACAGGGGTTTGACTGGGAGCTCTGGTGCCGATATCTGAACCCTCCTAAGTCGTGGTGGAAACTGGAGAACACAACTGCTCCAATAAGGTAACATGCAACCGTGACCTAGAGTAGTGTGTCACTGTTAATGCTCATTTAGATATGACAAATGATGAGTGGTCTTAGCTATGTAATAGGTTTTACTGACTGTAATGTTAAATTAGGTGTTAAATTAGTTGTGTCCTTGAGCTGTCCACTTCAGGTTTTGTCCTTGAACCCTACACCCCTGCGCATCAAGAAAACTGTTATTTTCAGTAGATCTTTTCAAATAGGTTTCCTTGTTATTAGCATGGGGCAAAACACATAGTTGAAGTGAAATGGTAGACTTGAATGCCCAGCCAGCACTGCTTTCTCCAAATGCCTTGTCTGCTAATTTAGTGGTAATGGGCCAGAAACAGAATTTTCTTTACAAATGCATTATTTAAACAAAACTGATCTGATGGCTGTATTCTTTATAACACTGTCACATAGCTTTACAGCTGTGTTATGCCCTAGTTAATGCTGATCCACTGATAGTGTGTGAGCAAAGACTATTAGATCCTTGCTTTCGTACAAACTAGCTCTGTATTTTCTTATCCTGTCTGGAGTATTGTTAGGCTGGTACAGAACAATACCCTTATCTCAGGGGGAAGGAGTAGGTGCCTCTGAATCCTCTCAGCAGCTCTGCTGAGATTCCAGGTCTTTCTTCCAGCGATGCATTCATACCAAGGAGGTCAGTGGTACCTAGACTCTAGCTCTCTGCAGAAAGAAAGTATGAAGGCTGTTTTCACCACCTACAAAGCAGAACTTTAAATAGCAGTGGCAGCATGAGGGGAACATCACTACCGATCAGTTTTCATGCAGTCAATGTGAAGGGAATCCTTCATCCAATGGTTCTGTCTCTTCAGGCAGACAACTTTTTTCAGCAATTATCAGTTTAGATACCCTGAACTGCACTGACCCAGATGCTGTTCATTAGAACAGGACTCAGCACTGGAAAGTAGGAGATAAAAATTCACAGACATAGGTAAAAAAAGGGTGGAAATTTCCACACCATCAGAAATGGTTCTCAGTATTAGTGAAGTCTGTTAACATTATGAAAATGCTTTGAAATATTCTATTCTTGGAGAGGCAAACCTTCTATATTAATTATGATGACTTCTTAAATATAAGTATTTAAACTCAGAATAAAGAGCAAATCTACTTTTCCATTTTACCCCAAGACTCTGTTCTATGTGAGGATTGTGGAATAAATGTCCTTGATGAATATTGGATGTTTAGGTTTGTGCCCTAGCACTTTTTATTCAGGGTAATGCATGTATGTGTGTGCTGGATAATTAAAACAACCAAACAAGAAGTCACATGGCTTCTATCATGCCTCCAATATGCTGCTAGAATTATAAAAAAGGAAAGCAGGTACTCTGAAAAATAACTTTAAAAACAACACCAAAAGCAAGAGTATTTTGTCATCAAAGAAGCATGGTTTTTGAATTGACGTTAACTGCTATTTTCTTTGTTAATAAATCCATCAGAAACAGTCTTTCATTGTTATAAAGTGGGCGCTTTAGTCCTTCAAGTTAAAAACATAAATGTATAGATTTCTGTAGAATCGTACAATTTGTGATTAACACATCCTATAATCTGTTTGAAAGCAGATGTCTAATCTTATTGCAGCTTGAATGTTCCCAGTAAATGCAGGGTGATTTCCCCTGTACTGCTAATTAATATCCTGTTGTTATGAGAGTTCCTGATACCAGCATAATAGTCAGAAAAGACATTTTTATTTCTTGCTATTGTGGATTGTAAGTTAGGAGAAAAATGAAAAGGCTAAATTACTCTGTATTATCCTCCACTGCATCTAAAAAAGTAAAATTATACTCTCTGAGCCTGAACCCTTACGTTCTTCAGACTGGCTTTGCATAGTAGAAATTGGCTAATTCAGGTCATGACATAAGTAGAGCTTACTGATTCACTAAAGATATTGCTTAATTGTAAAAAAAATTGTTTAAATTTGGCTCACGACAATGCGCTAGTATTAAAGTATGCTGGTAAGAGCAAACATTTCTTGATTCTGTATTATAGTACCTGACCTGAAAGTTTCCATTCAAGAAATAATCTTTTCTTTTATATGAACTTAGAGGCACAAGTTTTCTTAGCTGTAGAATCTAGCTTCTGGCTAAACACAAAACTGTGCATTATTGGGTATCCTTGTTAATTATCACAGACTAGAAACCTGAGGACTTAGCAGAGAGAGAGACTAGAATGACTGGTGCCTCAGAAACAAAGTTGAGGCTCCTGGATCTAGTGTTATTGGGACTGAAATCCTACCTGTTCTGATGAAGAGACTAATTTTGAGTCTATTTCCCTTCAGTGGTACTTATTTCACAATAGAAGCAAGAACATGAGAAGACAAAGCAAGATAAATCTGTTTAAGAAAAACCTCCCTAAGAATCTGTCTTGACACACCATTTGACACAACAATTATAAACTACTTCTGAATAATAAAATTTTTTCATATTCTATCTGTTAATTTTGGTTGTGTCTGCTTCATTTTTCCAGGAGTCCTGCATTGATTGGATGCTTCATAGTAGACAGAGAATATTTCCAAGAGATTGGCTTACTGGATGAAGGCATGGAAGTATATGGAGGCGAGAACGTAGAGCTGGGAATCAGGGTAAGGAACATAACCAGACAACACTGGTGGCTTGCATTTAGAATATCACCTGTTTCTTATTGCACGGGGTGAAAAACAGTCAAAAATGTATGGATGATGGTGTGCAAAGGAGACCCACAGCTCTCAGGATTTTTTATATTTTAGGAGGGAGAAAAAAAAGGGCAAAAGCTCCTATATCTTTTTAAAGAATTTATCTGCGATAAGATAGAAATACAAAATCAGGTATTATTCTGTTGTTCAAGTAACAGTGCTAGAATTCATCAGACATGATACCCAAAACTTGCTGCTTATCTATGATCTCAGTCTTAGTAAGGAGGATAGTTTCTCATAGGTGTAATGGGAAAAGCCTTTCTAGATTACTTGGTTTATTTAAATTGGGAAAATCGCTGTGGAGCAAACTGGAATATATAGGTATTTATGCTGCCTTACCTCTGGAGGGGAATTAAGATATCAATAAAGTGCATAAGTGCACATATTTTCTTCTTTTATTGTACACTCTTCATCTGTTTATTGGATGCAGTATTGTGTTCAATTTGTGTACTTCTTTCTGTATCTCTTCACAGCTAAATACCATTCTGAAAATACAGTGCTGTTCCGTTTGAGAATCTTTCAAGTTTTTGATAAAAGAGAAATTCTTAGATAGGTGGGAATGAAAAATGGTGTGATATGTGTTAGAAAATTAAACTCTGAATTCTGCTATGAAATGTTAGTGGAAGATTGTGTTTTGTGCTTTATGGTTGCCAGAACAAAAGCATACTGTTATTCAATAGCAAAAAAAAAAAAAAAAATTCATCTTAAAAATACAGAATCCTTGGCTGGGACTGTGAGATATAACAAAGAATACTCATTTTTACTTCTCGTTTCCTGAAATTCTTTTTCTCCTATGTGTCAGAGATAAAGCATTATTGCAGCAAGATTGAAGGGCAAGTCCCCTCTCAGTTACATTAGAGCACAGTTGTAAGGAAAGGCAGAGAGAAATGCAAGACTGCTTCTTTTAATAACACCATTCTCCTCACTGTGAGGGCCTGAGAGCTGCCTTCTGTTCCTGAAAACTGATTTTGCAGCTCAGTGTTATGATGAGTTGAAAATTAGTGTCACTTTGATTTTTCTTTTCTTTTTTCAACTGACTATTGTCTCAGTAGGAGACTATTGTCTCCTTGTGAGTGTGAGGAGTTTTATCTAGTTTTGCATCATGAGATATATGCTGTCCAGTCTGCTATACTTAGCCTTGCAGAAGTTGATTGGGAAGAGTACTTTGATAGACAAAACCAGAGAGACACAAATCTCTGCATAATTGAAACTTTGGAGTAGACTGGATCACTGGAATAAGGCCCTCTGATTTCCTTATGGCTTTTTATCTGTCTCCAGGGAAGCAGTGCCTGACCTACATAAAATACTTTCATCTGTAACAGATTGTAGTGTGCAAGGTAGCATAATGTATGCTGCCTCGTCTAACTTTATCCTGACTTGGATATGTGTTCCAGGCTATATCAAAACAAATTACTCAGCTGTAATGAATAGATTTTTCAGCAGTTTATTACCAACTCTACTCACAATTCTTAGCATATCCCAGATAATACCAGGATGAATATAAATGTACAGTGCAATATTAGAGCTTCTAGGAAGCACAGTATTATTTCTGCAGATGTTAAGCTTGAAAAAGCAAGCTTCTTCGCTCAGCCATCTGCTTCTGGCACACACCTGGGGCCGTAGACTGCATCCTGGCAAAATACGGGTGGCTACTTCAAATGTGCTCTCACGTTATGGTGGACAGCCATGTCATTCAGGTGCAATTGTCCCTAGAGGTCCAGCTCCCAAGGGCTGCCTTTCATTTCCTTTAGATAGGGTCACATGGAAAACTGTATTCAGTGGGTGATTTTAGGCCAGATGGTCTGTCTCTGTTGCTGAACTACGTTTTTGTCTCTGCAGCACCAAATAGTCATCTCTAGATTACTTGTGTTGCTTTCAACTGTGAGGCATATGATGAATCACTTAATAAAGACAGTAATTGTTCTACAAAACCACATTATAATTACAGTATCAGTGCAATAAATGTTTCCATTTTAAAAATAATGCTCTCAAATCCATGACTACATATTGTTCACTGTGCGTTTCATTGCCATTTTCCTCTTTTAAGAAGTATCAAGCTTCATCTAGTATTCTCTAGTATTCTGCTGTGTGATGTGCATTATCATGTAAGAGTGGAGAAGCAAACACCAAACTGACCTGGTATGCAGGCTAGGCAAAAAATAGCATGTTGTGTATTGCATTCTCTGATATGATGGAGTTGGTAACTAATGAAATTCCTTTGACTTTTTATTGTGGCTTGAGTTTCTAAACAGATTTCACATAGCCTGTTCCTGTTCTTTACAGTGTTTAGGCACTGGAAGTCAATTCATTATTGGGAAATTTTATGCATAAGTGTGTAAGAGCAAGTATGTACAGGAACAGGAGAGGTTACATTCAGCTACAGAAATAGCAGCAAGAGTTAGGATCATTTGAGCTACCTGATTTTTCTTAAACACACTAAGTAGAGCATGGTCCTATGTCCCTATATTACTAGTTTTGTTCCAGAGGGTGTAATACTACTGTGAGCCAAACTCATATACTGCAGCATCATGTGATGACAGGACTGGGTAAATCACCATCTCTGTGCCTACACACAGAGTCAAAGCCTTATTCTCTATTTGCATTGTTAGCAATTGCATCTTCAGTGCTGTGAGATAAAATTTAATCTCCCAGCTGAGAAGGTTCTGAGAAGCAAAGTCTACTGAATTAGGATTTCTTTTCATTATAAGGGAGAAACCATAACTGTGTCTTCTAAAAAATCTTGAAATGGTTTGTTTTCAGCTGAACTGGTGGAATATTCCCTGTGCAGGGACAGGAATTAGACTCTGACGAAATGGAGACATCCCAGTATCCTCTCCCAGGAGGTATTTTTGTCACCGCATTGTCTGCACAAATATATAGTTATTTGTGTAATGTGAGTGCAAGAAAATCCCCAACTATTGGAAACTTGTGCCTGAAACATCCGTTGTTGGTAAACCATAACAAGCCACAGAAAACAGGTCTTAGCATCTTGACTCTGATGAATTAGTTTCTCTGCTCAGCTTTACTTGTCTCTAATTTGGTGTATTATTTTAACTTCTAAGGTTTTTACTCTTGTCTGTGGCTTTGTAACAACATTTGTAAAATATTAAGCATATATTATTAAATAAATATTAATAGAGTTTTGTTGCCTTGAGCTAGAAGCTGTCAGATGGGTTCAAAATATTAATGCATTTTGAATCTTAGAAGCAACGCTGTATTTTCTCCTTAAGCAAATATTTTCTTGCAAAGCTATTCATTTGCTCCATAAGAAAACAAAGGCAGGCTGGTTGATGCAAGATTTGACAGTATCCTTTTTGAGCAGCTCAGCCACTTTATCTGGGATTTTTGAAATATTCATTTACTATGCCCCAGAATCATATTGTCAAATTCACGTTAGGATGAATAACGCATCTTTTTGGTAAGGTGTTCAGTCATTCCCAAATGAAGTGTGCTTTTAAGGGACCAGATTGCATTTGGAGGGCAAACTGGAATCACATTGCTTGCCCAAGAGACCAAATAGGAACTGTGTTGGTAACTGTCTTATAGTGGAAACAAAATTGAGTGTAAGGCTGGCATTTCTCACTTGTATTTGGTCTCTGCTTTTGGGTTGTGCTTGCACAAGCAGTACTTGTAGTTACAGACTACTATAAATCCATTGCAATCAAATAGATGCAATGAATTAGATCCTGCATTAGTTGGTTCAACTCTAATTTTCATTAGAGTTCTTAAAGGCACATTCCAATTCCTACTGAAGTTAACATAAGATTTTCTATCAAGAGCAAGCCTGTAGCAATCATTTTGTCTTTTAAAGCCTAGGTGTTTGATAAAGCTTCCAAATATCTGTTACCACAAGCTGTTTTTACCACTTCTAGGGATGCCTGAACAAATAGTCCGTGATTTGCCTGAGGTCATGGACTAAGTCATCATCAGAGTCAAAGGAGTGTAAGCCCAGGCTTTAACTTAGGGTAATTAAGTATGTCACAAAGACTTTTTGTTTGCAGTTGAATTTGCCTTCACAGGGATATAATGACCCTGTTGAATGGGTAAGAGGAGATTTTGTTAGAAGGTAATAGCTCTTCAAGGGAAAAGGAATGGATCTTGCTCCCACTAAATGGTATATCAAGACTTCACATCAGCTGACGAAGGAGGAAAATGACATTTATAGTTCAGACTGAGTATGGCACACTACTTTTATACAGTATATTGCCATAGTGAAATTAGTTGTATTTGCAATAAAATAAATATGTGCTTCATTTCCTGTTAGTCTTGCAGTTTGTTTATAGAATTTAGGTGAAGCTGATGCTTTTTCTGTTGGTGAAGAACTAGAGGAATCCTTCTCCTTGCCACCCTCTTGTTCTGACTCACAGCACACAAGTACTTTGGCTATGCCAGCATAGTTGTCTGAATGGCTCCATACCCACTATCTCAGAACACCTCCAGTTCAGAAGTAGATCTTTGTATTGTAACATTTTTTTAAACTGTAGGGTTAGTTTTAACGTTAATCAGTTTGTGATTTACCATGCTGCCTCACAAACCGTTGTGGTATGAAAATTGAGAGGCTGATGTGCCAAGAGGTAGAAATGACTGGGAGGGGACAATGAAAGTGAGAGGATTTCTCAGCAGTGAGAGTGAGCAGCGGGATGTGTCATGTGTGCATAGTGTCTCTTTTTGTCCTTGCTGCCCACTGAGCAAAGTAGATCTTCCCTAAATTCCCTTCAGGAAAGTGAATGTAGATGTCGCCCATTCTTGCAATTACAGCTATCATCACTTGCTGTGGTCTTAAAGCCATGTTTTTAACTTTATTTTAATAAGTAGGCCATAGCTCTTCCCAGTAGGAAATGATTTGCTGTACAGAAAAAATCCTTAGTGTAGGATCACAGGTGCTGTTCAACAGTTTTAGATTGATGATGTGCAAAGGGAAGGGCTGAGAAGTATGTGAATGAGAATATTCTTAGTTGATACTTTTAGATAACATTTAAATACTGTTTTTTAAGATAGTAATTTCTTTTTAACTTTACATTAAAACTTTAAATGAAGAGATGTCTCTTATTTTTATCCGTTTTGTGAATTCAGAAGATCATTTCTAGGCTGAACTCTACAAGAAAAAAATGTAAAGATTGACCAAATGTTACTCCTTACAAGATGCAGCCAATGCTTTTCATAGCTCACACTTTCACCAAAATAAAAATAATTCCTTGACAGTGTAAATACGGCGCAAGTACTTGCCTAGCACCCTGTGTAACCAGTAGTAACTTCTCAGTGTGACCAGAATTACTGCTAATTTTGTTTTGCAAAGTCCCTCACTGTGTTAACAACCTGAATCCCAAGATGACACAGACTAAAATTGTCTATTTATAGAGTCATAATTCCAGCAGAAAATAAAAATAATAATAAAAAACAAACCAAAAAAGCCTCTGCTGAGAATAAAATAAGCAAATTGTCATGCTTCGAAATGGGTGTCAGTCATCAACAGAAATTGGCTTTCTGTGGCCTGTTCTGGTTTTGTGTCAAACCTGCAGTGGAATAATTGCTTTTTTCCCCTGCTTTTGCCCACGAATGCCTCAGCAGGTAACCTGCAGCTACCGCATGTGTAATTATACAGACAACATTACCAGTGAATCATTTTTGTGTTTTTGCTCTTTCTGGGGAGACAACATTTTATTAGCTGCTCCCACAGGAAAGCGAGTGATTGATACAGCATCAGCTAACACGTGGCATCACTATTCCCTACGAGGCACTTGGAGATTTCTCACAGCTATTTTTTCACTAGGTGTGCGTGTGTGGTTGCGCGTTGCCAAGTGGGCAAGAAGATAGACATCTTGATGTTTTATGAGAGGAAATTGTTATTTATAGTGGTATAGAAAATAAAACAGTTCAAGTCAAGTCAATATGAATTTACAAATCAGTGCACTCAGGGGAGATGCAAACTAATTAGTGCATTATTGTAAGATAGCCTTATGTTTAATGTCTTTCTGCACTTTGAGTCGCAGCATGGTGGCAATACTATTGTAGCTTCGATATTACAATTCTTCCTGGACTAGTCTGTAAAGATTCCATATTTGTTTTAATGGGATACTGAGGTGAGATCTCTCTAGAATTTATTTTCATATAAATTTTTTACATGTTTTTAGTACTGCAAGACTAATTTAGTAATCTGACAAAGAGTAGAGAAAGACCAGAGTGAGAGAGCAAAAGGTTGTTGTGGAGTAACAGAACTGAGTATGTGACTGGGATGGATTCACCAGGATGGATCCAGCATGTTTGGGTCAAAGCTGCAAAGGCCAGATACCTTTACATTTGTCACAGCACCTTGTGTCGTAAGTCAAGCAAGCAGAAGACCAGCTTAGCTGAACAGGGAACTCCTTATTGGAGCTCAAGAGGAAAAAAAAAAGTCATATGATCTCTGGAAGCAGGGTCAGGCTTCACAGGAAGATCACAGAGCTTTGGTTTGTATATGCAAGAAGATGCAAAAGGCCAAAGTTCTATTAGAGTTGAAACTGGCCAGTGTTGTTTCAGATAACAAGAAGGGCTTTTTTAACATATGTTAATAGCAAGAGGAGGCCTAAAGAAAACTTTGGAAAGTTACTTATTGAAGATGGTCATCTGAGTAATAGGGATGACGAAAAAGTAGAGGCATTCAGTGCCTTTTTTTACCTCAGTCTTTAATAATGCTGATAGACCTTAGGCTGCCTGGTCCCCTGAGTGAGAGAACCACAAGTGTGAAAACAGTACATTTCCGTTTGTGGACACTGAAATTGTAAGGGACCAGCTGTATCAGCTGAATGATCCCAAGTCCGTGGGGCCTGATGGGATTCATCCCAGAGTACTGAAGGATTTAGTGAATGTTACAGCAGGACCCCTCTCGATCGTCTACCAAAGATCTTGGCAATCTGGGGAGGTTCCTGCTGACTGGAATCTAGCCAGTGTTATTCCCATTATTCTATGGGGGAAGACTGAGGGAACTACAAACCTGTTAGTCTAACCTCAGTTCCTGGAAAAATTGTGGAGAAGGTTATACTAGGTACTATTGAAAAGCAGTTAAAGAATAGTGCAATCATCAGGCACGGTCAACATGGGTTCACAAAGGGAATGTCCTGCCTAGTCACCTGCCTAGTAGATGAAGGGAAGACAATTGATGCAGTTTTTCTGGATTTCAGTGAGGCTGTCCCTCACAGCATCCTTCTGGACAAGTTGTCCAACTGTGGGATGAGCAGGTTCATGGTGCAGTGAGTGAAGAACTGGCTGAAGGGCAGAGCTGAAGGGGTTCTAGTGAATGGGGATACCTCTGGCTGGCCACCAGTCACCAGTGGAGTTCTTCAGGGTTGAATTCTAGGACCAGTTCTGTTCAATATATTTATCAACATTCTGGATGCAAGAGTTGAATGCACCATTAGCAAGGTTGCTGATGATACCAAGCTGGGAGGTGCTGTTGGCTCTCTTGAAGGACAAGAGGCCTTGCAGAGGGATCTAGATTGGATTTTACAAGACCAGATGCTGCACCTAAGACAGAGTAATACCAGATATAAGTATAAATGGGGAGAGGAGTGGCTGTAGAGTAGCCCTGCAGAAAGGCATCTGGAGGTCCTGGTCAACAGCAAGCTCAGCATGAGCCAAGAGTGTCCCTAGCAGCCAAGAGGACAAACCACGTCTTGGGGTGCATCAAACACAGCATAACCAGCTGGTGAAAAGGGCGACTATCCCACTGTATTCAGTGTTGGTGTGGCTTCTCCTTGAGCACTGTGTGCAGTTCTGGGCCCCCACCATTTAAGAAGAATGGGAACATCTTCAGATGTGTCCAGAGAAGGGCAAAAAAGCTGGTGAAAGGGCTGGAAGGAATGTCCTGTAAGGAGCAGCTAAGGACTTTTGAGTTTATCTCGGAGAAAAGGAGGCTGAGGGGTGACGTTGTTGCTCTCCATAGCTTCCTGAGGAGGTGAAGTGGAGAGGGAGGTGCTGAGCTCTTCTGTCCAGTGATAAGATATGTGGGAATGGTTCGAAACTGTGACAGAGGAAGTTTTAGACATTAGGACATTAGGAAGCATTTCTTTACCAAGAGGATGGTCAAACACCGGAACATGCTTCCTAGAGGTGTAGTCAATGCTCCAAGCCTGTCAGGGTTTAAGAGGCATTTGGACAATGCCCTTAATACCCTGGTTTAACCTTCGGTGAGCCATGAATTGGTCAGGCAGCTGGACTAGATGGTCATTCTAGGTCCCTTCCAACTGAAGATATGCTACGCTATGCTTATGCTATGCTCTGCTATTCTTAGCTTGGTATTCTGGTACTGATCAAGTCTTTAGGATTAGTGCAAGTTGAACAAGATTGATCAGGCTAAGTACAGCTGTGGTTAAAGGAGAGGTAAAAACATAAAAAATGGGAAGTGCACTAAGTTGCTCCATGGATATAAAACCAGTGGTGATCTGGTAATTTAGTTTGCTGCTTTTTTGCCTTTTAAGATGAAAAGTGATTTCTTTTTCTTCCTATTCATGACTTAAACTTGGCAATGCAATGATTTATGTGTCAGTTGTTTGCTGTGTTTGCAATGATAGACACATTTGAATGAGAACTGAATGAAGCTGTATGCCTTCAGTGACCCTTGAAGCATGTTATCTCCTAGTAACAGAAGGCATAGAGGAGTTCCTGCAATTGTAAACCAGCAACACAACATACATAGTTTAACAATACATCGTAAAAGTTTCACATCTAATGAAGATACATGCAAAAGTAATCCCTGCAGAACAAAACAATTTAAAAGGTACATAATGAAGTAAATGGCTAAAAGAGGAAGGAAACTACTGATAACTTAACTTGGGAAGAACTTTTCCATGTGTTACTTTTTTGATGAGGGTATTTTATAAAGGCACAATTAATGTAAAATGAGGCCTATGAGGCAATTAATGATGACTTCAAAAGTAAGATTTAATGGATAATTTACATTTTTAAAATTGAGAGCATCTCTAGTTATGTTAAAGCCTTTTATTTTCTTTTAAAAAGTATTTTAGATTGTGGGGGTGTGTTTTTGTAGGTTGCTTACAGTTTCATGTTAAGATTATTAGCTCCGTTATAGAAAAAAGCTCTTCCTGCACATAAATAGATAGTTTACCTGGAAGTATGATGGGTTTGTATGATGATGAGAGTAGAATAGTCTTCAAAAACCTCAAAGGATTTCAGTAAAACATATGAAATAATTTTTAAAAAAATCTCTCTATTCAGTCTCTGATTTCTCTATGCATACTGTTCTGAGCTGTGACTATAGGCAGTCGCCTCTTGAAATTAAGTTACACCCTAATTTCCCACTCTGCAGGGCTACATGCCAGTTGCATGATTCTCTTTTCCAGCCCATTCAGCATCTAGAAGCAAGGAGTAAACCATAATCATCGCTTCAATAAGCAGTGTATTTTCTTTTTCTTCCCGTCTGCCTATATTCTGATTTTTCTAATCCTGAGTTTATGTGGCTCAGGCCAGAATTTTGTGTTTAATTCTACTATTTGGGAAGACTTCTTAAATGAGACAAAGCTGTTTAAGACCAGTGGAATAAGAAAAGCTGTGCATGGTTTCTTGATGAACTTGAGGAAAGTTAGCTAAATCCATCAGTACTTATTGTCACTATTGCAATTATTTAGTGATTATCTGACTTCAGAAGACATATCACCTAAATAAATATTAATGTGTTTCATCCAGTGAGTGTAGTTTCTGGGTTTACAAAGACAGATACCCAAATGTACGTGACAATCCAAAACCTTTCAGGGTGCCATCCAAACCCTACTGATTGCTACTGGAAACATGGATGCTGATTTCAGTGATCTTTGTATCTGACCAGTCTCCCTGTCCTTTCTGCAGTCACCTGTTAAAATAGCAAAACAAAAATGCAGACCCAAGAGGATCACAGACTTAGCTTGTGGTATTGAATAAAGATGGTTTATTCAGACTTAAAGCATCAAGCTCATTATTGGCTATCAGTAATCGATTAATAGTAATGACAAAGATTAACAAGATTCAAAAATACTGCATTAAATTGTCCCCCAAAATATATTTTAAAGATATTGGTGACTCTTCCTTTGTATCTGCTATAATAATTAATTCACACTGACTATTTTTTTTTATCTTCAGGGCATCTTTAGAGTTCCTTAAATTTTGTCATTTTCAGAGGCTAGAAATTACTTCAGCCTTTTGAGAAATCACTTCATTATTAACAAGTTTTGTTTGCAGCCCAAATGAAATGATGGTTTCAAACAAGGTCACATGAGTTCTTGGAGAAACTGCATGATCTGTATAAATTTAATGAATGTAGTACATGCTAATAAACTGCTTAGCATCATGTAGGGTTTCTTTTTTTATTAGGTTAAGCTTCCACAACATGAAAAGAACACTTAGTGATTAAAGAGATAAAAAGAAACACTTTTAATGAAGAAGTGTTATATCATTTTATAATGAAGTATAAATTAAATATTCAAGAGAGGGATCAGCTTCAGAATTGTAATTGTTTTGATTACATATGCAAATTCAAATATGTTTAAATGCAATTGAAAAGGATTTACTAAAGGATGTGAATATAAAAATAAAACTAAAGAGAAATGGAGACCCTTTGTCTAGTGAAGCAGATTTTCCAGGTATGAATGGAATTTGCTCTAAAAAAATTATAACCAGATTGATTTAGACGTTTCTAAGGATGCGTGAGTCATCCATCTCTGCTGCACGCTGAAGGCTGTGCAAATGCTGTCACTACTGCCATCATTTTAGTGGGAAGGAAAGAGGGATGATAGCACAGTTTGCAGAATGTTTAAGCCATTTGGTGTGGTACTGCTTCTGTAGCTGCCTCTCTTGTGCCTCCCCACTGGACTGCCCAGTTCTTCCAGCCTTTACTCCTTTAAAGGACTGCAAGTTGCAGCTGATCTTTTGTGCCACCGCCTGTGTTCTCTCTGCAGTTTTATGTGTTCTCTGCTTTCCTGCCTCTTCCAATGGGAAGAACATATTCTTTCTTTGCTCTGTGATGCTTCTTTAACCTTGGTGAACATAAGTTCACACCAATGTAGCCCCACAGTTATTGCTTACATGTAGATGTACCTTCAGTAATTAACAGTAAGAATTTCTTAGAGCTTGGACAAGTTCTCCACAGAAGTCATAACAACTTAAGATTTAAAAGGGAGATTGCCCCCCCACCCCCTTTTTTTGCCCTCTCAAATAGATTCATGAATATTTAATGTTCCTACCATCTTCAATTGCTTTGCTTACTTTAGGTCATAGGCTTCACTGATTTTAGTCTTTCAGCTTTGTAAGTGGTAGAAGTTGCCTTGGCACTGCTACTGTCCCTTTACACCTTGAATTTTTTAATGGAATTTTACTACCTTTTTACTAGTGATGAAGGAACCCTTTCAAGAGGAGGAAGCCCTCTAAGGCCTTCTTGGGGCTATACCAAATATATGAACCTCCTCAGAAAATTTAAGAATAAAGAGCCCTTTCTAAGGTAGTTTTGGAAAGGAGCATTGAAAACACACTGAAGTGGATTCTGAGAGCTCTTTGGAATGGAAAATCCAGTTGGTCTGTTCTTTTTCTAAAAGACTGTTTGTACAAAGAGAACCAGCAGGACCAGAACCTTGAGAAGTTCCTCCAAAGATAAGCAAACCATGATTGCTGGGGCTCCAGCAATCATGCTAAGCACTGCCAAAGATACACAGTCCCCCACAATTGAAAAATTTCTAAGGGCTTTGCCTTAAGGCAAAGCCTGAGACCCATTGGTACAGTTTTGCAATTGAAGCTTTTACAGCATGAAATAAGAATTGCTATTTATTGTATCACAATGATGGAAACATGGGTTTTTTGGCAAGTGTATATGTATGTATAGGGGTTTGGCAGGAAATAGAGACTACTGCTAGCAGTTTCCACCTCTTGGTACCATAAGTAAAACATCTTCGTTGGCTACAGGAAAAGGTGCTGTATTTCCTTTTAAGCATAGTTTAGGAAATTTGTCAAGTTTCTTCCTTGCAATTTGTAAATGGTTTGTCATTAAGTATTACTGATTGCAGTGACAGTATGCTTAGAGATGTAACATTTTATTTCAAACCACTCCATGTGGTTCCTACTAAAGTCATGGCTGATAATTTGGAAAAGCTTCACTGATTTTAAACCTTTATATTTATTTATAGCCATCACATAAAAGAATGGTGCTGGAGAACTAGAAACGTGCTGGAGAACTAGAAAGGTGTTATTCAGTATGGATGAAGCCTGAATAAAGATTCCTAGTGACAGCAAAAGAAGAGCTTTGAAATTCACAGGGGAAACATGTTTAGGCATGAGGAATTGACCCCTCATTTCTATTCCTGTTTCTTAACTATAAAGGCAACCTGTTGTCTACAGGAGTTTTACTAGGTGAAGAAGTAACCACTCTAAAAGGCTTTGCAACTTCCCTCTGAGTTGAATCTTTAAGAAAATATATTTCTTAGTATTAAAATATTAATTTAAAAGACATAAAAATTGTCTTTGACCAAAAGGTGTTGATTCAGGGTAATTAATGAGTCTCTCCTGTGCACTTCTGATGTGAGATTTACACCTTTATAGATTTCTTGAAGAACCTTCCAGCCATCCACAATGGCACCAACACAATGGCTGGGGTACTGTAAGCAAAGGAGATAGGAGGAGCTAGGAGTGGTCAAATTCAAGTGAACAGTTAGACTAAGAAGGAAAAAAATTAAAAATGGATGGGTGTTTTTGACCAAGCTGCAAGAAATTCCCCTATTTCAAATATAATCAGGGGAGAATGAAAAACAAAACCAATACTTTCTGTAATCATGTTATATTGTTTAGTATTCATATATCCTGTTTGGTACAGTGTTTAATATTCAGTGTATGACTAGCAAAGCCTTTCATTCCGTGGCTGGAGATTTTGCATGTTTGGGGGAGTTGGGAGTCCAGAAGTTGAGAGAGATTCCAGGAGAGTTTCATGCCATTTGAAAATCCCACTTTAATGCCTACCTACATTTTCTTTCTTTGCAACTGGCCTCTCCCTAAGTGCAATCAAATGCTTGGAGAAGAGTTTTCTCACCGTACTGTAATCTCACTGGCAAAGAACACTTGCAGGAGGGGCAGGTACAATGACTTGTCTTAGATGTGACCAGATGACCAAGTCAGGCTTGGGCTTTCTGCCCTTATAAAGTATTGCATCTGCTTTCACTCTGCGAGTGCTCTGCAAGGCTTCACAGCCTACAGCTCAGGGTAGTGCTACTTCTTTAGTGTTGTAACTGCAACCTTGGCACGCTCTGTAACTTATGATTCCTTTATCTTCAGATCACGTGTTTCTTGTGTCTTCCTCTTTAAAAAGGCATTAATTAAAGGACTTTTAATCATCTTGATATATGGAAACTACTGCCATATATCTCTAGTCTGGTTTTGGTACATACTAATCACAATTTTAGGGACTGCAGGAGATTTTTGCTGACAAATAATAGGATTTGGTTTTGAAGTTGTTTAATGCAACCTGCCTGTTTTGTCAGCATCTGTATTGGCAACTCCCTCTTAATATTAAGTTTTTAAGTCAATCCATGGTTCTTGCAGAGTAATTAATTAGTCTTTGAAAACAGAACAAAGACTGACAGTTTCTGAGAGAAAGGAGTGGCCACCAGATTTGATTAATTGATGTTTATTCAGGGTAATTGTTATTTACAAACTATATTAAAGACTTTGTCATCTCAGGATGTGTTTCGAAAACACATATGACTTCATTATAAAGTCAAATTAGATTTTACTGATTACTGAATCAGTGGTAAAATTATAAATGAGTCTGCTCTTCAGATTTTCAGATCTTAGAAATTTATTTGGAAATTCAGTTTATTATAGACCGGGCTCAGCTTGTTGTCAAGATGGCATTCAGACCTAACTCTTAAAATCCCAGAAAAGATCTGGTGTTCACATGTTAGTCTTGGATCAAGGCCATCCCTCGTTAGAATGAGCAAAGGCTAGGCAGAGTAGGCAGCACATGTGCTATGCCAATTGTCTTGTCCTAGGCTAAGTTATGACCATCTCTATATCTTCCTTGTCTTTTATGATACTAATTTAAACAGTGTACAGTGACTAACTCTGAAACATTTTACAGCTGGATGTCGATGCCATACTGAGAAATGGCTTGGACTGAAAGCAGGCATTGTGTGAACAAAGCGTTTAATCTTTATTAGGAAATGTAGCTGAAGCAGTTAGAATTAAATGTTCAACAAACTATTATTTTTGTTAGATCGTTAAACTGTATTTTCCACTATATATGGTATTTAGAAAGACAGGACACAAATGTTGTTTCCATATTATTTATTCTTGTGCCAGATCAATTCCCTGCTTATTTTAAAATATTTATGATCATCTCAGTTTTGCCCTGATGTTGGTAATGGTTATGTTTATTTAATCTTTCTAAGTTCTGGACATGGAGACATGCTAGAGTCTTTTCAGCTCCCTTCTTGACTGTACAGTTCGTTCATGGGATTTGTCATCTTCCAGAGAGCTCTGAAAACCAAGGCTCTATCTCTTCTCCCAGCATATGCTGAATGCAATTAGGCACCAGTTCAGAAAAGGCTTTGTAAACATTCTGAATCCATGCCACATTTTCTGGTCTCAGGAGCTGCCAAATGCCTAAATGCTGTATTCAAGCCAGATGTCTAAATATATAAAATGAATGACTGAACAAAGTGCCTCCTTAGTGGAGCATATGCATATAGGACAGGCAGACCTGAGGGTCTGAGATCAGCTCCAGAACATGATGTTCTGCCAAACCCACATCCCTGGCCTCTAGGAGGGAGGTCAGAACATACTCTCTCCTGGATGAGCTGTATGGGGAAGGAGCACCCTCACTCTCATTTTTTGCTCTTTTGATATGAGTTACCAAGCCTTGGGAATCTCTGCTATCAGTACCATAAGGCAAACTGTGTCACTTCTCAGTGACTTCACCTACCTCTGGGACAGTGAGGTACTTGTTCAGCAGGATCAAACAGTTTGAGTACATCTGGGTTTTCACCTGAAAAGCACCCACTCAACCATTATGAATGTGCTGCCTTGATCTTGTTAGGAAGTTTACGTAATACAAGATACACAGTAAAAGAGCTTCTATGTAGAATAATTCAAGTACTTCACTGACTGTTAAGGCTGCCAAAGTTGTTTTCTGTCTTGTTGAAAGCAGAAAGAGAGAAAATCAGAAATGAATGCAATACTTATGATTATTTATGGACATTCCCAGCTGCAGTAGTGGACAAAACTGAAACACACTTGAGCAAGTACAGTAACCCACATTATAAGTGTATTATAATTTGCAAGAATAGTATGTGTTGAAATTGCTCAGAAAACATTTTCACTATGCAGTCTTTGTCACTCCTCAAAATAAATAAATGTGATCCTGTTTGAGCTATGTTTAAAGCCAAGCACAAGATGCATTTATATCCTAGTCTTCCTAGAACCTGAAACTTTAGTGATCTTAAAAAGTGGATTGGCTTAGTTTCCCTTTTAAATAAGGCTGGCTAGTTCAAGATTGTGAGTAGTGCGTGTATGTGTTGAGATGGACTCTGCACGGTTTAGAAAAATGCCTGCAAGACATTAAAACTTCAACCCAGACGCTATTGTTTTGGATGCTCTGTAAATAATTTTATTAATAATCTTGAGAATAGATAAATTGATCCAGGAGGATTGGGATGAGAGGTTACTGGAAATGTAATAATTCTGCAGTAAGGTTAAGTAGTAGTAATAATGCATGGTAATAACTCCTCTCACAACTGTGTAAAAAAGCCTTCTGTATAGTCAAATAAGTCTTGAGTAGTTATTCTGCTTTGTAACAATGACAAGCATAGAATTAAAATAACTTCCATGTATTTTTGAAAGGACAGCAGTGGTATAGGGAGTTCTCACTAGCAGAATGTCTTTTTTCCTTCTAGGTGTGGCAGTGTGGAGGAAGCGTTGAGGTTCTACCTTGCTCCAGGATTGCCCACATTGAAAGAGCACACAAGCCATACACAGAAGATCTAACTGCTCATGTCCGGAGAAATGCGCTAAGGGTGGCTGAAGTCTGGATGGATGAATTTAAGAGCCATGTCTATATGGCGTGGAACATACCCCAGGAGGTGAGTTGCAAAGACCAGTGTTTGCAACTTTTGGCTTTAGTACCTACTCTGAATTTTGATTTTTCTGCTATGACTTTTTATTTATACACATAGGTATGTATTTATGTCTTACATATATGCATAAGATATGCCTATACATAGATGTTTATGTATAAAATTATATATGTAGTTTTGTCTTTTTTCTGGAATAATTTTTTTGTCTTCAGGTTCCTTAAACATTAATTTCTTGTAAAGTTCACCAAGAAGCACCAAATCTATATTACATATCTTATTTTGAATTTGAATCTCTTATTTACCATCAGAGAGAGGTGTAATTCTAGCAGATTTGTGAGGGGAATTCTGCGAAAGAGCAGGGTGTTAACATCTATCAGTTCAAATGTGGGTGTATCACTCTTGAATAAATTTCACATCGGAGTAAGAGTGGCTGATAGATGTCATGACATATTGCAGAATCCAGCCACAAGTTTCTTTTGGCTTGCTTGTCCAGATTTCTTTTCCATAGATGAGCAATGATTGGTCCATTGTATTGGAAAGATAGTGTTGGATGGCTAACCTGAGAGTTCAGTTTGCCATCTGATTTTGGTTGGTTTTCTTCCCTAGTCAATGGTATTTAATCTATGAACTGTTAAAGAGTTCTAAGATTAGAAAGGTGATTGTACCTATTCTGGAATATATTCAGGATCCATGTAGAATAGGTTATTTCCATCTAAAGGCCGGAAACCATGGCTGTAGTTGAATTTGAGGTTTGACTTACAGTGTGCAGTTCTCATCATGACAACAAAAGCAAATATTCTATACAATAAATGAACTTGGGCAATTTATTTTTTCTTCACTAAAATCTCTGTAAAATCTCTCTGAGTGGGATTGTAGCTGTTCAGAGAAACTGGTTTTAGTGCAATTTCCGATTCAAGAAATAAAATGCTGTACTTCTCCTCTAGTTTAATAAGGAAACAAGGCTAGAAATCAAAACCCTGCTAGATATATGAATGCTGATGTTGATTCAGCTGCTTTCAATAGTTTCCTTCATCTCTCATGGTTGAAACTAGATAATTTTGGAAAAGTGGGGAAGTCGTCGTCCTGTTTTCAGGTTGCAGAATTAAACACATAATACACCGTAAAAACACCAAGAAAAAAAACCCTTTATGATTGGGTGTAGGGACGGGACCTTACTGGAAGGTAATCCCATGTTCACAGAATGCAAGGTACCCTTTAAGTGTCCCTGTTTTGAGTAATCACACAGCAGTGCATACAAGAATAGAGACATTTCTGGAAGATAGGTGTACTTATTTTACATCAAAACAATTTAAAATTAATTTTATTTGTGATTAACCTGATAGATTTAAATTTCAGTTTCTATTCTTTTTTGTTAGTTATTTTTCTGAAGATTAGTTGATCTTCATTGATTGATCAAGTTTCAACTTTTTGTCTTGCAAACATAGCATTAACACAGAACTTAGAAATTCTATTTGCTAAACAGGATATACAGTATTATACACATATTTGCATAATATTCATCCAGATATGATGGTGGTGGAGCTTAATCTTGTGCAAAGTTGAGATTTGAATGCAATTTGGAAATCAAATTCATGGAGAATACAAAGATAAATTGTCATTACTTGGAAATTTAACAGGTCTTGACTGTGCTGATAAGTCAGAAAAAAATAAACCTGTTATAATGAATTTTAACACTAATTTATTAAACAAAGGAAACAAATACATTTTATTAAACAAATGAAAAATAAATGTAGTGTGTGGATTGATTGTACTGATTTCTTCAGGTCACAAAGTGTATCAAGGTGTTTGTGTGGTAGATCTTGTACTGCCGAAACTGATTCTGTTTACAGTTTTGAAGCGGAATAACAAGTTTTCTTACTACTTCCATCTCCAATCATTTTCCCACCACAAATGTACTTAATCATTGCACTGAACTGCTTGAATAAATTGCATTGCAGATTATATTCTCTCATCTTCACAAAGGCTACTGCTGTCAAACTGTAGTGCAGACTTAAAAGCTGGAAACGGCAAGCACTAAATCAGCTTTTAATAGTGGTAGCCTCTTCTGCAATGTAATGAGATGCCTCTGTTGTGGGGAGAAATCTATTACTTTGTGTATGTACGGAACCTGTAGCACAAAGAACCTTCATTTGTATTTCTCACCACTGGAGAAAACCAAATAAACACACATATGCCCACATACTTACTTACAATATACTGGGAAACAGCTTACTTTCCACAGTTGTAACACATCCATAAAGCTTGAATCTACTCATTACCTAGTAAATGCTACAGGGTATTCAGAGACAGCATGGCACCTTTGTGACTATCAGAGGTTCTTCTGTCAGATAGGGTCTGTGACTTACAGCCAGGTACATTCAAGTGTTGTTCACTCAGCTTCCATCTTTTGCCATGTGGAAAACAGGGAAGGACTTAGAAGAGTGTTGGGGCTCTGTTTTGTTCTGACGACCTGGCATATGCACAAGTTCCCCAAATCAGTTGTGTAATTTGAAGCTGTTCTAAGCATCTTTGTGTTCATTGCAAGAGGCCTGTTGCCAAGAATCAGGGGAAGAGCTCTGAAGCCCCAGGATTTCCTTTTCCTTTCCCAGGCTAAACTTTGCAAGCACTGAACTGATTCTAGAGCAGAAGAAAATAAGTACAACTTTAAGGAAAGCTTCTGGCCTTTTAAGGGAAAAAAGGAAAATACAGTACAAAATTGCACTCCCAAACACTGTAATTGAATCAGTCAGTATAAAGAAAGCCTACATCATTAATGGGAGTCCTCTTTTGTACATCAAAAGGTTAGGAGCAATGCAGTCTCTGGTTGGTGTAGAAACATCAGTAGAAAGAAGTATTCAGAGTAAAGAAGCAACCTCAAAATGACTTAACGCCTGTGGGATACTTGTAATACAGACTTTCAGTAGGCAGGGGACAGAGGGATGGTGGATGAGAGAGGCTGGGGATGGATGAGGTCAGATTTAGTTAAGTGTCAGGATGGCAACATTTCTGTTTCATCTTCACTTAGTTTGAAATTAGATTAAAAACAAAATACCAAAGAGGGACAATTTTCAAATCAAACCTAGCTTCAGCTTAAGCAAAAAGGTTTTGAGACATCATTATGAGAGCCATGCAGAGGGGACAGACAGCATAGCCAAATGTTACACAAGTGGGTAACTACAGGAGTAATTATCTGGAAGCTGATGAAATGATGCACTGGTAACGGACTGTGCAGGTAATAGAAATGTATTGTTATAACAGTTGGGACTTTCCATGAAATATATCTTATTCCAAATGTTAACCATAGGACCTGTTTTTTCCATGGAAGAATTCCCAGATCTCTGAGAAGCCCTATAGCCAGATGTTTCCAAAGGTTTTAGTCTGAGAGCTAGTAATAATAAAAAGGAGTTAGACTCATTTGGCAGTGTGCTATGACTGCCCTCTTGGGATCTCTGTGGGTGGCTCTGAAGTACTGAGGGCTTCAAATAGGGATCTCAGATACCACAGTGATTTCTTCTTCCAAACTACTTAGAGAAATAGATTTAGAAAAAGCACTTAAAACCCAAAGGAAAGATTTTTCAAGTCCAAGAAGCAAGAGCTGTCCTCTTCATGTTTCCTCCCCTATATTTTTGGTTGGCTTTTTTTTATATCTTTTTTTCCTCCCATCATATTCTCAGCTTTGGGGAACACACTGAGTTGTTGCTGGTTTTAAAGCCAGTGTGCTATTTGTGAGCTATTTTCCTTCTCCAGCTGCATGGGAGGATTACTCACACCCTAGATGCTCTTTCTTACCTTATGCAATAAGTGGAGAGGAAACAAGCGCAGCATGGAAAGGAGTTGGGATGCACTGCACCAATTTGGTATCTGATCCCAGGAAGCCTTCTTAGTGCCAGAAGTCGAATGGTCTGTGTGCTGGCATCCTCCCTTTCCTTCACACAAGTGGCAGATACACTGGCAAGTGCAGCCAAGCAGTGCATGAGCAGGATTTTTCATGGGATCAGTCGGCTGTCTTACAGTACCCCACAGCATGTTCCTCCTTCTAGTCGCTTCCTAGAAAAGTCAGGAAAAAATGATCACTTAAGGAGTAGTTCCACATAAAGTTTTATGATGTGTAGGGCTTGAACGGAGGGGAATCATAATTTGTAAAGTTTAACTTGAGTTATGCTTGTTTATGCCAGACCTCAGTTTCCTACTTTTTAGTATACTTTGCTAATGTGAAAGTCAATTTTACTTTAGTTAGAAAATGCTTCCATAATGAAATATACTTGTTGCAGTGCTTTGGGATGTAGGAAGCAGTCATTACTTAAGCAGCTCAGAAACCTAGATACTTATAAAGATGTGTAACTAAGAATTCAGTGCTTCCAATGTTATTTTTAAATCATATCTGGTGGATGACAGAATCTTTGGGGTGTTTATGGCCCAGTAAGGGCTGTTGTTTAAGTAGATAGATTATAGGATTTCCCTGTGAAAATTTATTTATCCTGCATTTTGATCTGAGACAGAAGTGGTAGAGCACAGTATGGAGCAAAAAAAGTCTCATATTACTTCCTATCAAATAGCAGCCATGGATTTGCACTTAGATCCCGCTCTAAAAATTTCCGCTGCGTGATTTTAATGTGATAAATTATTGATTCTTTTATACAGGGACTTTATGAAACTAACGTTTTATGATCTGCTCTTATGATAAGTAGAAATTAGGTTAGCCAGAAATGTAAAGCAGAATAAAAATTAGGGGAGGGAACATTCTGCAATTGCTTTTAACAAAAAAAACCCAAACCCAACTTACATTTTTACATTACAAAAGAAATTTAATAAGTGATATTTGAGAAGGGTGAGCAGAGCTTCTGCTCTTTGCAGTGAAGCAGTAAACCCAGACTTCAGAAATGGCCAGTAAGTGTCATATACTAATGATTAGGCCACAGTGGGAGGCCAGCAATAAGGTTGTTTCTACGGCAACTTTCTACTTACTGCCAATTACGTCCAGATTTGGAAAGGGCCAGGAAATTAGAGAACAACAGTGATATTCATTGGAAGCTAGATCTAAACCCCACTGCAGTCAACAGGAGTGGTTCCATTGACCAAAGTAGGCTTTGAAAGAGACCCTGCTGTGGTGACCTGTATCATATTTAATTGGAGCACTTATGGAGTGCGTGGGGGTGACAGACTCGCTCCTGAACCTAAAGCTGATATTTATTATAGATCATAATCATCTTTGCAGTAAGGGAGATTCCGGATGATTAGTTTACACAGAAGTGTGTCACTGATGTATTTTCTGCTTTTTCTGTCTTTTGTTTTATGTGCAGGACTCCGGAATTGATATTGGTGATATTTCTGAGAGGAAGGCCTTGAGGAAAAAGCTCCAGTGCAAAACCTTTAGGTGGTATCTTGTCAGCGTGTATCCAGAAATGAGAATGTATTCAGATACTGTCGCCTATGGGGTGGTAAGGATCTTGTTTACATTTCTAAAAAAGGTGGGGGAGAAAGTTGTATAGGGAAAGTGATTCATGAAAACAGTGCCTGGCTCTAAGTAGAAGAATCAGATAAAGTCACTAGTTAAATAGCTGTTAGACTGGTTAGTTGACAGAGACAGCTGCTCTGCTGTAGTTTTTGCTGAGGTATTCTGAATGTTATCCTTCTCCCTGATTGTTTTGGATTTATTTGTTTCACAGCATTGCATTCCACTCAGGGGTACTCAAGGCATAATTGTTTAGACACGTTGGAGTAGTCAGTTGGAAGGTTTGCGGCAGCAGATGAATTAACAAAATAGGCTCGGTATTGCAACTGCCAGCTTCTTAATACTGTAGCCAGATCTTAATATAGGACCTCAAATGCCTGTATTTTGGGATAATCATCATCATTACTTGTGTGACAGTAGCACCCTTGTCTATATTGAAATCACGCTTGAGTTGTACTGCGCTAATTAAAGCAGAGACAGTTCCTGCCCCTAGAAAGCTGGCAATCTAAAAAGAGAGGGCAGGTGTGCATGATGTGGAAGATGAGCATGGCAGGTTAATATGGGCCCATAATAAGCTAGTGGAGCTAGAATGTCCTTATCACATTCTCTATCCAGTGTTGCATTCACAAAAATTGATTCCTGTGAATTAAATTTGCCTTTTTGCATGCAAGTCCCAATTAGGAGACGTAACTAGTAAGAGCAGTTCATACAAGTGAAAGACTGCATGGTTCACCACTATGGCTCTGAGATGACCCTCGAGGGTGCCACAGAGCAGCTACTCTGTTTTGGCAAATGAAGTGATTGTATCCCCACAAAGTTCCATGATCCCTTTGATAATCAGTTAAAATTATCATGCTGGCTTTTCATACAATCAAAAAAAGAGAAGAAAAACACTTACAGCAAAGGTTTAGGTCATTGTTAAATGCATGAGATAACAGTTACCTTCCAAAATAGTTCAGAACAATGCCAAAATCACACCTGTGTGCAAGGAGCCTCTCCCGTAGACTGTACGGAATTGCCTTCAGTGATGCCAAGATCTAATCAGGAGCAGAGTTTCCTGAGGAGAAGGAAGCATAGCAGCAAATAGGTGCATCGTTCTGCTTGTAGGTACCTCTGGCTAAAAAATCTTTGATTGCAGGTAAAAGTGATCCTAGATAAAAAAGAAAGACAGTGCAATAGGTAAGGTACTTGTTGCGTAATCCCAGGATTAACTCCACATCGTGTTAAGTCAAAATGAAAACCAGTGAACCAGCAGCCTATGATTTTATATTTGGCTGAGACTTTTTCATCAGCCTTTGAAGGTTCCTTGCTGGCAATACACAAACCAAAAAGAATCAGAAGAGTTTGTTACAGAAATACTGAACTCCCTGGTCAGCAGCACATGCATATTTAGGTACTGCATAATAATGCAGATGATGCAGGCTGTTGTCTGCAGTGTGAGAGTAGTCTCCTCAGCTAAGAAAGATGTGATAAAGGTACAGGTAAAGGGACGGTGTTTTCTGAAACACACAGCTTACCATTTTATAAATACAATTGTATGAAACAAAAAGATAAACTGCCCCAATCTTTTTAGTGAAAGGATTTTGAAACAGCATTATTAGTTAACAGGCCCGTGGCTTTTTTTGTTTTTCGTTCCCTGCAGGGATCATTTCCATACAGATGTTCCAAGTTAATTGTAGAGTTATTTGGGATAAGTGTTTGAGAAATTAAATCTCAAGAGCTCATTTTATTTCTTTTGTTTTCAAGGCTCATAAGAGGACTGGTTTTAAAAGGAATACAATGTTCTGTCTTCTTTTCTGTAGCACCTGATCACCAGACAGCTGCTATTGGGTTAATGTCATGGGGTTTTTTAGGGCTTGGGACTCTCCGGTCTCTATCAGTTTTACTGCTGGGTCAGCCCACCCAGCTAAGTTGTGTGCTGATGTTGGTCAAGGCAGATTTTTTTTTGCTTTCTTCATTATGAGGATTATTGTGGAAAAAGCTTTCACATTAGGGCTAGGACAAACATTGGAATTTAGAGGTTTTGAAAAGCTGGAGGAAATGATGAATCCAAGCATGAACTAATATGGGTGGTATTTATCATGGGTTTCGGTAGAGAGTGGTGCCTAATGTCTGATTATGATTAGAGCCATGGTTGTGGATTCATTTATAGCTAAGAAATACAAAGCTTTGAGAGAGGAAACTTTATTTAAATCCCGAGGCTTGCAGCTAACAATAAGGCCAGTATTGATATCTAATGCATATTTTCTCTTTAAGGTTGAGATTTGTCCTGTCAATTATGGTGCACTTCTAGACTTCCTTTTGTCACAGTTCAGGCCAAGTTGGCAAATGACAAGATGGCAGATGCTCTCCCACCTCTTCCTCCAAGGAGAGGAAGAAAAGAGAGAAAGAGATTTATGAGTTTAGAAAAAAACTGAACTACTTTAATGAAATATTAATAATAAAATAAAAAGGAAATAATGAAATAGGTATTTCACTCTCACTGAACTGAAAATTGGCTCTGCTCCACCCCAAACCAGGACATTTTCTAAGCATATCAATTTGATTCTGTGATTCTGTTTTCCTCAAGGGAGCCCCCTGTACACAGCTGACAGGACTCCTCAGTTAATCACAGATGTTTGCAAGCCACATCATCTCTTCATTCCCTTATGTTCTCTGAACTGATCTTAAACCACTGAACAGCTTTATACCTGCCTGTGGGTATGCAATCCACAGCTTTGGCCTCACACTCTAAAAAAACCTTCCAGCTATCTGTGCTCCTTAATGTAGCACTTTGCTTTCAAAAAATTCTGTCTCAGCGTTGCACAGGTAACACGTAGGGCTTTGTGATGAACAGGGCCAATAACCTTGCAGTCTGTTCATGGCCAGGTCGTTGTGTGTGGGTTAGCCCAGAATAATGCAAAGAAGAGCTAGTACATACCAATTGGCCAGAAGTCTCTAAGTGCCAGCATAAAGGATTTTTTGAATTATTTCCAGAAATCAGAAAACTCTGCTGAGTGATTCTGAAAAGATGTTTAATTACAGGGCTTTCTCCTATGTTTGAAACTCCATCCATAATGCTTAGCTAGCTGCCCTGATAAAAAATACGTGTTTTTTATATAGTGTATACCAGAGACTCACTAGACACAATATTTTAAAAATTTATGTAAAAATAATTGCTATCTCTGAAGGTTTCTTAAAATCTACCCTCGTTGAAACCTTGTGCAACATTATTGAAATTGGTAGTGTTAGATTACCTGCAAGGAAGAATTTAGTCCAGGTGCTTTCTCTTCAATATCTTCACTGCAACAAGTATTTATAATTTTGCATATTTCCTTGCTAAACTATATATGATTCTTTTGCAAAGAAAAGAAAGTAATCATACCATCTTTTTCTCGTGTAAGACTTCCTTGATTTCATTTTCGTTTTATTTTTATTTTAGCTGCAGAATTCCCTGAAAAGTGATTTGTGCCTTGATCAAGGGCCAGACACGGAGAATATCCCAATCATGTATATCTGCCATGGAATGACACCACAGGTTAGTTTGTTTAATAATCTCTGATATTGCAGCTGCTCTTAGTAGACTGTGTAGGAGGAACCATATTGTACCTGTTAATGTTTTCCAGCAACGATACCTCTGTAAAATGGTTAGTAGCTCTTCTATTATTTAAAACTAGAGCATTATTTCTACCATAAATTGATAATCACTGGTATATTAGCACTTTGACAGTGAAGTTTGTTTATTCATTTTGAAAGAATTTAAGGAATATGAGAGTAAGCACTGACCCAGTGTTGTTGATAAAAGCTTTAATTTCTGATCTTTAGCTGTGCACATCTTTTAAATGAAACAATGCATTTTAAAACACTTTACATACATATGTATACTCACAGTTTATTTATACATTATCTGAAGCAACATCTTCTTCACTTGATACATCTATTGTCTCATTTTCACAACTCTGAAATGTACAACCACCTTCTTCACACAATACAGCTGTATCAAATTCCAAACCCTCTCCTTTTGAAAGCCCTTCTTCAAAAGCTCCTTTTTTTCTTTCTCTGCTGTTGTCCTGTTACTCTAGTATGTGCTGAAGACTCAAATTACCAAAACTTTTCCATTTTCTTACACAACAGCTGGATTTCTTAACTTGGCAAACAAGAGGGTTAAGATATCATGTCTCCCCAAGTGGCTAAGTGTATGGGTGTAGGTGAAAGTGTTTCTAGAACATTATTCTAAAATAATGTTACATGATCTAGAACATACTTGTCAAAGACAGATGTGAAGATTATCTAACTCTGAAAAGTAACATAAGCAAAAATGACATAAAGCAGGTGGAAGTACTTGTGGGAGTGCTTGCGGAAACTGAAAATCCCTCCAGTTTGAGTCACCTTTTTCTTTGACTACTTTTTCTATTTGCTTCCACGTAAGTTATGGAATATGGTTTTACCCATGGAATTGTCAGTTATGTGATTTGACTGTACAGCAAATGAATCCTCCTAATATCATAGAAATAAACACAGAGCAAGGTAGTCTTGCCCTTTGTATCTGGGTCTCACAGTGAACTGGAAACATGAGTTTGGCGAAATGCAGATGCAATTCTGTACTTCCTTGCCAAGTTACACATGCTGCAACTGTGTTCTGTGCTGGCTTCCCTCACTGAGCACCATTAATACTGATCCCTAGTGGCATCATGCTTCAGTAAATTATGAATGATGAAGAGAAAAATATCTGAAAATACCATCCATCAGACCTGCTCACTGCATGGGGCTGTGGCTTATCTGTCACATAATTATGTGGTAACCACTGTTTGCCTCCAGGAAGTTTTTAAGCTAGTCCTTAGTGTTCACTAAGGAACTGTGTCATTCACCTGTGAGCCAGAGCCATTATTCTTCTTCTTCTGGAAGGGCACCATAACTCTCTTCTGGCATATCATCTGTGATAACACCATACTAAAGGCACGGTTGTAAATTCCAATTAGAAATTTTAATTATAGTTAAGTGATGAAGAACAACAACAACAAAAGTCACTTCAATTAGCACAGTTCCATATTCACCAGATCAAGAGCTGCCTTTGTATATCAGCTGAAGTTCTGTATAAACAAGATAGCAGCAAATAAATGACAGAGGGGAAAGAGGCAAGGGAAACTTTTCTTGACAAGGTTCTACTCCTTTATAATTAAAGTGTTCTGTCTCCTTCCTGTTCCTATGTATTTAGTTTCATAACTAATGATGTTAAAAACAACCCCACCAAAGGTCTATATATGAGCAAGATCCCAGTAGCGAGTGAGAACTTTCTTTAAATGAGGAGTAGATTTTCTCTGTTAGGGATTATGGTATTAACAGGGAAAGCACTAACTAACATTACTTGTCATATGTCTTCAAGATTTCCATTGCACATACTGCATCTCTTGCTTCAGCAGAGCTGCAGCCATTTACAGTTCCTCTAGTGTATTGGATATACTTGAATAAATGTTCCTTTTAATCTTAGTGAAATTGCCAGTAACCACAAAAGATATTGGTGAGATGCTAATTTTGTTTCTAATATTGGTGAAGTGCTGTATAAAGGGGGTTATTTTGCCTGCCTGGCGATCCTTGTCAAAAAGATTAGTCCCTTGATTCAGGACTGCTTGTGTGACTGAGGGTTTTGGTGATGCCATTCTTAGCTCGGGTGTGGAGTTCTACTGTTGCAGCTACACCATTTATGGTTTTAGAGCTGCCACTATGGAGAGCTTTGCACCATTGCATCTAGATGTGCATAAATATATCTGGCTGCCAGGAACCATTCCCTCAGATGCAGTTTAAGTTGCTGTTCTTAGTTACTCCTATGGCCTGACTTCTAAACTTCCTTTTTTCTTCTACTAGCCTCTTTCAAATGTTTTTGAATTTTCATCTTTTTGCATGGGAAATGGCTTAGATGAGGTGTGTCACCTCATAATAGTTTCAGAATTGTCTGTATGGCTATTGTTTCCTTTTAGCATTTTCCATAGCAGAAATTACTCAAGTCAACAGAAAGGGAGCTGTGTACCTGACATTAAAAATCCATGCTCCGATTTTTGCAGACAATATCAAGAACATCATGAGTAGAGCGACTTGCATGTTGAACCAGTGAAAATAACCAAATGTGTGGTGATCTTGCAATGCCTTCTCATTAATTTAAGGGAAGAATTGATATTACTTCAGTAAGAATGATTACTAAATGTTGCCCAGATAATTATAGATTCAGTTGCGAACTCCTTTGTCTTTCTAAGCATCTGAACAGCTTAACTTTCCAAGTTGCTCATCCTCCCCTGATTCTGCTGCCGGAATGTATTGCTTCCTAAGCATCACATCCTTCCATTTCTGCCTTTAGTCACTATCTGTCCAAAACCAAAACTGTTACTACCCCTGTCTGTACAGCAACATACAATATGTTGGCATAACTCCCCAGACCTGATCAGCAAGAACATCACTATCACACCTGAGCATCTGCTATTACCTCTTGTATCCACCCTGCATGCTGGGCAGCTATTAGATGTGCACAGAGTAAGGCCAGAAGGGAGTTTTGGTACCTTTGGTGTGCTTATGGGCAATCATTTGGAAAGGGATTTTAGTGCATATCTTAGCCTGTCATATCAAGTCTCTTCTGCTGTGCAGTGCTGGCTGCTGCTTCTTACAACAGCTAAACAAAATTGACTTCTGCAACTATTCAAATAGCTCACATAGTAAATGCAACATGGTAAAACAGTTAACAACAATAGTTAAAACAGGTTCTTGCTACACTATTCAGTGGTGGTAGAAATCATGTTGCTTTAGTTGCATGAGAACATCTCAAAGGCAAAGCACAACAGCCCACAGTTATTCTTGGCCAAAGAGGCTCCACTGGAGACAGCAGGAGGGGTGAGGAAGCATCCCTTCTTCAGCGTGATGATAGAGGGAACCAGGAAAATTGGGAACTGAGGTGGACTGGGAGAAAGGGAGACGAGAAAAATGTAAAGGAAAGAAGAGAAGACAGAATAATAGTATTGGCAAAACAGTACAAAACGTAAAGTTCATGTGAGGTTGTGTGGGTTTTGCTATTATTTTTTTTTAAAAGTGGTTCATGCAGAAAAGAGTGAAGGTACTGTTTTAATTCTTAAACTTGTTGAAGCAAAGCTACAATTTGGTTGTATTTTTAGGCTTTAAAAGGTCCATTTCTGGCAGTGCCTCCATTTTCAGTGTAAAAGATAGTTGCTTGTAGCTGCAGTAAGTACGTGCCCCCAGCCTGATTGCCTTCTTTTCCTAATTCTGGAACCACCTGAGACTGGATATTTGGTGGTGTTTAAGACTGCTATTCAAGCAGGGCTGTAATCTTGAAGGCAGATTTATGACATTGTGTCAGTTGCATGAAAACCATTCCTGAGTGATAATTTGGGAGATTCTTTGCTGAGAATGAAACACCATGTTATTAGAGAGTTTATAACTATTGTATAATAAATACCATCAGTCAATGAAGTGTTATTTTAAGTACAGATTTTCCTTGAAAAGTGCTTGTGATTGAGGGGATAATGGGCAGTTCTGTGTTCCCTTGTTCAATAGTTTCTGGCTTATATATTTCTCAATTTATAAGTAGTTAAACCATGAAGCTTATCTAGGGGTATGAAAGTCAATAAAAACCAGTTAGATTTTGAGGAATTCAAGTTGAGGACCAGGGTCAGAAGACTAGATTGGGAGAATTACTAGAAAAGAAATGCAGGTCAGAAGAGACACCCGTTGGTATCTTTTCATATTCTTGCAAGATATTGCAGAACTGACCCTCAGAAACTGATGCCGACAGCCCTATCTGGTATGAATTATTGCATCTCTGCTGAAGGCAATGAAAGGAAGTCATGCCAACAAGTAGAGCTGGGCCAGTTTACAAGGTATGAGACTCTGACTTCAAAGCTTTATGTTGTATTCTGAGCACAGTGTGTGAAGTACTGGAAACAGTGGTTACACAACTCCCATGAACTTCTAAAAACTCTGTATGATTCACAAGTGCTCCTTTTTAAATGTTATTCATGTATATCTTTGTAAAAACTACTCCTTCAATGTAATTTCTTAGCATGGTGGTTGTTCCTACAGGGATATTTGTTAATTTGTAAACAAGAATTTATATGAGTAAAAATAGCTATCACTGAAAACATTTATATTCCAGTAAAAAAAATACAGTGTTGATCACAAACACTGTCATTAGTCCAATTTCTAAAACCTAGGAGAGGAAACAATTCAGAGATGTTCAGCAAAAAATTATCAAACGAATTAAAATCGCTTTGCAAATAATTTTTAAAAAAAGAAAAAAAATTGTCAGTATTTTAAATGAATAATTTAGACATCTCAAGAGCAGATAGTTTGATCTTCAGTCTATTGAAACATTACAAATGTAAGCATCTCAAAATTGAGTTTTAATAGAGCCTTAATTTTAATAAGTCTGTTCCAATGTTAAAAATTTTCTTTATATTCTGCTGCATTGTATTGGACAATTGTCAATACCAGGAGATCTGGGAGAAGAACCATGTGCTTCCTATTAAGGGCATTTAGAAGCAGGAACAGTAATCCCCTTAGGAGTGGCTTTCTGTGCATGTGAACTATGCTGACCAAGAAGGATCATATACAATTTTACAGAGAGAAATTAATAGACAGCATGTGATTGTGTCCTTTACTACAGGTTAGGCCTTCCTTGACACCTTTCCATTTGCTTTAAAAAAAAATAAAAAATAATGCAAATACCGAATACTGCAGCTGCTTTTCCTTGGCAGTATTGATTCTGCTGCCAACAGAGCACCTCAATATTGCTGTCCTGAAAAGTTTTAGATGAAGGACTGTCTCAAGTTAAAGAACAGCGTATAGCTGCGATGACTCAGTTCCTGAGCCTGGCTTATGGCTGAGTACTTACACTTTTCCTTCTACAATTGAAAATTAAACTTATAGTGAAATTGTAATTATTCTAGGCCAAAAATACAGCATTCTAAGAAACTACATACATTTCAGATAAGAAAATGTCTTTTGTTATTTAGAAGTGGGCCCTGTTCCTAAGTGTGTGTGTATGAAACACATAAGCATCTCTACCCGAGGCTCTGTACAAGGCAGTAGTTGAACAGAAGGCCCCACATCCATCAGCCACTCATACCAGCACGTTTCAGTGGGTCTTGGGGAATAAGGAAGAACAGAACAAAACTTGCCAATGTAGATCAATGATTGACCCTTCAAACTTGAAAAATCACTGCCCTGAGGTGAGATGTCTACAATGAACACTTTCAGGGAGCCTTTTTAAGCATTAAAAAGCACAGCAGCTGTTTTAACGGCTGTCAGTCACATGCAAATTCAGGGTTTATGTTTGTGTTTGTCTTCAAGGTAAACGTTAGACACATTAATCATCTAAGACAGTCTGATGTGACACCTGCTCTGGGTAGTTCCATTTCTTTCTAAGGACCTGCTGAGGCATTGGTCTGAAGTCAGCAATTACCTGGTTTATAATAATTATTTTACATATGCAGAGTCATACAGAGGCTATACAGAAAACGAACTGTACAAAACATTCAGTTACCTCTTGGTCCAGGCACTTGGCAGTGAGAAGTCACAGGGTGCAGTAGAGAGTGCAGTGAGTACGTGGCTGTTCATACAAAGTGAAGCGGCTGCATTGGGAGCTGCAGGTTCCCTGCCCAGCACGATCCTTACAGGAGAGCAGACACCCCCGGCTTTGGAGAGCAGTTCAGGCTCTGCTGGGTGCTGCCTTAACCCCGGCATGGTCTGTAGTGTGGCTGCCTGAGCTTCTGGCAGCAGTGCAGCCTTTTTCCTCACAGACACTGCAGGTCACGTCCTGCAGAGGGGTCTGTGCTTCTCCTCACCTCCTGCCAGACTCGGGCTCCTTGTTGCCTTTGCCTTTTTGACTAAGTCTTGTGGAACAATCTGAGCACTGCGTCTAACTTTACTAACTTTATGTCCGTACAATGTGGCTTCTGGGAACGAGTATTTCTGTAGTAAATGCTTCTGGAAGAAGAATAGCTCAGTTCAGAAGAGGTCTAAGTAACAGAAGATAAAGTTACAGAGTTAGTGAAACTGCCGAGCAAGGATGGTTATAAGCATTAATGAATTCTAATTTTTATTTTAAATATATTCTGTAAAGGGCCTGCTCGCTATGGCAATTAATGTCTTAAGTAACACATTCCTGCTGAGTAGTTTATTGAGGCTATTTATATTTCTGTTAATTTCTTTCAGTTCATAAATCCTGATTTTGATCATAGTAAAGTTAATAGAAACTGTGACCTTGTTTTCAACGGCAGCAAAATCTGGTGTTTGTTTGTTGCAATCCCTTTCAAAATAGAGAGTTTTTCTGATGTCCCTCTGAGAAGCTAAATCCAATGAACACTTTTTCAAAGCTGCAACCTCTTTGGAATATATGGCAGGTGCAATCAGGGAGCTGCAGAGATGTTTCCTTCTTTGTTGTACCACAGGCAGTAGAACGCTTTCTTCTTGGGGATGTGTTGTGGATGGAGACTGTAATATATATTATTTTCTTTTTTCAGTCTTTTCCCTTAAGTTTGATTCTGGCCAAGTTCTCATTATTTACTTCAGCGCAAAGTGTCAGAGAATTTGTTAATCTGGTTTGTAGTTTTGGTGCAAATTTTGTACTGAACCATTTGCTATGATTAAATTATTTCTGTAGTTGCTGTGGTTTGATTGAAGAGGCTTTCTGTTGACACGGGGGTATGTGACCAGTTACCCAGTCTTCTGTATTGCTTACCTCATTGAAATTCAGTATTTATTGCCAGGTAGGAGACATTCTCTTAAATTGAAGAGAGTTGTTCATTCACAGGTGAAGATCAGTGTTGTTGAATTATTAGCTTGTAAACTACATGTAACTGATCACTAGGCCCATTGTCTGAGCATAAACTCATGAGTGATTTGTACACTACTTTTTTAACTGAGCATTGGTCTTTATGATTGTGGGTCCAGAGACTAACCTGTCTCTTCGTTTTATGAAAGCATCAGACACCATGAACTTCATTCTCCATCCACAGAGTAAAAGAAATTTGAATTCAAAAAGAATAAGCCCAAGAGATCCTCCTTTAGGTTTCAGACGTAGGATAGAAAAGGTCTTTTGTGTGTTCCACTTCACTGATAAAAAACAAAAGTAAAGAAAAGAAGCTGTAGAACTGCATTATTCTGGATCAGAGGAAATATGTTCTGCATCCCTCAGTTTGGAAATAACTGAATGGATATTGCTGCTTATTTATTTTTGTGTTTGAAACTACAGTTTGAAACTGTAGTAAAAACTACATACATTGTGTGTGCCTGTGAGAATTGAGAGTGCTGATCACTTGGAATTGAAACTCCAACCATAGTGAAATGAAATACTTGAAAAGCTATCATTTTTTTCCTAAGAGTAACATTGATTTTCTCATTTAGGAGTGTATAGCATTTAGGTACTCTGGGAGAAATGGTCTTGTTTTGAAGAAATTTTTTCTTTGTTTTGATAGGATGGCCTAGAATTAAAAGACTTACAGATGCCTTAGATGCTTTTGAAATGTATGTTCTTGCCTAGTGTACTGGATCGCTGCTGAAGGGGGGCCTGAATAATGAAAAAGGAAAATATTACTATAGAACTAGAAGGTGAAATCAGTGGTCTGGCTAATGCACTAATCTTGACATTAAGGCTCCAGGACCTGAACTGCAGTTAAAAAGCAAGAATTCAAAAAGTAATTCAAATCTTTGGAGTGCTGTGAATATATAGGACCAGAAGGAAGAACATTAAGATCTTGAATTAATTGAAAACTTAGATCCAAGAAGGCTCCAAGACAACAAAGGTCTTTTTTAATTACTAGTGGCTAATCGATAAACAATTTTCTGACTGAGAAATGACTGCTTGTTTTATGCAGGTAAATGCAGTAGAAGAGTCAAAGGTAACTTGGCCAGTGCCACAGATGTTTGATAAAGCAAATAAAACCCCAAACCACAAAATACACCAGAAATAAAATCAGTTGTTTGTAATATGTCATTATCTGTTCAATCATCCATTCTTTTAAATGAAAAGGAAATGCTAATCTTGAAGAATGGATAAAGGTTCTTTTAAGATAGCTGTACTATTTAATATTTTACAATAGAGACACTGGTGCAATTTTACATACATTACAAGATGTGCTGGAAAGATACAGAAGCGTAAGCTGACCTTTAATGGGAGGAAAGATTGCAAATGCTGATCACAAGTAATGTCAGAAGAGTACTCAGAAAGTGTTATCAAAGACGTTCGGTTAGAAAGCTTCCGCCTAGTAAAGCAGAATTTCCATAGAGATAATAGAAACTTCACTTGGCAAAAATTCTGATGTAATTTACCTAGGCTTGATAAAGTTAGCTTTCATTACATTACTGCAGAAAAGAATAATGCATCATGTCAGCAAAAAATAGTAGTAAGCAAACTTGCGGAGTGCAGAGTGCAGTATGCTGGGGACCACAACGAATGCTCATGCACAGACACAATAGGATTAGTAAATTAACACCTCTGTTCTATCATATACAGGTCACAGATCTGGAGTTTTTTCAGTTAGTTTTGGGGGGGGTTTTGTGTTGGGTTAAGAAAATTTGGTTAGTTAATATTTCTGTGCATTACAAAAGGTTCTTCCCAGAATTTTTAAAAGCATTTACGAAGTATTTCCACTTCCTGTTTTGTGTATCATGTTCTCATTACCTTGCATATTTCCTGCATTGCTTTAATTTTTGCACTTGCCTCTCAGCCCTTGGCTTATCCTCTTAATCTTGAATTCTGTTCCCTTTCTATATGACTAAATCCTACTTTAGCATCGTTTTAGTCTTTCTTGGTTATCTTGTCCACTGTTAATGTGTCTGTAATCGATATAGGAGGAGAGGGACTTATATCTGCTGTCTCTATAGTTTAACTTGGAAACTATTCAATGTTCTGTTAAATAGATGAGGAAACAGATGTTAGATAGATGTAAAATAGTTTGTTAAATAGGAAAAGAGGGTAAGTGGAGTATCAAAGGAGTTGGGGTTTAGGCTACCTTAAGTTAACATATTTTTTCTTTGCATTTTATAGGATTCAGATTGTGGTTACTTGAGTTGTGATGGTCACTGTAAGAACTTTCCTCCCTAGTTCACATTTGTAAGGCAATTTTCCCACAATATCTGTAGTAAAAAAAACTGCATTGAAAATGTAATTGAAACAAACTGTTGTGAGCAAGTTCAGTGCCTAAGAATTTAAAATTATCAGAGCATTTCAAGCTCTCACATACTGTTTCAATTTAAAAGAGATTAGAGTTGTTAGGTTTAATATTATACAATAGTTCAAAATTTTTCTCATCTGGGAAATAAAAATCCACATACATTTCCAGGCATGTTTTTTTTCTTGTGTTAGAGTATGTAATTTTTTGTATGGATATCTTTGGCCAAAAGGATTTCAACAAGGTAAGACATAAAAATATTTGAAAATACAATGGTGAAATACTGCTGATCTTCTAAATGTTAAGCCTGGCACTGGATTTGGGTTTCAGATTCTGTGCTTTTCCCATTGAACACAAAGCCAGTTAAAGGTAATGCTGCCTTTCAGACTTGATTCAGTTCAGGGGTACAGGCCTATAACAGTCTATTACATACACCCAGTGAGCTGGTGCCAAAGGGCTTTGGTGCCCAAAATATACTGGCTGTTGTGTTTTTGAAGCTACTGCTGGCTTTTGCAATGGTTGGCTAACTCCCTGATCTTAGAGCCTGAAGTTGTCCCACTCAGAGATCTCTCACTCGAGCACTTTGCAAATGAGCACTACTCATATGGAGTGAGGAGTGTTGTCCCCTCTCCATGGGTGCTAGACCCCTCTGAAAGCAATAAAGGAGTACAGCAGAGGGACCAGATATCTTCAGAAAGGAACATGGCTTCTATCTCAGCATGGGTGAAGTGGTATTCACTGCCTTGAGGCCATCAGCCACCAAGGGTGTAAACACCTCGTGATCTCTTCAACAGAGAGGTGTGGGCCTTGGGACAGCACACCTGTGCTATGCTGTGCGGTGCTGGCACCCAGCAGGGCCTTGCAGAACACCCACCCTTGGGAGCTCATTAATGGGCCATAGGTACGGTACGCTCTGCCTTCCCCAAGATAGAGCTGACTTTACCCCACCCAGAGGTGGCTTTTCATGTCCAGAGTAACTCCTCTTAGGTCTTGTTTGTACTAGAGCATTGTTGTCAGTAGCAGAGCAGTTGAGAACTGTGGAAAGCCACACCTCCTGTCCACATGTCAAAGTGGTAGCTGTCTCTGGCCTTGGACCTGATGTGACTGGTGAAAAGTGTGCTCTACCTCATTTGGTTTTACCTTAATCATTTCAGTGATGCCTCACAAGTGCCCATGTATTTTTTTTCTCATTAAAAAAATGTATTAAGTGGCTATCCCGAGGCCACACACTCACGGTACCCTGATATTCCATACGCTACTTTAGTGTTGAGGTGAAAGATTTTTTAAAACTTTTCCATAGTTCAGTTGATTTTCATCTCAAAAATACATAGTACAATCAAAAAAGAAGGACAGGGCTTTCCTTTGTTAAGTTGAAAATGTTTTTAATTTATGCTTTTGGAGAAATAAAACAGCTGTGTTGGGTACCTGCAGTATCTCATAATCTAATACTATTTGGCCTTCAGCCTGCTACCTCACTTGAGATGGGAGCTGACAACAGTGTCAGAAGGGTCCATGGCCAGTGGCAGGACAAC